>CM044439.1:74514886-74558853 GCA_024363595.1 Xenopus borealis
AATGACCTGCAGGTGTCACTGTGCACAGGACTTGTACTGTGCATACACAGGACTTTCTGTTCAGTTTGAAAGTGAAATAGGAAGTAAGGCAGTTATGTAACAGTTGGATGAATCTGTTAAAGCAGTTATACCCTCCTCAGACTCGGCTACCAAAACATAACATAAACTTTTCTGGAATAAATGTAACAGCTTTATCTACACTTAATACCACAACATTTGAAGCAGTGACTTCATCTTTAGCAGAGCTATGACAGATCATAGCAAACTGTCCTACTTTTTTGCATTCATGGCACTGTACAGCATTTGCAGGATATGTATGTATAGGATATAAATTTGCAGTGTGTTGTGTTGAACAGAGGAAACAGTATTTTTTATTTATTTGTATTTGCTACATGGTTTTGCATTGTAGGTGAATCCCTTTCCTTAGCACTGTATTTAACCTGTGACTGTGCATTATTAGGCTGTGGATTCACAGTCTGTACATTCCCAGCAGTTCCCTTACTAAGAGTTTTATCCTCTGCCACTGCTGTTTCAGTTTGGCTAGCAACTGTAAATTCTACTCTAGGAGCAGTCTCTCTCTAATGCGAGTTTTTTCCACTATTTGGTCTCTTAGCATTTTATCTGTTAGATTCCAAAACTCACAGGCATTTTTTCTGTTAGTTTCCCAAACTCACAGGTAACAACCAGCCTTCTTAAAGCTGCTACAACTTGTTCTGTGAATTTGCCATTGTGTTGTCCACGTTGGTGGAATCTATTTCTTTCAGATACCACATTTACTCTTGGCATGAAAGACCGACTATACAGTAAACATAAAATAAAAATATATAACAATTTAAGACTGAATACTAAAAATACATATAATTACTACATGGCAGCACATAAACCAGTACAACTAGATTGAGAATCTAATAATCAGCCTTGTAGTATCAGTTTATAGCAATAAGGCAATAGTTTGACTGAGAGAGTGGAATATCGAAAAGAGAGGGCCCAAATATACATAAAAGCAAGAATAGTTTTTGGATGCCAGCATTAATATGCCCCATTTGAAAGTCAGAATAAGAAGACAAAAAATCCAAAAACTACACAAATTAAAAAAATTAAAATAAATTGAAAAGTTTTTTAAGAGTTGGCCATTCTATAAAATACTAAGGGGTAATGTAATGTTTCTCTAGCGCAAAAAAAAAGACGCTTGTGAACGTCAACAACCATTTTTGACAGATTAAAGACCATACTGACTTCCTGCAAAGTTTGCAACCAAATTGCTTTTTTGGACATTCACAGTGGATGTAAAAATTTTTTATTTTGCTGCAAAATATTTAATGAAACTCTAAAGCAAGTATTAAAGGTTCACAAAGCAATAGGATTTGCAGTGCAATAAATTAAGAATATTACATTGTGACAGGCAAATTTTTATTCATAAAGTCTTTGTGAATGTTATTACATGTCCCCATAAAAGTTGACATAAAGGTGAACTGCATCTTTAACAATGGTACAAGCATGCCAGAACAACAATGTGATTAAATAGAAGCTGGAACACTGCAAAATGAAAGTGTGCAAAAAATGTGTGCATTTAAATATTGGTACTGTACTTATGTCAATAAATGCTCCCTTTAAATTATGGTTATTTGTACTTTTATCAAAGAAGCATGAGGTGCAAAGTACCAGGCAAAGAGACACAAGAGACCTCTACAATGTGAACGTGACTTAAGAAGGATTTATTTCCAAAGCTTTCACCTAGTGTACTACAATTTCAGGGGCTGTCTGAGTCTCTATGTCAGAATTGACACAATTAGCACACACAATGATCTTATAAGGAAATCTGAAAGGGAAATAAATAACTGCAAAGAGCAGTTATCATGACCAAAAATGAACTATACAAAGAGTGAGGCTTAAACCAGAAACAGGACTGGACAGTGCAGGCATAGATACAGGACAAGCAGAAGTGGGCGGGGTGAGAAAGAGAGACAGGACTGAGGCAGAACCAAAGAACAATAAGGGTTTAAATAAGGCACAGCCACCTCTGGTGTGCTGACCCTAAACAGCCAATAAGTCCACAAGGTGAAAAGATCATAGTAGCCAGAAAACTGCTTGCTAGTCTCCTGGCTGAGTAGTTAAGGTAGTGCAGCCAGTAATTGGGATGTCCCGACTTTCTGGAATTCTCTGGAAAATTATGTTTTGTGTGTTTTACACATATTTTTTAATGTCCTCATTAGTAGACTTCCTTTTCAGGCTACTTATTTTGCCTCAGTTAGTGGAAGGGACCAGTAGCAACAGTTCCCTTTGCTTCTGCAAACCATTATTATGAATGAAAAAATATAAAATTGTGAAGTTTTGTGTATGTTCTAGTATCAGATTACAAAACCTGATGCAAAGATTTAAAGATCCACCCTGCCAAACTACCAACTTTTATATAACAGAGTTATAATCTAGTCTGTTTAGTTTCAGTTGACCAGCTTTGGAGGTGTTTATGTGGTTAGCTGACATGATTAGTTGCTGCCCTTTACAAGTATCAAAGGGCCAATGGGAACAGCTGGGTCTCCTTGTCAAACTCCTTATATTTCAGTGAAGGTGAGTAGTGATGAAAGAAAATTTTTGCCATGTATAGAATAGCTGCAAACTTCTGTGTTATGCCAAAGGCAAACATTTTTGTTTTGCTTTACATGACACAATAAAAAGATTTACAACATAAAAAAAAACATGCAACAAACACATACACCAGTTTATTGTTCCTCTCTCCTTTCACATTAACCAAAGAGAGCTGTCCCACTGTCTATATAAGGACATACGTGTAAAGATATTTATTTGCAACCCAAATGAGACAGAGTCGCTCATCACTAAAGGTGGGTCATATATGACAATCCACATCTGGAACTTCAACAAGAGCCACATTTGTTACATTGGAGACAAACATCAATGTTGATTTTTCCCAACTGATTGGTTGCTATGGGCAGCATCATTACAGAACAGAGGATAACAGACAGAATAGGTTTCAAGAATAAAATATAACAATATTGAAAATTTGCCAGCTAAATTTAAAATGTTGTATTTAGTCAAATTGTAAACCAGTGTTATCCCATCTATGGTCTAAATTATATTTAACCATCGCTTTTGTCATTATTTTTTTTCATCAATAATTTATTTTCTTACTATAAATACAGTATTATTAATACAATATTCACAAATGTCTTCCAAGATTTACATTTGCATACAGTACTGTTACATCATTTGTATGTTATACAATAAAATAAAATAAGTAAAATTTAATTTGTAACTTCTGATGCCTTAAGTTTGTTTATTTCTCATTTACTGAATAATTTCCCCCTCTTTTACTTGACATAATTTCAACTTTAGATTTTAGACCTTTACTCAAAGGGACAGGAGATGTTGCGGGACCATTCCTTGGAAACGATATTCAAGCCATGGTTTCCAAACCTTTAGGAATTTAGGAAATTGGTCATTCAGTAAACTGGTTAAATTTTTCGTTACATAGGATCCAATCCATTTTATTTTTTATCAAATCAAAATTAATATACTGGGATTTACACGCTTTAGCAATTGTTTGACTTGCAGCTAAAAAGAGACTGTTTAACAGTTTACTTAGATTTTTTGTAACAGAGTCAGGATTAACTCCTAGGAGGGCCACTAAAGGGTCACGTTTTAAGTTAACATGTAATATTGAAAAAGTTAAGTTATAAATGTGAATCCAAAAACCTATTACTTTAGGACAGGACCACCAGATGTGTTCCATTGTTCTGGCCGGAGTCAAATACCATCTAAACAACACCTTGTATCCAGCCTCTAAAAGCACTGTATTTGCTGAGCTCTTTTTGAGGTTGGCCCAAATCTTTTTCTGATAGATGTTTCCCTAATTCGGATTCCCATGACCGGATATATTTTAAGTCAGTCAAGTTATCAGGAGTATTAAACTGTCTGTATTGTATCGAAATTTCCTCCTTATGGGTAATTCCATCTTTACACCATACATAGTAACATACATAGTAAGTTAGGCTGAAAAAAGACTCGCGTCCATCAAGTTCAACCTTTTTTTTTTTTAATTTTAACTGCCTAACTGCTAGTTGATCCAGAGGAAGGCAAAAACCCCATCCTAAGCCTCTCCAATTTGCCTCAGAGGGGGAAAAAATTCCTTCCTGACTCCAAAAAGGCAATCGGACTAGTCCCTGGATCAACTTGTATAATGAGCTATCTTCCATAACCCTGTATTCCCTCACTTGCTAAAAAGCCATCCAACCCCTTTTTAAAGCTATCTAATGTATCAGCCAGTACAACAGTTTCAGGGAGAGAATTTCACATCTTCACAGCTCTCACTGTAAAAAACCCCTTCCGAATATTTAAGCGAAACCTCTTTTCTTCTAAACTGAATGGGTGACCTCGTGTCATCTGGAAAGACCTACTTGTGAATAAAACATTAGAGAGATTATTATATGACCCCCTTATATATTTATACATAGTTATCATATCACCCCTTAAGCGCCTCTTCTCCAGCGTGAACATCCCCAATTTGGCCAGTCTTTCCTCATAGCTAAGATTTTCAATACCTTTTACCAGCTTAGTTGCCCTTCTTTGTACCCTCTCTAATGCAATAATGTCCTGTTTGAGTGAGGGAGACCAAAACTGTACGGCATATTCAAAAAAAGATGGTGTAATGTTTTGAGAGTCTGAAAGGCTCAAACAAGCCAAAATAAAGTGAAGGATTTGGTGAGCCCGGAAACATTCTGAAGGGTGTAAATAAAATTTTTCGATCAGGGCATTAATGGAGTATGCTCCCCGAGGTGTCAGTAAGGAATATACTGTATTGAACCCTTTATTTATCCACCATTGAAATTGTATTGGGGAAATCCCTGGAGGGAACCTTGGATTGCCAAATATTGGGGCTGCTGGAATGCAGGCTGTACAAAGTTGCTGCCCAGAAGCCACTGTATCCCAAATCCCAAGGGAATTATTTAAGCATTTGCTACTGGTATTTTTTTGTAACCCTTAAGGGATCCAAAGGAAAGAGTATGCTTTAAATGGCAAGGTATAAATATTTTCCAAGTCAACCCACAATAGAGGTAGTTTTGTTTCGTGTAATGCTGGGAGTTGAGACAATTGTGCAGTTTTATAATAATTCCAACAATTAGGAAACCCTAATCCCCCCATGTACCGTAGAACGATCAAGAACTGATTTACTAACTCGTGGAATGTTTTTGTTCCAAAAAATTTTAACATTGTGCTTTCTAGTTTCATCAGATCTCGTCGTAGAATTGTAGTTGGTAACACTATAAAGAAAAATAAAAGTTGTGGGAGTATGTTAATTTCTATAGCCCAAATACATCCATTCCATGAAATATGGTATTTTCCCCAATCTTCCATGAGTTTGCTTAGTTTACGATACAACGGGGGATAATTTGCATGATAAAGAGCCTCAAATTGTCTCGTTAATGTAATTCCCAGTATAGGGAATGTGTCCTCCATTGAAATTGAAAATTTAATGCCAATAGTTTGGTGGTATCATGGGTCAATCTGCAGTCTTAGTTGGGTTTATACCTAAACCTAAAATTTGAGAGGATGTCATATATATTTGGGAGAGAAGTCATAGCTTTAGTTATAAAAAGGGTGACATCATCTGGGAATAAGCTAATTTTATGTTCAGCCTTTAAACCTGTTATATTAACGTTCTCCCTAATAGCTATAGCTAAAGGTTCAATGGCTAGATCAAATAGTAAAGGTTAAATTGGTCACCCTTGACGTGTGCCTCTAGATATTGGAAAGGGGACTGAAAAGCAGGGACCAATATTTACTTTAGCAATGGGATTAATGTACAAGGCCGAAATCCATGTGATAAAAATTTTCGCAAAGTCAAATTTTCACAAAATGTGGTAAAGATAGGGCCAAAGTATAGAATCGAATGCTTTTTGAAAGTCTAATTTAAGAAGCATAGCAGGTTTTTGTTGTTTTTTAGCCATCATATTAAAAATATATAGAAATATATAGAAATAGAAATATTTGCGGTCAATGATTCATTTGTAAACTGTTCCCCCATCAGTAAATAAGTAAAAAAAATCAGTAAATCAACTCGGAGGATACCTTAAGATGGTGAAGATCTAGTGGATGGAGTTGATGGAGGTGACTTACAGCCTTTCTAGACTTTTTGCCATATTGGAGAAATTGGTAGTTGTGGGGGTCTTTGACTGGCCACTGAACTAGATTGTGAATTTCTCACCATAGGTTCCATCAGTCCCATTCGACTAGGCTCGTCCATCCCTTGGTCTAAGTTAGATGTGTGTTAGAGTGTGTACTTTATTATTGTATATAAAGGTGAGCCAGAATGGAAATAGCCATCTATATCGAATGTTATTCTGCTGTAACTCCTGGACTATAGCTGAGAAGGACTTACATTTCTGTAGCGAAATGGGAGAAATATCTGCAAAAATTTGAAATCTGTGTCCTTCATGTTATAGTTGCTGCGCTGCCTTTGCTGCCTGTAACACCCTGACCTGGGTCTGATAAAAGTGTAGTCGAAGAATTATGTCTCTGGCCGGTCTGTCTTGCGATTTAGGTCGGAGTGCCCGATGGATTCTGTTGCACTCTAAACACTGTATAAGAAGCTCTGGGAGTAAAGTCTTAAAGATAACCGTAACAACTGGTACTAAATCTGTAAATGACTCAGGTATACTCCGGATACGTACATTATTCCTCCGCGACCGATTGTCCGCATCTTCTATTTTGTCTAGGGTATCTTTGAGCTGAGACTGTAATTGGATTATGTCCTGCTCATGTGTGTCCAAGACTGTTACTACATCATCCATTTTGTGTTCCAAGGTATCAATCCATTGGCCCAGGTCATGTATTTGATTAGAAATCTTGGCTGTGATGTCCTCTGCTGTTTTGGCAAGTTAGCGTAGCAGCAAGATTTCAAATTTCTTAAATATCTCCGAATCTCCAGTTGGGGACGAGTGTTGAGATAATGCAGTCTGAGAGGCCAGGCTTAACCATGAATCTTCTTGTGACGCCATCTCCTCGTGTACGGAATGTTGTGGCCTAGTTAAAATGGCACTGGTGTTGTGCAGTTGTTTTTGTACACTAACAGGTTTGCCCTTCTGCTCCCATTTTTCCTTTTTACTTACCATTCACCTGTAAGACTCATTTCTGATATCGAACTGAATTTAAAATTTCGGGTCAGATCCTTCTGCAAAGTGATAAAACCAAGGATCAGGGCTCTGAGAATGAGTAGCGATCTTAATGCGCAACCATCTTTGATCGCACCCCACGTGACCTCTTCCTTTTTTAATAATTTTAATAAGAATTGAAAATAGACCCATGGTTTCTCTCACTTCAATAGCAATTCTGCTAGTCTATGCTAAGTTAAAATACTTTTTTGGCTGATGTCACACAACCAAAAAAGATGGCAAGGAGCAACTCCTTATTTATATTCTTTCTTGGATGTATACCAGGCTAATGCTCCTTCAGGTATGTGCACCTTCTTGCAGATTTTCTCCATCATCCTATCCTTAGTACCACTGATGTGTGCTTATTTCAAAGCCATACCAATATAGGAATATAGGATAGGTGCTTTGCTCACATTTGAGAATGTACTGCACTGGCTATGAAATTTTTAATCCATGTATGTCCATTCTGTTTTCAGAATTAACTTTCTTGCTCATTGTGCTTTATCTACTTTTTTTCAACTTGGATTGAGCAAGGTATTTCTGTGCGGATATGATACAACTTCCACTTCTTAACAATTGACCACACCATGCTGAAAGATAGATTTGTTCTCAAATTATGGGAACTGAAATGCATTCAGATGTTTTATGACTTGTCAAGGAGATTCTGTTTGTATAGGTATGCAATGACTTGTATGACCTAACTTTCTGCTTAAGTTCATGCAATCAGATTAGCCAACATTTTCCTTAACTTAAGATCCGTGCCCTCACTGGTTAAGGTTAGTACTTTGTCCTACTTTTAAATACATTGTAATATTGCCTAGTTTTGCTGCAAGATGTCTGTATTTGGTGGTGGACAATGGCTGTATATATATAAGGCTTTAGTCTGGCTGCCCTCAGGTAGCCTTTATAAATAAAAAAGAGCTTTAAATAAAAACCCCAGCAGACTGTGCTATCTGTACAAGTACTGATCTGTGCGTAGAGGGAAGGATTGCAGTCGTAGAGTACAGGCACCGGACCTAAAACCCTGGTTGACCCTGACTACAACTTTCTAATTAAAAAAGCTTTTGTTAAATAGTATATTGTGATCTTTCTATGCTTGCACAGTGGAGGCTAGAGATTTCAGTGCCAGTTATTTCAGCATTTATTTTTTTATAGTTCTGTTAACTTAGTATACTCAGCTGGAACTGTTTCCCCAGTTGACCTGGTCATGATTGTTTTTTTTTTTCAGATATCTCAAATTATTGTGTTGACTCTGCCTTGTGTTTCTCTGCAATAGATCACCAAAAAAACCCAGCCTTCTTTTTATTGTCCACATTCATTGCTTAATGCTTGCCTTTCTCATGTGGATTTCAACCCACAAACTCCAGAAGCAGCCAAAAATGGGAAATAACTAAATTGGATGCTACATAAGTACAGCACAAGTGAAAAATGAGCATATAAACACATAAATAGAAGAAACTGTATTTTTGCCTGCTTTTCCTTTCATCTAACTCATCAAACTGATTTTGTGCACAGCAAAATAAAGTATGATCCACCAAAATGCCTTCATGGGCATATATATGCATGAATTATAGAGTCTTGTTAAAGCATTGATATGCAATTCTATTGTTCTTGGGTGTAAAAGCCAAGGTATCATTTGTGGGGAAGGAAATAATGAAAAAGGTTGATCACCTTTAATAAACTTTTAGTATGATGTGGAGAGTGATACTCTGAGACAATTTGCAATTGATTTTGATTTTTTTATTGAATTATTTAACTTTTTATTCAGCAGCTCTCCAGTTTGCAATTTTAGCAATTCGGAAGCTAAGATCCAAATTATCCTAGCAACCATGCACTGATTTGAATAAAAGACTAGAATATGAATAAGAGAGGGCCTGAATATAAAGATGAATAAAAAAAGTAACAATAACAATACATTTGTAGCCCTACAGAGCATTTATTATCTTAGATAGGGTCAGTGATCCCCATTTGAAAGCTGGAAAGTGTCAGAAGGAAAAAGCAAATAATTAAAAAACTAATTCTATAACATACAAAATGTTAAATTAAAAGTGAACCATTCCTTTAAACTTCACAGCAAAATAATTAGGAAATTATTGTATTTTTTTATTTTTGTATTTATAAATCAAAATGGAACAAAATTTAATATTTATAAAAAGTTTTAGACATTTTAAAATATGGTTAATTCAAGGGTGGTGGTATTAAAAACATATTTTGATTTTATCAGACTTTACTTTAAAAATATTTCATCCATTGCTTAATAAAAATAAAAATATATCAAAGAACTATGCAGCCATATTTTACAGCTTAAAAATCTAATAACATCAAGCAGAAATTTCAATAAGTACTTGGAACGAAATTTTGATGGAATGCATACAATGAACTTGTCAAATGCAATGTTTATAATCTTTTTTGCAAGCATGGAGTTCAAATGTGAATGAAACGGACCTTCAAAAGCCAGCACATTGTATATTACCACTTCATTGTGTTTCACTATTTACCAAGATATGGTGAACATAAAGAACAGGTCCGTTTATTGAAATCTGTATTCATATATAATGTGAATTAAAATGTAGGTTTCAATTACCAGGAGGTATGTAAGGTTAATATAACATTTAGTATAAGAGCTTCCTATGTTAGAGTGCAAAACCTTTCTTCAATGACCTGGCCAGGAAAGAATAAGAAAAAATTCTGTAACTTTGATATATACTAGTAGATTCTAAAAAGATATGCTTGTTTGTTTCACACACAGTTTTCGGTTTTGTGGGCCTTTCAAGTAAACACACCATTTAGAGACCCCTTTGTGTAAAGCCATCAAATAAAGAGATCTATTTATATAGCAAAATTAAGATATTTGGGTGGGTGAGGGAATAGTGGGAGGAAAATAAGATATGTAGACAAAACATATGAATTCATTAGTAATGGAAAAAAAGTTTAGGGAGGATTTACTGAACCAGGCAGCAAGTGCTAGAGGACTAAGGGACACTCTCTAACATGTGTGTAAATGTTGTGCAAGTTAGGTGCCACCATAGGTCAGGTAGGGGGTATGAAGCCTAAGGCAGAGAGTGCCTGATCCATGGGTCATGTTGCAGATCTCTGCTCCCCGAAATGGAGAGGTACAATCCACACCCACTTGACTGAATGTAGATTAATTATTTGGAGTGTCAACATATGGCAATGCACTCTACAGGCACCATTAAAAAACTAAATGAAAAAAGTTAGTTAATGATTATATATATATATATATATATATATATATATATATATCATGCCAAAGTGACTGATTTGTACAACTGAGTAAAAAATAAAAAAAAAAAGGTTTATTACTTATTATTAGGTATTATTACCTTTTGGTTCCCCACCAAAATATGAGATAATTTATATTTATAGTATCTATCTATCTATCTAGTTATCTATCCATAATGTTATATATTAATCTATATTTTTCTCTTTCCATGTTTTATTCTTGTGTATAAATAAGTCTGTGTGGGTCTTGGTTACATTGGATGCCATTACAATCCTTGGAGAACTGCTTCCATTTGGAGACCCAGGTATATTATTTGTAGGAAACTACAAACCAAGCTAACATCTATAAATCTATCCTTTAACAAAAATAAGCTGCAGTATATAGCACACTATTCCCCAAATGTTGCATGAAGTTTTATAATGTTTCCTTGTAATGTGTTGGAGGGGAAAACAACAGAAACTGAGTCTGTTTCTAATAAAAGTAGGGTAGACCAGCCAGTTAAGCCAAGGTTACAGGTATCAATACTTTTTTACTATGAGACAGCAGTATGTAAGGAAAAGGGAGGATTTCAGCCACTTTGTTTTAGAAACAAGTTTGATCATTTAAAGCAGCTGTATGAGATGTTCTCAGAATCTGATATTTTGTTTGACTGGGAAGAAGATATGAGTAGGTAAACGAGTAAAGACATCTTTCTTATGCTTTATTGAAGGCAAATGGTGTGTAAAATACTTAGCAGATGTGATTTTTTTTTTGTCATTGGTGAATATAAGGGTTCATTGAGAATAGACTTACCTTATTATGTCTACCCAGGTTGATTTATTTATTTTTTCTAAAGACTCAGAAGCTATATGAGCTTTATTGTTCTGCCTGTTTATTACTAAACACTGTATATAAACACAAACCGTAATTAAAAGTGCCCTGCTAGAGGAATGGTGAATGATAATCAGCTTTATCAGTAATGGAATTTAACATCTAGCAGATACAGGAGTAAACTAAAGTATGCGTGTTTTACACAGAAAGAATAAAAATAATGACCATATATTTTATAAATCCATAATTGTTTGTTAGTGTTATTTTAAGCAGGGACATTAAGGCCATTAAGAATTCTTCTTACATGTGGATCATTTATGTTTTATCCATTTTGTTTAATATTGAGTCAAATTGTTTGACACAGAAGGTTACTGGTTCAATTAATGTGGGCCTGGAACATAGTATTTGTACCTGGATAGAGCACTGTCTAAAAGATAGATTACAAAGAGTGGTGGTAAATTGGACCAGTGTTGTTAATAGAGTAGTGCAGGGGTCTGTACTTGGTCCTATGCTTTTCAAATTGTTTATTAATGACCCAGAGGAGGGCACTGAAAGTATAGTTTCTATTTTTGCTGATGGTACTTAATTGTGCAGAACTATAGGTTCCATGCAGAATGCTGCCACTTTGCAGAGTGATTTGACTAAGTTGGAAAACTGGGCAGCAAACTGGAATATGATGGTCAATGTTGATAAATGCAAGGTTATGCACTTTGGCAAAAATAATATAAATGCAAGTTATACATCAAATGGCAGTGTGTTGGTAGTTTCCTTAACTGAGAATGAGTTGGGTATGGGTTTTTGTAGATAAGAAGTTGTCTAATTCTGGGTAGTGTCATTCTGTGGCCACTAAAGCAAATAAAGTTCTGTCTTGCATAACAAAAGGCATAAACTCAAAGGATGAAAACTTAATTCTACCTCTTTATAGGTCCCTGGTAAGGCCTCACCTGGAGTATGCAGTACAGTTTTAGGCTCCAGTCCATAAGAGGGATATACTGTAAATGATCTGGAGAGAGTGCAGAGACATGCAGCTAAACTGGTTAGGGGGGTGGAAGATTTAAACTATGAGGGTAGACAAGGTTGTGGTTGTTTTCCCTGGAAAAAAGGCGCTTGCGAGGGAACATGATTACACTTTACAAGAATATTATAGGAAATTATAGACGAATAGTAGTGGATCTTTTTACCTATAAAGAGGATCACTGCCACCCATTCAGACTAGAAGAAAAGGACTTTCATTTGAAGCAACGTAGGTGGTTCTTCACAATGAGTACAGTGAGGTTGTGGACGCACTGCTGGGTGATGTTGTTATGGCTGATTCTGTTAATGCCTTTAAGAGTTGCTTGGATGATTTCTTGGAAAATCACAATATAAAATGCTATTGTGATGCTAAATTCTATAGTTAATATAGATATTTGAACATATAATTTGTGTGAAGGTATGGAGGGGTCTGTATGGATGCTGGGTATCATTTGGAGCAGTTAATCTTGATGGACTTTGTCTTTTTTAACTATGTAACTTTTAAAATTTATTTAAAGTACTACAGTTATTGAACTTGTTTTAGAACATGAACATAAGCCACAAGTTTCTAATGATTACACGTCATATTTGCCATTTGATTTTCTGCTATTCCACATAGCTCTGTAGGAGGAAGTTAAAGGGATTCTGTCATGATTTTATGATGTCGTTTTTATTTCTTAATTACACTGTTTAAACTGCAAATATTTCACTCTATATAAAATGTATTTCCTAGGCCAGCAAGTGTTATTTTTTTTAGTTTTAATATTGGTGTGTAGACAGTCATCTCAAGTCATTTTGCCTGGGCATGTGCTTTCAGAAAGAGTCAACACTTTGGAATGGAATTGCTTTCTGGCAGACTGCTGTTTCCTCTACTCAATGTAACTGAATGTGTTGCAGTGGGACCTGTATTTTGATATTGATTGCTGTTCTTAGATCCACCACACAGTTGTTATCTTGTTTTAGGGAGCTGCTAAAAAATTGTTCTGTTGTTAGGCTACCGGGAAGGGTTTACAGGGAGGAGGTAATATTACTCCAGCTTGCAGCACAGCAAATTAAGTTTATCAGAGCACACGACTTTATCAGAAGTCACATGACTAGAGGCAGCTGGGAAACTGACAAAATGTCAGATTTCAAAATTAAATATTAAAAAATATGTATGCTCTTTTGAGAAATGGGGTTCAGACAGAGCATAATTCTGCAAAACAGCACTATTAACTGTTCCATTCTGCATTATTTTACTGTGACATAGCTACTGACCTGAGCAAACCTTGAGGATCTTCAAGAATGTGATGGGACAGGATCTGAGCCTTTGTACAACTCTGGAAGAAAATGTACTCTTCTCAAATTAAGTGTTCCTTTGACAGGCAAGCACAGACCGTATCTGCAGGTGGCTGTAAGACTGAATTTTTTGCATTAGTCACAAAGATGCAGCACACTGGAACCCCATACCTAACACCATCTGTACCAGGTTGTCAAGTACAGGGATCATTTTAAATTTTTATGCTATAGGCACTCAGTGTTTCACTATTTAATTTGCACAACACTAAAGGGAATGAGATTTCATATCCATGTCTCGCTCACATGCACCTTTTATCTAACATTTGCAAGTTACGTCTATTTGCACATAATGTACTAGACTTAAAATAAATTAAGAGTGTGGGCTAATGGTGGTAATCTAAATCACATACATTTAACTTCCTTACATATAGTAACAAAGCATGGTTGTGTAATAAGACACAAATAAATTGCTGTTACAGCACACAGAGAAGGATTTACCTATTAAGACACCTTAGGCCTGTTTTGTTGTAAGCTTGGTTGTTCCTCTTTCACCCTGGCCCATAAAACTCATCATCCAGAAATAGAAATGGTAGAATAGTCTACTGGCTCACTTCCACTTTACATAGTTACATAGTTAAATTGGGTTGAAAAAGACAAAGTCCATCAAGTTCAACCCCTCCAAATTAAAACCCAGCATACACACACACACAACCCTACACCCCTACACACAAATCATATATGCCCATAGCTATACTAACTGTATACGTTTCAGGTTTGAAGTTTCTGATGGTAGACTTATGTTCTTTGATTCCCGTGTTCACTGCCCTAATAGTTTTTCCCACATAAACCATACCACAAGGGCAATTAAGCACACAGACTACATATGTGCTAGAGCATGTTGCTAATGTTTTTAAATTAATTTCAGATCCTTTTGTAGAGTGGTGGATATTAGGGCCTTTAATAATATATATGGAACAATTGCTGTCTTGGTATTGGGCCATCTTTCTCAATCCAGTCGGACTTAGTAAATCCTTCAGGGTTGAACCCCTTTTGTAGGGAAAACTTGGGGGTTCTTTAAACAGATGTAGTGATGGGCGAAACGGGCGCGTTTCGCTTCGCCGAAAAATTTGCGAATTTCCAGAGAAATTCGCAAATTTTTCGCCGATTCGCGAAACGAGTCGCGCGTCGTTTTTGACGCGTCGCGTCAAAAACGACGCGCGACTCGTTTTTGAGCGGCAAATTTTTTTGGCCGAATTTTTTGGGCAGTTTCGCGAATTTATTCGCCAGCGGCGAATCACGGGAATTCGCCGCGAATTCGCCCCTGGCGAATAAATTCGCCCATCACTAAACAGATGGCCACAGTCTTTATCCATCTGTAATAAAGGCCAAAATGATTTAATAATTGTCTCTATCTTTTGGCTCTTTTTACCATACTTGCTAACAAATGTTAATTTTTGGGGTTCATGGGATTTCTGCCTCTGAGCTAGTAGCTCTTCTGTGGGGTATCCCTTACTTCATTCAGTACTTCATTCAGTTTCCTACTGGGATAATGCTTTTCATTGAACCGTATTTTAAGTTCATTTGTAGCATAGTTATAACACATCAGTTGAGGCGATTTTTATGGCCCTTAAGTACTACCCTTTGGGTATGGCTTTGATAATCCTTGGATTATGAAAACTGTCAGTATGTAACAGATTATTACAATCTGTTGGTTTACAGTATACGTTAGTAACTATATTTCCATCTATGATTCTCACATTTACATCCAGATTTAGCTAATTCTTAGATTGCTCTGTTGTAAATTTGATTATCTTATGGGCTGCATTATCTGCTGACACCATTAGTTCAGAAGTCTCAATTGGGCCATCCCAGATTACAAAGATGTAATTCACAAAACGGTAATATTCTTTAATGTATTATAAGTAGGGTGGTATTAAGAACAAGCTGGTCTCAATATGGTACATAAATATATTAGCGAATGACGGGGCTACTGCAGACCCTGTTAACGTACCTTGTGACTGCCAATAGAAGTTGTCCCCAACCTTAAAGTAATTTTTCTTCAAGACAATCTCTAAATAGTCTGAGGAAAAAAACCAAGTTGTTCGGTATAGAGGTATTTACCAATGCTTCCTCTACGCATTTAATTCCCTCATCTTGCAGTATAAAAGTGAATAAATGTTGTACGTCTATACTGCATAATGTAACATTGTCATTGAGCTTCCCCATCTTATTTAAGCGGTTCAGGAAATCGGTAGTATCTTTCAGGAAGATAGGTAACGTCAGGACAATGTCCTGTAGATGCTGGTCAACAAATTTTGATAATGGTTCTAAAATGGAACCCACACCCGATACATTCGGGCTACCCAGGGTATCAATCAGTGTTTTATGTATTTTGGGTAGCATATATAAAACTGGTGTTCTCGGGTGCTCATTGATCATGTGCATTTTTATCAATTGTTCCATTGTGCCATGCATCAGTTACCATTGTTATAATTAATCACTTAATGTTGAGAACAGGGTCATGATCAATAGGTGTGTAATGCCCTTGGGCTTGCCACTTTTGCCGCTTAATCTTGGCATCATATTTGATCCTATCCATTATCACTACTGCTCCTCCCTTATCCACTTTTTTAATGACAATGTCTTGGTTGTTAGTCAGTATGTTAAGGGGCAGATTTATCATAGGTCGAATTTCAAATTGAAAAAAAATGTGAAATTCGACCATGTGAATAGGAAGTGAAGTAAATATTCAAATTCAAAGGATTTTACCGCAATTCGATTGGTCAAACCATCGAATAGGAAACATTTGATCGATTGATAAATCATTCGAACCGATCGATTCAAACGATTTTTTCGATTGATCGAATCAAAAATAAGGAAACCCAAATTGATCTGGCGAACTAGGTGGTCGAATAAAAATTTAAAGGGGAAGTACTTCGACAGTTGAATGATCAAATATTCAAATAAAATTTAATTTGAATCATTCGAATCATTAGATACGATCGAATTTACAAAATTCACTGGTCGAAGTGGTCTTCAAAAACATTAGAAAATTTCGAATTCAAATGTTTTTGAAAATTCGATCGACCTTCCGAATCCTTCATGTGAATTTTTTAAATATGCCCCTAAGTGTCTTCCTTTCTAATTTCGTGAGATTGTGCCTATTCATATTCTTACCATAATCTAGTCCCTTTGCCCACACCTTCTTAACCTCAGACATAACCACTCTTGTGAAAGTATTTAAACTCTCATTATTCAAATCTGGTACAAAAGCAGATTTCCTAGCTACTTTCTTTTATACGGGAACAGCATCTTTACATGCACCACCTTCACAGTTGCACCCAAGGCACATGCCTCTTCTGCCTACCCCTAGTTCCAGCCCTGCTTGGTAGTGAGGTCAATTGGCAGTTGGGCACACAGATTTTGAACTTTTTTTTACTCTTCTTTTGTTACAGTATATGAAGGAATAGTCAAAATTACAGTTTGGCTAAAATTGGCTGAACATATCTTTCCATGTAAGACCAAATTAGGTTAAATAAGATCTTGGTTTCATTTCATATACAGTATATACTATGTGTGTTGTACACATGAGAATCTCTTATTGTCCTGCACTAAAGCTGCAGCTGTTAGCTGAATATTCTTTAGTATCTGTTGTCCATTGAACAGCTGTCCTATGAGCAATAGTATGCCCGGGTAGTCTTCTTTGATACTCCCTAACTGAGAGTTACTGAAAGATAAAAGGAGTAATAAGCTGAGGAGCCGAAATCCTATTGATGATCTGATACTAAGGGGCAAATTTACAAAATTCACGTGAATAGTTCGAAGTTCTATCGAATTCGATCATACGATTTTTTCGGATATTCGAATATGCAAATTTGGCCACATCGATCATCGAATATGGAAAATTCGAGCGTATTGAATAGATCGAATGATTGGATATTCGATAATTCAACCATTCAATGATCGAAGTACTTTAACTTTAAAATTTTATTCGACTGCCTACTTCGCCTGATTGAACCTACTTAACTGCAATAGAAGCCTATGGGAAGCCCCCCATAGGCTTTTCTCTATCACGACGATCGATCAAACGAACGCCTCGATTGTTCGAATTGTACGAATTTTTCGAGAAATTGGAGGAAATTTCACGATTCTCTATCACGACGATCGATCGAACGAACGCCTCGATTGTTCGAATTGTACGAATTTTTCGAGAAATTGGAGGAAATTTCACGATTTTTTCGTGAAATCGAACGATTGGTATTCGATTGTACGATTTTATCGAGAAATTGAATATCGAAGTAAAAATAGTCTAAAACTATTCGATAAGCTAAAAGCCCTCGAATTAGAGAATAATGATAAATTTGTCCCTTTGCAGAACTATACTGGCAGTATCTGAGACACCTGGTGTCCATTTACAGTACTGCGGTTGAAGGAACTAAATGGAAACTTTTGTGGTTCATCAAGGCAACATGTGGAACTGCATTCAGCATGCATAACGTGTCTATCCCATTCAATTTCAGATGAAGCCACTTTGGATTGTGTGTTTGACACAGAATTACTTAAATCAGACTTCACACTTGTCTCATTTAACACAGAAAATTGCGCCAAAGCATCCCATCTAATTAAAGTGTTCATCACTGTGAACAATGGAGCTTTGGTATGCTAATGAAAAGGTTAGATGCATTAAATGAGTTAACTTTAGATAACACAGTTTCTTCAATTAGCCCTGAGTCACGACGCATGTAACACACAAATCCAAGTGGCTGCATCTGTACTTGTGTGCCACACACACAAACCAGACAGGCTCTATACTGCTTTCTGTGACTTCCTTACTTACTGTACATCAACTTCTCAGTCATTACCTCTTCGCATTAAGCACCTTCAAGACTTCACTAGGGCTACACTGCTTTTCTGGAATCCATCCTACAATCCATCTGACTTTTTCCAAATTCATTCTGCCTAAATAATAGCTTGAAAACACATTTTTTTTTTTAGGTAAGCTTAACCTCATGAAGTCTACCATTCCTTCAATATGCGCTATACTACCACTTGCTAAATGCAATATCTTGTGTTAGGGATCTGTTATCTGGTTACCTTCCCATTGTTCTTTTGTTAGATTGCTGGGTGGGGGAAAGGGAGGGGTGATATCACTCCAACTTTCAATACAGCAGTAAAGAGTTATTGAAGTTTATCAGAGCACAAGTCACATGACTTGGGGCAGCTGGGCAATTGGCAAAATGTCGAGCACCATGTCAGATTTCAAAATGAAATATAAAAAAATCTGTTTGCTCTTTTGAGAAATGGATTTCAGTGCAGAATTCTTCTGGAACAGCACTATTAACTGATGCATTTTGAAAAAAAAAATTCCCATGACAGGTTCCCTTTAATGTATTTTATGAAATTTGTATCTATTGTAAAAATAAAAATTTTAAATGGTTTTCAGCAATTAAAGAGGCTGTTCACCTTTGAGTTAACTTTTAGTTTGAAGTAGACAGTTATATTCTGAGACAATTAGTTTTCATTTTTTTATATATGGTTTTTGAGTTATTAAGCTTTTAATTCAACAGCTCTTTTCAGTTGGTAATTTCAGCAATTTGACTGCTATGGTCCAAATTATCCTAGCAACCATGCATTGAATTGCATAAGATACTGTGATATGAATAGGAGAGGGTCTGAATAGAAATATAAGTAATTAAAAGTAGCAATAACGATAAATGTGTAGCCTTATAGAACTTTTGTTTTTGAATGGGATCAGTGACCCACATTGAAAAGCTGAAAAGAGTCAGAAGAAGAAGGCAAATCATTAAAAAAATCGAAAAAAATTAATAATGAAGCCATTTAAAAATTTTTTTTATAACTGCCCATTCTACAATAAACTAAAAGTTAACTTAAAGGTGAACAAACCCTTTAAGGGAATTACTTCTTGTCAGATGCCCCACAAGCAGAATACGCTCCCTTTCAGGCAGCTGCTTACCTTTCTGATAAATGGGCAACGTGACTTACTTTCAAATTACAATGCAGTATGCTGCAGGGCAGTTGGTTCTGCCTTCAGAGGTAAAGAGATTTTAACTACTGCAGTTCTCCATGAGTGGTTTATGGCAATCAAAAACTCCCTACTGCATTACCCTATGGAGTAGTTCCATACTGTAGCTAGTGAAAGTTAGTAGCAAGTTAAAAAGTAAAAGTATTTTTTACATACAGCAGTATATCAATTTTGTACCTAATAAAGACCATTCTTTCTCACCCAGGTTTATCAGATGCTCTTGCATTGTGCATTGTATCATAGCATAACTTATTCTTCCCACCCTCATGACATCCCCTTCAGCTGAAGCCAGCTAAACAATAGCCATGGTTCTTTTGAAGTTGTCTTGAATATCTTTTCATTGTGGGAAGAGCAGCTTTATTGGTCTCTCAGTATGAACTCCCCTGCTTTCACCTAGGGCTGTAATAAGTAGAATTATATTTAAAATATGTCTTAAGTATAGAAAGAAAATGTCCTATAGCCCCCTAGGCATTTTATTCTCAATCACCAAAAGGGTTAACACATTTTTGTAAAAAAAATAGTTATATGATATCCCCTTTGTAATTTTCTTCTTCTGACCTTGAGATGCAGCCATGCGACTAAGCACAAGCCATTATCAAAATATTGCTAAGCCTAGCAATGCAAAGATCTCATGTGTTATACAGAAATGCATTATTAGATCTTTACTTTACTTACTTACATTGCTATGGAAATTTAAATTTAGTGATGTAAGACCTATTACCTCCAGAGGTTTATTTAAAATAGACAGTTTATCTGAATGTTCTTAATTAGCTATGCCTTAAGAAGACATTACAGAGAGCTCCAACTTTAGGCAAGATTCAATTCATTGAGAAAAAGATTTATCACATGAAAAGTCATGGACGATATTTAATTTGAGATGCAATTTAATTCAGAAAAACGTATCTCGTGGTTTATCATGTGAAACCTCTATACAAGTCTATGGGAAAAAAACTGGAGCTGAAATCGGAGAAATTGAATCTCGTCCGTGAGTTTTCACGTGAAAAATCATGACACATTTTTCTCGCTGAGTTGAATCTGGCCCTTTGTATTTATTTATAAATAGCAATGCAGCATTCATACCATGGGAAATCCATGGGGTTCTCAATTATTTGTTTCCTATTTTCACTACCTCACTATACACAGGGTAGAGGAAAAGGACATTGAATTATTATCTACGTAATGGCTGGGTTAATTCATTTTAGTGGGACAGAGTGAAAAAAAAGGAATCATGGCAGCTTCAACAGGGTAAATTGTTTTGGGGTAAATATACAGCACTATTTCTTGGCAATGGGCATTTCACTGCATAATATGCATCCCTAAGCACAAAATACATTTTACAAAGTTAAAATGAAAGCAATGCATAAAGCATTATTTTAGGTAGCCTAAAAACACTGTATTAAAAGAGCTTTTCATAAACTTACACTGCTATCAGCTAATAAGCGTTTTTACCAGTACTTGTCATCAGACAGTTGCCTGAAAAACCTTGTCTCACAGTGTTCTAAATAGATTTTCTTATTGTGCTGCTGCAGCAACTTCAAGAAGAAGAGACATCAAATGGACAAAAGCAATTACTTACTTTAATAATATTTTTAATTTCCATAGATGTGTTCACTGTACAGGATTACAAACATCAGTGATGTTTCATTGATATTTTACAATATCCTAAAGCAGTTACACTAGAAAGGAACTCCTGCCAATTTTGCAAATTTACCACTGAGACCAATCATGGGAAAAAAAGTTGCTGCTGTTTTTTTTGTTACAACTGCCACAATTATGGGATTAGTTTCATAGGGAATAATCAAACCAACAATAAACTGTTTGCTGTATTAATTGCAGCAAACTGTAAAATCTTTAAAAAGTACAGGTACTTCAGTTTGCTTCATGTGAGATAACATCACATCACGTGAGATGAATATGTCAGTGTATCATTTGTTCATATATTTATACAATGACTTTCCTTTCTGTGCATGTAAACAACATTACAATCATAACACAAATATCTGTATTAAATAGTAACTACAACCATACATTTGCTTACAGTGGCTAGGAAATCAGCAGGTGGACCAGTCAAAACATGTGCAAATCACCTATTCAAAATAGCAGTTGTTATAAGGGGTCTAGTAAACACATTTTCACCATAGTCCATGTTTTTCATTATGTACCACCACTATGAGTGTAACCTACTTATATTTTAGCCATGCACTGCTATCCTTGGTGCTGATGCAAATTCAGATAATAATTACAACTGTTCCAGAAAACTGTTATTATATATGTATATTATGTAATATATGATGCTGCATAGACAGTCTTTGGTGCTACAGCTGTTGCAAAACTACAACTCTCCAGCCAGCAAGTAGAGCATAATAGATGCTGTAGTTATAACACAGAATATGGAGTTGTTTCTGTTCTGTATTATGCCATGCATTTTTAATATCAATAATTTTAAGAACTTTATCTCTTTTTTGTGAGAGTATCGCCTTACTTGACAAATTCCTCTTTTTCCTGTATTATTTAGCTATTTTTATACAATGTATTTGGTGCAAAGCAGTACACCCCCCTCCTTCTATTATACATTTGACATTTGAGAAGGCATATATTTAAACTTAGTTGAAAGGTAATTTATGGGATTAATGTATTAACATATCACTTCTACAGAAAAAAATCTGTATGTGTTCATGCTGCATCATTTTTGCATTGAAGGACAATAAGAATTAAATTTAAACATTCTCTCACAGAACATTATGTTAAACAGTTATGTATGGTATCCCATTACATACATTGCTGCTAATTTTAAACATAGCATTTATCTCAGCGAGCTGTCATTTAAGATTTTAAAATCACCCAGAATAGGATGCTTGGACATAAATATTTATTAATGACTCCTTCAGGCCTGGGAGAAATTTCTAATAATAAAGAGGCAAAGCTCTGGCCTTGTGAAAAGATGGCTCCCACAGCCTAATCTAAACTGCCAATGCTGTCTTACTGAGTCCATCAATCATGTTTTATGAGTTTTAACCCAAGTCAGACGACTATCTGTCATTTGAGCATTGTAGTGGTGACAAAAACTGGTGCCGAAAATGTGCTGCAGGTGTAACTTTCACTCAAACTATTTTTGGGCTGCCAGAGCCCTGTATGTGTGTGTGTATTCATCTGAAGAAACAGCGCCATCTTGAGTCTCTAAATAACAATCCTAGTTATAGAAAGCGCTTCATTTCATGCATTAAAGATATACAATTAATTATTTTTATCTATTGTACTTATTTAGGGGGGAATTACTGCTTCAACTTGCTTTCAGGATTCCTGGCACTTAACCTTGAAAACTAATTACTAATAAATGTACAGCTGTAAAATGACATTGAAGATTAAGTGCCAATAGAGATGCACAGGAGAAAGGATATTCCTATCCTGTAGAACTTACACTCAAAAAGTTATTTTGTTGTTATTCATTTTTATTAAGAGAATAAATCTAATAAGTTTATAATGTGTGTTTGAATAACGCTACCTACACCAACATACATTTCACAAAAGCAGCAGAACTGCAGCCAATATATATGTGTTAGCATCTGACTTATTACCTTTTATTCACTTATCTATAAGATTTGTGCTAACATTGAAATGGGGGCTTCTTAAACAGGCAAAGTAGTGACAAAATATCTATATGAAGCAATTGGTCTAAACAAGTATAAGATGAGTTTATAACAACATAAGTTAAGTAATTTTTTTTGTTTACACACTTTGATTTCAGTGTGAATGCATCTTTTTGGCTATTTTTAAAGTTTATTAAGAACTTAACATTTTGCATCCACTCTTACATGTAACTTAATAACAGGTAATAAGAAACATACTAACACAGCTCTTCAAGCTGCACTTCTGAACTGTATGATGTAAATGCTTCACTGCCTGAGATAAATCTCTTAAAATAGAAGAACTTTGACCTTAGTGCACTGTTAAATTTGAAATCCTTCTTGTGTAGTTTGTGTCATAGTAACCATAGATACAGTACATCTTTCACTGGGGGTAGTTTCTATGCCATCTAGAGCGAGGCAAACAATTATCATAGCTGTAGTAAAGCCAGAAATTGAAATGTGTGTTATCCAGTTGCTGACAAGTAGAAGTTAGTCATATGCTATGCTTATAAAATTACTGCTCTATTGTGGGGTTTTTCTTTCAACTATGGAATTGATGATGTTTTCTCTGTCAGACTGGGGTTTTACTGAGATCATCCTGTATGTATATTTTGTGGATAATCCTTGGGTTTTATTTCTAAACTCCAGTGCAAAGCATTTTTTATCATTCTAAATGCCTAGGATTTTTATAAGTAATGTGCAATGATTCTTAATACACACACACACATGTACAAATATATAGTCCAGTCAACACTTTTATTTTAACATAGAGATCAAAGAATCTATGATGAATATGTCAATTTAACAGGAGTAGGGCTGCTTTGAACAGTCAAATATTGTTATACTCTATGGGGTATTGATCTCAAACACAGCACTGAATGCTAACACCCTTCTGAATAGTTTATCCCCAATGCAAATTGCAAGCAGGTAATGATAACTCAGAATACCCAATTTTCTTTAGAGGAACTAATTTTTCCAGTGAGGAAAAAGAAATAGACTCCTAAGGGAATGTATGGGTTAATCATCCTAACACATTGGATGCTGGATTGGACACAAAAAAGGGTCTCCTCTGCTCCGTGACATATGTCTTGCTTCTAGTTTGCTATGTCTGTCACAGTAAAACCTAAAGATATGCATATCATGTTTCTGGCAATGACCATACATTTTTCATATAGTTGGTGAATATTGTATGACAAGTGGATTCTCACATTATAAAAGAGATCAGAAGAAGGAAAAAAGTGATTATTAGAAAATTAGATGAAATGTTTACCTCATCATTTTGTAGTGCTAAGTAAATTAAAATATTTTACCTAAGTGGACAGGGTGCAATCAGTGTGCTATTTTGCATTTCCTACACACTGAAGCCTAAAGTAGAGCATTCATGGGGAAATATATTAGTTAAAATGTAGCTACCAATGCTCAAAACCAATATTTGAATGTAGTGTTTATTGCATCTTTTATTTTGCAAATGTAACTTCCAAGATATAATCTGCAAAGGTAGAAGACAAAAGCACTTTTTATACAACTCACCACTTTGGTGGCCTGTGGTGGGGGTGTACCACAGGTGCAATTGTCTGACTGACAAAAGCAGCTTGGAATAATCAAGTTCTAATGTTGCAGAGTTTTTTTTTTTTTAAGGTAAATTGCATTATTGCATTGCCTCCATATACATATCAAAATTCAATTATTAAACATAGCATAGAACACAAATCTATATAATATTTAATCATCCTGTAACTTTAGTATGTATTGTGTAAATCTTTTGAAATGTTAGGTATATATATATATATATATATATATTTGCTCTATCATCTTACATTTATTTTATGTTAACATATAAATAAAATAAAAAATCCTATAAAGTAATTATCCAATAAGTAAAACTGGCAATAGTCTGAGTGGTATTTATAATCATTTAAAGTAAAAATTACATAGATGAGTTTAAAAAAATAATAATACTAAATCCAAAAATAAAGGATTGAATTCATGAAAGTCAGCCCTGAGGGCTATAAGTGCACACATGGAAGGTTGTTATTTTATATATATATATATATATATATATATAACATACACACAAAAAAAAATAGAATTTTATGGAATATTTATTTATACACAAACAAATAAATGTATGCAGACACAGACAGTTCATGGAGATCTAAAACAATAAGGAGCAGATGCGTCATTGTGACAGCCGGTGAGCAGACTCTGAGAAAGGTGACTTGATAAAAAGAGCCTTGGGATACATACAGCACACCAGATATCCACTGAAAGACAGGAGCTGTTGATGGTGGTGACCTCTGAGAGCAAGTCATCTTACTATAAACAGAAGGGTGTGGAAAGCCATTGGTTTGAGCACCACTTGTTTACTATGCAGTTCGCCTCTTTAGTTAACTTAAATAACTGCAAGAAGCTAGAAGCACAGTGACAGCTCAAGGGAGGACAAAGTGTCTTAGCACTACTGGAATCAAGACAATACTGACAGCTAACACATTGCCCCGTGATACTGAAATCCAGCACCCTCTCTATTACTGGCACTTCACAACTGGATTGTTTTTGTTGGCACACCGGACATGAACATCCTTTTTCTTTTGTTTTCTTTTTTTTATATTTTCAAATAATCTATTGAGCTTCCATGACTGCATCTGTATTTAGAAGGTAAACAGTTTTTCATTTTTATATGCTTTTATATGCTTATATGCTTGTTATAACAATGTTATAGCAATTGCAACAACTTGCATTTCAGTATGAACATGAATTAATATTCTTTTAATTGCTTATACTCTGGTATTTTCTATAAATAGCTCTGGGTGACTTGAATCTGTTTTTCACGAAGAACATTCATTTATTTTAATAAAATGTTTTTCAAGTAGAATGTTAGATTTTACACTTCGATTATAACAACATTCTAAATTATTCTAGTTTCAATTCAGGCTAAATTCTCTCTCTCTCTTTTTATTACTACTCTATAAATTAGCTTCCATCTGCCCTGCATTTCAGTTTTGTGTAGCAGGTATTAGAATTCATAGCCAGCTGTTTAGCTTGATCACATGCCTAATTTCTGACACCTAAAATACAATTCACACCATACCCGCATATTTATTTGTGCACATTTTTGTGTGAAACATTATCTAGGATTTACATGTACACTTACTTTTGAAATGGATGGTATGGCACTTTTCTGGGATTTTGCTTTCATAATAGAGCCCTAACATGTTGCTGTTGCATTCAGACAACTGCATTAATAGAAAATAGCTGGTTCTTCAAAACAACAATACAGTAACAATAATATACGGGAACACTTGTGAATTACTGACTTTTTATTTCAGGGGAGTTAAGTGTAACTTGTCAGGGAACAGGCTGGAACCATTTATCAAAATATTCAGGCATGAAGTATGTTTAATATATTTAACCTCCTCTGTTGTTAGATTAAGATTTTCTTATTTTATGAAGTACAAAACATTTAATTACTTTCTCCCGTATTGAAGGCAGACATTAATTTGCAATGCAGCTGGTCAGGTTTGGAAACTAGAGGTCATATTATTAAGGTAAAAAAGCTGTAAAATCGTGTAGCGTTCATCTGTGAAAATCAATTTAATTCCCTTGAGGATTGCATTGTTCGAGAAACGGATTTGGAAGAAAGGCATGCTAAATTATTACAGCCAATAACTTCTTCAGTTTAGTTTGTAGGGTCTGATGAGCAGCAAGCAGCAGGATTATGTTACATGCTTTTTCCCTGAGTCGCACACTAGCAGTTTACCTAAAGTGTCCTTGACTAACTTACTTATTTTCCACTAGTTGTAATTATTTATCATGATATATCTGATCTGCATGTATTTCTCGCAGCACAGAGAAACTTACATGTGTAGTTGGCATCTGTGTATTGCCTATGTGAGGGTAAGAGGGTGTTTGTAGATACTCATGTAGTTTTATGCCTAATAATCTTAAATTCAAATAACAATTTCTTATTTTACAAACTGCTATAGTACTGCTATAGTACTATATATGTAGCACAGGCTTGCATTTAGTTGCAAGCTTGTACTATTTCAATGTACTTATTGTGTTGAACATCAGTGAATGTGATGTAAAAAACACATATGTCGCATATATTTTGATATAATATATTATTATGGTTGTTCTTCTCAGCATTGTATTCAACATTTAACATTTAATATGAATTATGTATTAAAATGTTTCTTATTCCTGCAAATATTATAACTGCAATATTATAAATAGTTATTTCAGCAAAAAAATGTATGTGCATGTTTATTTGTCCATGTGTGTGTAATATGCTTGCTTGGCGTTACAGTTCTCGCATCAGAGCTCACACAGGGTTAAGAATAGTTCTATTAATACCAGGAGCCTCTGTGGCTAGCTGTGAAAGATAAGATCTGTGGCAAGTAAATCAAAATGCCTCAATAAAATCCTTTTCTATACAATGCAAAACTAATATTATATTACATGGTATTAACTTTCTAGCATTATGCCTTTTGCGAGCTTGAATGGAATTATTTTATTAGCACATACATAGCATTATAAATTCAGAGAAGGTTAGAAGTCAATGTGTTCTTCAAATCTTAAAGCTATATATTCCTGATAAAGGGATTAATATGTCATCTGTATGTTTTTCTTAACTACAAAAATGTTGCTTGCTAATTTAAAAATATGCCAGACTATTGTTAACTACATTATTTAAAAATGTTAAATGTGATTTAATGTACTGGCTCATTGAAGTCAGTGTGGTTTAAGGTAGTTTTATTAAACATCCCTGGTGAAAGAACATCCTTTCCTTTCTTGCTAATCTAATTCCAGATTTACATTTTACATACAAAACACACATTTATTTACAGCACATATTATTTAAATGAAAAGGCTGTGTCTTTAGTCCCAGAATCATGATATTAGTGCAAACGATTTAGCCTTTTGTGACAACTGAAATTCTGTTATCTAAAATTTCTTTTGTAATTATATACAAAGAAAAAAATCTACTTATACTTTATAGTTCATATAAGGTTAGTTATTCTCAGTAGAACAATTGTATAAGAATACTGCACACAGCTTAAAAGATTATTTTCAATTGTTTCAGACAAGTTCTGATATTAAATATATAATATTCAAGAATGCTTTTTTAAATGAAACTTTTTCTGTATATGAACACCTTTACACTTTGCAGGCAGACTCTTTTGAAACTGTGTAATCTGAGTAAAACCTGATTTATTTTCATCTGCTGAAGTCATTAGAAAACAAACTCATTTTGAAACTGATATGCGCTATTTTTAAAATATGTTGTTTAGTTCACCTATTCATTATAAAAACGTTCTATTCTCCCTCCTCAACTCCCTGTTCTTTTATCCCTACCTCTTATGACCAACCCAATGTACAGTTTTCAAAGAAAATATTGAATTTGTTTTTAATATCAGCCCTTAAAGTGGAATTGGGTTTTGTATTTGCTGCGTGAATAATAGTACATTTTCAAGAATATATTACTCAAACCAGTTTTATATACATAAATAATGTTTTTTTCCTCATCTAAACTCAACTGTACCAAAATTAATAAAGACTTAACATTAATTATTATTATTTGTTTTGCTTACGAATTTGTTCTTACCTTCTCCTATTAATTGTTTAATTGTGTGATTTACACCACTGGTTGGTTACTAGATTTTGCATGCCTAGCAACCGAAGTTGCTACTGTGGAACTACTAGTTAAAATTATTTATATAAATATATACAAATAATGCAATCCAAGGATGAGTTGAACACTGTTTTATAAAACCATTGGCTACATCATACTTAGCCAAGTAATCCACATGGTGATTTGCCCCTTTAACAACACATACAGAAATGTAATTGGCCATGCTCCAAAGTAAAAGTAATTTCTTGGGCTACAAAACATAAAAACAATGTTGTGTGTCCTTTTTGGTTCTTTTTCTTCAAAGGTTTTACATTTTTTGTCTCTAGACTCTGTAGCCCAGTAAAGGCATTGGTACGTCTACATGCTCTTTAGTTCTATGTATTAAATTGGTATAACTATTGTTCTAGCAGCAGGTGGACACTACCTTTTCTTTTTTTCTGACACACAGGGGGTTTACCAAACTCAATTTTTTCTGCTTAAGGTTTTTGGGCAAAAACTTGAACTTTTAGAGGGAATACAATCTGTAATTTTTCTTATTTATTATACCTCGAAACTGCTAAAAGTCACAGTCCAACATCTCAAACCTGTTAATGTCCAAAAAAACAATTGTAGATGTCCCTTTTACAATTTCGATTTATGTAATTTTGGGCTACTTCGACTAGGCCAAAATGTGATTCGAATAGAAAAAATTCAAAATTCAACCCTTTAAAATCCTTCGAATTCGACACTTTGCCAACTTAAAACTGCTGAATTGCCATTATAGCCTATGGGGGACCTCATAGAGCAGGGATCCCCAACCTTTTTTACTCGCGATCCACATTCAAATGTAAAAAGGGTTGGGGAGCAACACAAGCATAAAAAAGTCTCTTGGGGTGCTAAATAAGTGCTCTGATTGACTATTCGGTAGCCCCTATGTGGCACTATACTTAGTTTTTATGCCATTAAAACTTACTTCCAAACCTGAAATTTAAAAATAAGCACCTTCTTTGAGGACACCGAGAGCAACATCCAAGTGGTTGGAGAGCAACATGTTGCTCACGAGCTACTGGTTGGGGATCACTGTCCTAGAGCCTGTCCTAGGAATTCATGGATTCAAACAATGCGATTGAATGATTCAAATGATTTTTATTTGATCGAAAATAGACCCATTCGATCGAAATAGGTAAATTTTAGATCAAAAAAAAGCTCTCTAAAAAAATTTCACATTTAGCAAATCTGCCCCTTAGTGTTCAAGCTACAGCATTTAATTCAACTTTTTAATTAGTAATTATAATATATATTATATATTAAATATGTGTTAACTGTACTCGGTCATCTTCCATAGTCTGCAAAATATGTCTGTAAAGTGCAATATAAGTTGGTAATGCCATATAAAATGTTCACAGTATGAATTTCACTTATGTAATTGTGCATAGTTTTGACCATTAGACAGGACTTTTATTTAAAATGTTTGCTTATCGGTGACTTTGGTCATGTGACTCACTAAAAGGTACATATCCTGTATTATTTAATGTATGTGCCTCAAAGTAGTTGTTAGAAAAGCTGTTGATTTTTGTATTATTTAGATTTTGAGACAGTATTGAGATAAATCCATGATGCAATGTGAGGTTTTTATTCATAGTATAAATGCAAGTCTCCTCTGTGGCACATAACAATGCTCAATTTGTTATGCATTGATTGGTATGGTCACTGGTCACAGAACTTCATTAAATTAATTTTTCTATTCTATATATATAAAGATATATATATATATGTATATATATACTTTACCTACTTTAATTTTTAACACATGGAAATATGCCATCTACTGTAATTCTCAACGTCTTTAAAGTTGCCAAGCATGCTGTTAAAGTATGACAGCACAAATCCTTTTAAACATAGAAGAAAACTTTTGAGGTCGTTTTAGACACCAGCAAAAGGTATATTTATCTACTATTCATTTGTTAAATATAAGTCTATTACATGGTTCCATTTAACTCTGGATATGAAATGTTACTAGTAAAATTCTGTAAGGCTAGCAGTACCAATGCCACCAGTATTAATTTGGACAGCTGCTATAATTTCTCTCAAAGTACAGTGCTCCAACATTTTATCGTTTATATTCTGAAATAAGCCTAGTCTTTAGGCCTAGATTATAGTACCAACACCATACATGTAGGGAAAGAACAAACAATATAGTCACTATGGTATGTTTAAACACAAGAGGGCAGTGGTGACAGCAGAGGCGTAATTAGGTCTTGTTAATGCTGCTCTGTTCCATGTCTTAGCATTGTATAAATACATTGATGCACTATGAGGTTTTCTTTTAGTGGAGGCATCAGTAAGTAGAGGCAATGACTAGATATTATGTTCTAAAGATCCATATTTTGTGGCATGGTTACTGGCAAATGCTCTGCATATCAGTATTGTTATTACACACATTTAACCTTTTTCTACAAGTACCCAGGTGGAATTACAATCATAAATGTGTATAATTTCTGTTCTATTAACTTACCTACCATTCTAGACTCATTTTCTGTCTGAATCACTCTAGATCACTGTTTCTGGCTGCATTCAATAGTTTCACTGGCAGTGGTTTTTTAATGGCTGAAACCACAAAGGGTTGGTTACTAGGGAACGACCTTTCAAATCAATGCTGTTGCAAACATAGAAGAAGTAGATGGAGCACGTCTTGCAGTTTGGTCAATGAACATAGCATGATGTGCTGTATGATGTTGAGGTCATGGAACTATTAGATTAAGTTATGTGAACCTGTCTAGCCTGTCTAAGGTAAGAAGTGCAGTTTTGCACAGATTTTTCTTGAGTAAGTAAATTGCACACATTACAGTATTAATGTTATAGCACAGGATATTTTTGCCTCCTCATCCTCCATGCTGTTTCCTGTCATTATGCATGGTACTTCTGCAAGACAAGCAAGACAATTGCTTATTACAGTAGTGACCCAGTAGTTCCCAGAATATTCCTATAGTGAAGGTAACACTCCCTAACATTCTGTTACTTTAAAGATGGCTTCTTCCTTGGTTCAAATGGCCATTATAATTTATTTTAGTGTTTTTTTTTGGAGTTTGTTTTCTAATAACTGTTCTTATTTACCTGTGTCGAATAGAGAAATTCAATATCAGTCTTGATTGGAGAAACTCCGAGTTTTGAGGACTCGAAATAGGACTTGAAATTCCTACTTTTGGTTTACAATTCAACATCAAATTCACCATCTCAAACCTGAAAGAATCTGTTTACTAGCAACTTTTTGCAATCTTTTTTCATAACTGTGCTTTATTAAACCCACTAGAAAATCAATGCAACCAATGAGAGTTCAGTAATATTTTTCTATATCAGCCAAAGTTTGATTGTGTTATTACCAGTGAATCTGTTATTGAAGTGACAGTAGGCTAGTCCTGCTTTAATCAAAAGCATTGAAATTTAATGTTACCTGCTTCAGAGGCTTTAAATATTTTAATCAATTGTTTCTGTACATTAAGTTGCATATTTAATATTGATACCAAGTTTTACATTGAGTGAATGTTTAATGCAAAGAGACATTTTAACCAAATGTGAGAAAGCTGACCAGGGAAAGGACTAAAGGATACCTGGGATTGGTTTCTAGTAATGGCTATGGTGCCATATCTTTATGACCCAATAAAGGTGCTCATGGTACAATTGTACTTGAATGAATAGTTAATAATGCTTTGAAGGAAAAGAAAATATTACTAGGTCTAGAAGGCTGCAATTGGAGGGAAAGAAAGCCAAATGCCCTGGACACTCTCTCTTAAATATATGTTTGTTCTTTAAGAGTGTGTGGACTTCTTTAAAAAAAAAATATATATATATATATATATTTATTTATATGCTTGAGCTTTGAATGTACAATTTTGATGGTTACACACATTTTTTTGTAATATGGTTCAAAAAGTGTGGATTGACATGTGGGAACAGCAGCATGTGGGAAACATATTTTGCGTCATTGCTTTATACTTACCAACAAATCTGTTTATATGTATACAGTAATTCAGTAACCAGTTAATTTACAATTCTAAATTATTTTTAAAAAGATTTATCTTAGACAACATAGGCCAACCATATATTTGTGTTCTTTTTTATATGTAAAACAATATCATCCAGCATCAGTCAGTTACATATTTTATTCAGACATAAACAGCGAGAGTGTTTGTTACTAACAGTAAGATTTATGCAGTCTTCTACTTAAATACACTACAGGCTAGACAGTGGAGCAGCCTAATGTCATGTTCATCCAAAACTAGAAAAACAAATCCCCTTTACAGCACTTGAGTACATGCCCAAGACAGTGATAATATTCAGTCATTGCCAGGAAGCATTAGTGCAAAAATAGAAGCAATGTCTACTGTGATTCAATTTGTAAACCTATACTAATTTAAAGAAAAACTATCAGCTGATTCATAAATTGCATGACATTTATCACAGAAATGGTTTAATGATTGAAAATGAGTTCAATATAATTGAAATATATTTGGAATATATTTGTATAAGCTAAAGGACACTTTAGCTTGCAGCATGCACTTTTCTGAAGAAGGAACTGTTCAGAAGCCAGGCAACTGAGCTCTTATGCACTAATATTTTAGAGTTGATTTCTCTATGCCACATTTTTATAAGTGCAAAGGGAGTTTATTGCTTACTACTTCTTGTCACCATGAAAGAACAACACTGTAAAATTTTATTGTACTTAATCTCACCTAAAATATACGTCTAATAATCTGTTTTAAAGGGGACCTGTCACCCAACATAAATATAGTATAATAGAAGTCCTTTTCAAATTAAACATGAAACCCAAGTAAAAAGTCCATACCTGTTAGCAACTTATTTAAAACTCTCAGCTGTCAATAATTTAATGCATGACCCTCCATTAAGCAATAGGCATACTTTCACTTTCCATTCTGCACTTCTTAGATGTCACTACAGTACTTACATTGCTCCTCCCTCCTCTCCATCTAATTGTGTAGCCAGTGCATGGGTATGGGAATCAGGTCCCCCATTCTTGAGCATAAACAAGATTTTGGCATGATGTAAAGCTTGCCTTAATAAAAGTGTCCACAAACTGGCTGCTGCCTACTAGCTGTGATTGTGAAATCCAAGACAAAAAGAAACATGATTTAAATAATTTGTATAGTGTAAGTGAAGATTATTTTGCTTGACTAACAGAATTATTTCTTAAAGGTGACAGGTCCCCTTTAATGCCGCCTATGAGTTTGTAGGCAATGTAACATGAGCTTGTAGGCTAAGAAGTTTAAATAGAATTTGCTGTTGCACAGTTACAGAAATGACAAAAAAAATTTAATGTGTCAAGCGAACCACTCCCATAGTTTTAGACCCATCAAACTGTTATGGATACTTGCAACAATGTAGCAACTGGAGAAACAAAATCTGAGGGATATTTTGTTAAATGTGTATATTATGTATCATTTAATTGTTTCATAAAATATATACACCCTAACACACCTTATTTGTTATTGTTCCTTTATGTGAAAACCCAATGAAAGCTACATTTAAAAATATTAAGGAAAAAAACTACTTAGTTAATGTACATGAACAAAGGGTACATATTTTTGCAAGGAAATTCCATAATAGCTAGATTCATAGTTAATTACATATATGGTAAAAATCAAATGTCAGTTGTCTACCATATTGCAGCCTGAATCTATGGCCTCATAAATGAAATTAAAAGAAAACACTTATCAGTGTGATCAATTTTAAACACTATCTGTAAATCACCTTTAACTTATCAGAATCATCTGTTTTTGTACTTAAATGGATATAGGTCTGCAGAATGTAGAAGCTTTGGGGTCTTGTAATATTATAAGCCAACAGAGGTTTGAGTAAACATTGGTGCAGCGGGCACACTGGGTCGATCCACACTTACGAACCCTCTAAGATCTAAACATTGAAATATGTGTACTTTTTGTGGAATTCGAACCTGAAAATACTTTTGCATTTGCAATGTAGATTTACCACTGATGGGCAGCATTAAAACTATAACTGTACTTTTTTGACTCTGGGCACCCAAGGTATTTCTTTAAGGTGTTACCTTATTTCAAGGCAATATTAAAAAGACATATAAAAACTCTATGAATGTCATCCAAGTGATATACTGTATAGCCACATACTCATTACATTACAGCAATGATGATATTGTTTGCTATATAAAAGAATGCCAATGTCTAGAATAAATGAGGGTGTCCACCTGGAATAATTTTTATGTGGTATGATAAATCGAAAACTATGCATGTCAAACGTTCCAGAACCTCTGAGGCATTACCCAAATACAGGCGTATAAACTCTTATGTAAATTAATATTCTAGTTACCTGTGACACATGTATTTTTCGTTGTATAAGGGTATATTTTGTTTTGTTTTGTAAACCCCAATTGTAACAAAACAATTTTACAGAGTATTTTGGTGTGTATATTTATTACTTTTAGCAAATGATAAGTATTTTATCTTTAATAAAACATTCTGACTGACAATTTACAACTGTTCTCAGGTCAATAGAAAGTACTAAACAGGATGTCAAAATTAATCTCCAGATGCAGTGTTCAGTGAGAATGGAACGTTATACATTGCTAGGTGCACATATATATGTGAAATAATAATAAGGAAGCATGTGTCAAATTAAAAATAAAATAACTGGCAGTCATTTTCCTTTTGCAGGTAAAGAAACCGTGCACAGATTCAGATGTTACAGAGCCTCAGAACACCAGGTAACCAGCATTAAAATGTCTCACGGTTTTGCAGATGGAGTGCATAAATGATTTGTAAGAAACTGGGTTCTACTTTCATAGTAGAAACATATTCAAAGACCCCAAGTGTGAAAGAAAACAGAGGCAGAAAAGACCTGGTTATGTGGCATATGGGTCATGCGAATGAGCTTTGAAATGTAACTCACACCAGGCATGCTAATGGTGTTAATGGCTGTTACAATTAATGCTGGAAAGGAATAGAAACGACGGCAAGGAGATAAAAGCAAAAACACTTTGCTGGGGCCATACTGCCAACTTGTCACCTGTTACATTTCATGAGAAGTTGTTTTTCCCTTTCTCCTGCTGGGTTCCCCAGAATTATTAGTTCTATTAATTTCATCACCTGTTTTAATTCAGTTTCTGTAGGGGAAAAATCCTGTAAAAGTGTGTGCAGAATGAACATAGTCCAGAGTTGTTCTGCTGCTCACATGCAGATGCAAGATTGCTAGGATTCCATGAAAAGATTATTATTTGTTTTTATCCACAAATAACCTGCATTTACTAAGGGTCGAAGTAAAAATTTGAATGAAAATAAATTGAATTTCGAAGTAATTAATGGTTACTTTGACTATGCCAAACATTTGAATTGAAAATATTTGAATCAAATTTTAAAATTCGACCATTCACCACTTCGCCACCATAAAGCTGCTGAATTGCTATTTTAGGAGTGAAATTTTTTGAAAATTTTTTTTTTACCAAATAGATTGAAATTATTTTTATTCGAGTGAAAATGGACCTATTTGAATGAAAGTTTTTCGATCAAAAATGCCCTTTAAAAAATTCAATGGTCGAATTTTGAAGTTTTTTAACTTCGAAATTCGAACCATAGTAAAATTGCCCCTTGGGGGCTGATTTACTATAGGTTGAATTTCGAAGTGGAAAATACTTCGAAATTAGACCATCGAGTTGAAATACTTCGACTTCAAATATCGAATATCGAATATGCTATTTGTCCCCTTTAAATGTTGTGATTTTTTAAAACACTAAATGACAGATAAGAATGTTTTGATTATTATTTATATAGTGCCGTTCGTCTCAACACATCACCAAGTAAAAGAATACAAACACAACACTTGACATTTATTTTACATATGCAGACAAATATTTCACCAGAATAGATTGTGATTGTGGGAGAATCCTGCCCATGAGAGCTTACAATTAGCTGATTTTTAGGGGCAGATTTATCAAAGGTCGAGGTGAATTTTTTAATTAAAAAAATCAAACTTCAAGCTACTTTTGTGTTCCTTGACTAGGGAATAGTAAAAAATTTGATTTGAATTTCCAAAAAATGTACTGTCTTTTTAAAAATTCAAAATCGACCATTGGCCATCTAAAACCTGTCAAATTGCTGTTTTAGCCTATGGGGGACCTCATAGAACCTATTTGTAGTCTATTGGTAGAATTTGAAAAAAATTTGGGAAAATATTTGAATCGAACGAAATAAAAATTTGAATTGATTGATTTGAATATGATCGAAAATGGACCTATTCATTTGAAAAAAATTTGAATTAATTTCAGTTGATCTTTTTTAATTCAAATTCGAAGTTTTTGCATTTCGAAATTTGAGCCTTGATAAATCTGCCCCTTAATGTATCATCTGAATAATAATCATCAAATTGCAATAGTAAAATTAACTAAAGACTGAGAGCATCTTCCTATGTAAAGGTCCTTTGGTAACCAATCGAATTAAAGCTTCACATTTTTGGGTTTGATGAATAAGTAAAGTCAACTATTGCTTTATTTAATATGTTCCTGCAATATTTTTCTATTCTAAATTGGCTCCCATTTTTTATCTTCAAACAACAGTACACTATGCTACTGTATAATGCTTTGGTGGCTTGTTATTTTATGTTATACTATACTTGCATATATTCACATTATAATTAATATCCAAGAATGTTTTCTATTTAGAATCAATTTAGAATATTTTGTTGTTTTATTATTTTTCTATAAATCTTTTTTTATTTTACTGCCTTTCCTGTTTTGAAATTGAAAAATATTTAATTGCTGTGACACTAGTTAACAAAAGCCTATTGTATTTGAAACTAGACTGACTATTATTTTTCCATTAAAGGAAAACTATACCCCCAAAATGAATACTTGAGCAACAGACAGTTTATATCAAATTGAGTGGCATATTAAAGAATCAAACTGGAATATATATTTAAGTAAATATTGCCCTTTTACATCTCTTGCCTTGAACCATAAAACTAGTGTCTACTAATCAATAAATACTAACCATGTACCAACCTGGAGAGCTATAAAACAAATAAGGAAAAATAAAGGCATACGTCCATCAAAACAGACATAATATCAAAGGCTATTTTGATACTAAACTCTACAGTTAGTATAGCTATGGGCATATATGGTTTGTGTGAAAGAGAGTGTGTGTGTGTGTATGCTGGGTTTTAATTTGGAGGGGTTGAACTTGATGGAATTTGTCTTTTTTCAACCCAATTTAACTATGTAACTGTGTAAAACAGAAAAAATGCATAGATTTGTATTTACAGATTTTACTGGCAGAATTAAGAAAGGGTAACTGAGGAAGGGCAAAGTGAAAAAAAAATCCAAAAAGTAGTCATTTGTGTACTTATATAAATATTTTCAAGAAAGCAAAAAATACTGCATGCAGTGAAGACCAACTGAAAAATGTAGGTATGACAATATATCATGCTCAAATATAATTTTTTTCCAATTTTATTAAAAAATAATTAGTGATGGGCGAATTTATTCGCCTAGGTCGAATTCGCGGCGAATTCCCGCGATTCGCGCGTAGTTTTTTGACACGACGTGCCGAAATTGACGCGACGGGCGACAAAATCGTCCCGCGACTCGTTTCGCGAATTTTTCGCCGATTCGCGAATTTCTCTAGAAATTCGCTAATTTTTCGGCGAAGCGAATCGTGGGAGATTCGCCCATCACTAAAAATAATAACTTAGTTTATACCTTGTAGTCAGCCATAATGAAGCATTTTTCCCATAATCCCAGTATTATTGCAGCTATCAGGGGTGGTGTGCGTGACACAATTGCAATGTGTCACAATTAAGTGTTGTATTGCACTTCAATGCAATTGCATTAAAAATTTCTATGTCTGTAAGGCTCCAGAATCATCTCACAGGACATACTAACTTCATCAAAACAAGCATGAAGCATGGGTATGAAATCACTATAAAAATGAAAATAAGCACCCACAAATCCAGATCAAGAACCATATTTTACAATACAGGATGTACAACAACAGATTTCAGCCCCTGCATAGCAACAAACATGATTAATCTTACCGATTTCCTGGTAGATCATAAAGTCATAACATTCCAAGAATGCAAAGAGAAACATGGCATCCCACACTCACAGTTCTTCCCATACTTACAAATCAGAAATTATGTAGAAGCTGCACTCAAAACTCAAATTCATACCCTTCACATTTGATCTTCTCTTTATATAGCAGCATACGGTCAGACACCACTGATACACACCAGCCCTATATTACAAAATGGAAGGAAGACCTAGGCCTCAAAATCACCAAAAAAACCTGGTCACATATATGGGTTACAGCCAAAAAATCTATCTGTGCAACCTCTAGCGAGAGAGCATAAACGATCATATAAAGATTGCACTATATGCCCACGTGAATCAGTAGTGGAAAGCTGTACCATGCGTCATGTGTTAGAAGGTGTGGAGAATGGGAATCCTTGTTAAATACCTGGTGAACATGCACAATAGTCCAGGACTAAAATTATTTTTAAAACATTCTATGTCATAATTCCTGGAATTTGGCAGGCTGCTATGGGAATCCTGGAGCTACTTCCTGGTTTGGAGGTGGCAATATCTCTATGGTTCCCCTGCATCAATAGGTGAAGGAGTAGTGCCAGCCCAGATATAAGGATTTGCAAGGAGCACATGTTGATCCAAGTGACCTTAAAAGGGGGGTTCACCTTTAAAATTATACTGACACAAAAAACTACTTTTTAAAATATGAATGTACAGTACATTAAGGGCTTTTTTTATCACACTCCAAATTTATCTCAGCATTTGCTGCTGCAAACTTATTTTTATAAAAATTTTCCCGAAAATTTGCTTTGCGGGAACATTTTTCACAATTTCCATGATTTTTTTCGAATTTCTTAAAAAAAAAAAAAAATCAGATTTCGGATTTCTTAAAAAATCAGCGTGACTTCTCCCATTGACTTACTGTATATGCAACCTTGGTAGGTCTGATATGCCGGATTTTAATATTTGGATTTTTTCATCCTCTTGGGGTTAATAAATTCTGAAAATTTTGTTATTTTTAAAAAGTCCTATTCTAAAAATAAATAAATAAATTAATTGATTGATTGATAAATAAAGTTACATATAGGTCATGTTTTTCGCTGAGAGTTTTATTTTTGTAAGTATTTGTTCTAAACCTGACTATTTTGCCTACCTGACTGTCCCATCAAAGCTTGTCAGAGTTTCTGATAGTAACGGACTCCTGGACTAACTAATGGACAAATATGGCAGCCCTCTCATACAAGAACATGGGGCATCAGACAGATAATATAAAAGCATTTTGCAAATACTTTATGGCAAAGTTATGTCACTTTCAAAGGCAATATTATGATATATGTAAAAAAGAGTTTAATTTCTGGTATCATTTTCAGAATGTCCCTCTCTGCATCATACTAAAATTTAATTTAAAGGTAAACAATCCCTTTAATTAATGGAATTTTTGTGCACCCAGTGTCAAAGGATGGGGCTAGGCATGAACAGTAGTCAGAGCAATGAAAGATGTGGCACTGAGTACTGCACTTAGCAGGTATAAATAGATTAATGAGTATCATAGTGTATCAGGAAAGAATGCTAAGGTGAATGAGCGAAAGCTTCTAGAATAAACCATTGTTTAAAGGCTGTAGGTATAAGGGAATTCAATAGATGGGATGCACCTCTAGCTTATATCCCCTATATAAAATCTTTCTTTCTGCTACCTTATGCTGCCATGTTGTGCCAAAATGTGACTTATAATGACAGTAGGCATTATATTATATACTTTATTCATTCATCTGTCTGTCCATTTTGTGAAAATGAGCTTCGATCATAGATACAGATGAAGCCACTTTGGATTTAGCATTTGACACAGAAAAACTTCTCATCTATCCCATTTATCCCACTTAGCACAGAATATTGTGTCACAACATCCCATGCAATTAAAGAGTTTACCATTGAAAACAATGGTGCTTTGGTATGCTAATGAAAAGGTTAAATGCATTAAATGAGTTAAGATAACTTTGGATAAAACAGTTTCTTTAATTAACCCTGAGTCATGACGCATTTAACTCACAAATCCCAGTGGCTGCATCTGTACCAATCATATATTGGCCCAGTTTTGTGTAGAGTTTTTTTGTGTTAAAGCTACATATATTATTGGCTCATGTTGATTTCTTCTGTATATTTCTTTCCCCATTCCCTTTATTTTTAAGAACATCTACCAATAAAATCATGGTTTAGTTACTGGTGGCATTGTCAATACATTAGTTTGTGTGTTTCTATAAGATAAGACAACATGATGGAATGTTTACTATCAGTCATTCTGTAGCCAATGGAAATTAATAAGCACCACTTCATTGTTTTCAGTTTATTTGATCTCCCTGACAATATTTTACTTAAGCTGGCATGACTTACCTTTTTCTGCATTAACAAGAAGAAAGTAATTCTAGCCATGACTGATATAGTGTTTTTATAATTTTTATTGATAACTAGTGATGGGCGAATCTCACCCGTTTCACTTCACCGAAAAATTTGCAAATTTCCAGCGAAATTCGCGAATTGGCGAAAAAATTCGCGAAACGAGTCGCGCGTCATTTTCGGCGAATTTTTGTTAGCGTTTTGCAAATGTATTCGCCAGCGGCGAATAGCGCGAATTCGCCCCTGGCGAATAAATTCGCCCATCACTATTGATAACTAATGGTACTATTACTTTATGAATTAAGGCATTCAAAAAGTAAACCAGAAATGATTAAAATTCTTAATTCCATCCATGTTCAGATTCAGTAAACCGCTGGACATACTAAATGCCACGTTATTAATACTTCACTTACCCCTATATGTAATATTAGGCACTAAGTTTGCCCAGGAGCAGTAACTCATGTCAACCAATAAAATACTTGCATTTTAACTGGTGACTAGTGAATTCTACCTGCTGATTGGTTGCTATAGGTTACTGCCCCTGGGCAAACGTAGTGCCTTTTATTACATTACCTCATATCTGATTAAAAAAAATCCTGAGTTCAACTTTGGTGATCTATTTGGGTTATACCTATAACATGAATCACAAGATTCTTCTCCCTTTACCTAATAATTAGAGGATTCAGATGACAACCTGTGGAAGATATGCCTCAATGCTTTGCCGCATCTGGTTTTTTGGCAGATTTTCCTTGGCACTTCAGTTAATGGGTTTGACTTTGCCCATCAGCCTTTCATGTGGTTGAATTGCAGATGGACTGTCTGTACTGCCTTGTTCTCTTAGATACTTATGTTTTGCTCCTTGCTCATTTTAGGAAAACATGCCATTTCTTAAAAAAAAAACACATAATAACATCTTTCATTGCCCTATACCCATAGCTTTTACTTTCTAAAAATCTTCTAAAGATTGCTTTGAAAGCAAACACATGTGGCCCTCAATTCAAGTCTGAAGCTGTGAAGTGATAAAATTAGGCATTTAATGGGGTGTCTGTGAAATTTAGCATTTTCACTAATAACACTATGGCAGGATTTTGCTTTTCTAGTACCTGTGATCAGATCACTGTACTGTATGGATCCCTCTGGATTTTTACTATCGTGCATGTTGTGTCATGATATAATGTTATTATGGGAAAGAGTATTGGTGGAAATGAAAGCAAAAACAGACAGTTGTCTTTCTGATTTGCATTCTAAAATTGTACACAAAATAATAACAAATATCTTATTTTAAATGAGAGAGGTTTTCATTTTATAGCCCTGTGGGGAGTCATGGATGGCATTTGGCTTTCTCCATGTAAGGGCTAAACCCATTGTATTTTATAGAGCTAATATATCTTCTATTTCAACATTTACTTTTTTACCCAGCTTGAATGCCTGTCCCCATGGATACACAGCAGATTATTTATATGAACTATAGTAGTGTTTCTGAAGCAGATATGCAATTTTTACCATTGCAGGTTAACAGTACCATAACATTAAATTGCATGTAAAACATTTTTTTGGAATTACTGGTCACTTAAAGGGGTTGTAACACTACAAAATTGGTAAATGAAAGCAAAACAAAACAACAATCTTTACTCTGCAATTTCACTAAAGTATAGATTTTCCATATAGTTACTCCTTTCGCCAGAGTTTCCTTTGCCAGCTTAGACATGGCGAACTGATAAAATGAAGCTACATATTCCTCAATCTTATGTCAGTATCATCATATCCTGTATGCCAAAGTGTTATAAAAAGTGTTATTTAAAAAATGAAGTTTTGTTTCATATTTGAAAGTGGTATTGTATGTCAAAGGTGTAAATTGAAATTTATTTATTTTTTACAATTTGAGCAGCATGCCACATTTGTTTTAGGGTGGGCTCATGTCTAGTACAATAGAGAATTGCTTTTATTTTCTTTCCTTGAATATTTTTAATAATAATAAGTGGCCACTTCAAGTATTTGTACCAACATCTCTAATAAAGACATATTTATAGCCTATACTGTATGTACCCGTCCTATTCAAACTGACCTAAGCTAACAAAGTTTCGCTAGGCAGAAACGAATGTTAGTGAAAGTTCACTATGAAATGCTTGCGCTGGCGAACTTAAGCCAGTGGAGCTTTGCTGGCATTCAGTTTCCAAGACACAACATCGCATTTTAGTGAATTATGGTAGTGGTATCGAATTGGTGAAAGTGGTGAAAAGTGTTGCAAAGCTTTTGCAGGTAAAAATTCACCCTTTAGTGAATTTGTCCCATTAATTGAACATTTTCAGTGGTAACTGAAACTAAAAACAGGATTTGTATGTCCCATTTTTCACTGCTGGTTCTGACTCTTGATACCGTGTAGCAAAAGAAAGTTCTCCTCCAACCAAACTTGTACACTTACATATACAGCTTGCTTGGTCAGACACATGGCAAAATGGTATAATATTGCTCTGTGTATGATCAATGTTAAAGTGAACAGACCAAACAGAAACCTATCTATAGATGCCTACATATACCCACAGAACTGGGACTGGCCCCCACATCTTCTTTTAAAATAATAGATCTTATTAGTAATTTGGATTTAGCATGCTATGCCTAAAATAAATGACAAAGAAAACAAAAAAAGCACATAATGAGAAATGGTAACATAGGTACACCTGCCATATTAAAGGAAAACTATACCCCCAAATTGAATACTTAAAG
>CM044439.1:74573796-74608823 GCA_024363595.1 Xenopus borealis
CAGATTTTTGTGTCTGGGTGATGGGTCCACTTTAAGAATTTAAAGGGGGATTTTTTTCTTACACATTAGGGTGTATTAGCGATGCTTCTGGCATTATGAATGGAAGGAAAAGTGCATCAATACCCCATCCTCTAATATGCCAGATATTATAGCAGTCTACTTGACAGTAAATATCCAAAATATGTATGAAGGTATGAAATATGTACAGTACCGTTTCCATTTATTTGACCACCTTTTTTACTTTTCTCAAGATGAGAAATTAATTGAAATTAAGTTATATTTTTGTGAAATAATGGGAACCCAAAGACAAACTGAACAAAATACAGAATTATGAACACAGATATCTCTATATCTACCTGACATAGAGAAATTCATGTATAAATTATTCATATGCAAAAGTAGGACAGTGCAAAGCCCACTAGGGCCATAGCTATGTAAAGGTATAGGGTAAATTCTCCACAATTTCCAAAAATCCTCCAAAATACGAAGTATTAGAGGTAAAACAAAATAGAGAAAGTATAAATAGCCATCATACTGTAAATACTGGATAAATGGTTGATATTAATAGTATTCAGGTAATAGATATGCTATCCAGAATACTTGAATAACAAATGCTCTTCAGACTTCCAATGCCTTTTTTTTCCGGTTACTTTGCTCTCCACAAATATCAGGTGGCTTTGCCTTCTGGATATTGATAGCACACCTATATGTTACTTCGGCAACATCTATGTTGCTTTATAGATATCTGTGCATAGTGATGGGCGAATTTGGGGTGTTTTATTTCACCGAAATTTTGCAAATTTCTAGTAGAAATTAGTGAAACGGTGAAAAATTCCCGAAACACCACCGCATCTCGTTTTGGTCGCGGGTGTTCGTTTTTCACCATGGATGTCCATTTTTGGATGCAGGTGCCCATTGCGGCATCCAAAATACGGACGCCCGCCTCCAATTTTTGAATGCCAGAAATGGGCGCTGGCGTCCAAGACAAGACGCCGGTGTCCAAAACGAGACACCGGCAAATTTTCGCCAGGCAACATTTTATTGGTGTTTCGCAAATCATGGGAATTTGCCCCAGGCGAATAAATTCGCCCATCACTATTTGTGCATTATATTAATGGACAATGAACTTTAGTTCATGAAAACATAGTGGGAATATTAGTTTTTTACTATTTTGAACCAATTTGTTTAAAAGAAAGCACTAAAAAGGATCACTGAATGTATGAGAATCAAGTTACTGTCAAGTTACAGACTGGAAAGAGGCAGAATAGGAAACTGAATAATTCAAAAACCCTACACACAAAAAACAACACAACCAGTTGCAAAAGTTTCTTAGAATAGGTCCATCAATAATACACATAATGATAATTTAAAGATGACATTTCCATTTAATTAACACAAAAGAAACAGAAAGCAGGTTCTGGTTGCTACATAGCAGGTTCATTAATAAAATACTTATAGCCCATTTGAAAATACATATTTTGCCAGAACTAAATCTTAAAGGTCATATGTATCCCATACCAACAGGTTTACAAACAAGACTGTGACACATAGTTGGATTAAAGATGCCTTTAAGGCTTTGATCAGTTGGCCTATATGGCTAATGTCATACTGAGCATTATGCCTCTGCTATCAGGTGGAAACAACTTTCCATGGAACTATATGGGAAACCCAATGTCTGAAATACAAAAAATTATGGGGAAAATTTTGTCAAAATTAAGGATTATCATGTTTTCTTCAAAATGTACTTACAATTATTTGAGTTCTGATATATTTCCTATATAATAGTATTTTACATCAATTATTTTGACAGAGGAAGAAAGAAAATATAAACTTGGAAAATAATGTAGGCATTCTCTTTATTAGTACAAGAGTTGTGTTGGCCATTATGCAGAATGATTGAGATATATAGTTATTTGAACTAAAATCTTCTACATCACCTTAAAACAATTTTAATTGCCATGACCATATGTTGCATGGTGATAATCTATGGGCCTCTAGATCAGTGGTTCTCAGTCTGGGGGTCGAATGACCCTTTTAAAGGGGTCCCTTAAGGGGTTCCAGGAGCAGGTTCATTTCTCTCAACACTTGCCGTGGGGCAAGGTTGTAGCTATCCGGGTGTTGGTGCTGGGAGTTGTAGTTCAGTAACCTGTGTAGGGAAGCCAGTTGCACTACAACTTTCTAAGTAGGCACTGCCATACAGCTCTCCCTGCCCATTTAAAATTTTGGGGTGTGGCAACCTTTTTTTGCTGCAGTACACACGGAAAACAAACTTTTATGCAGCCCCGCTGCCTCCTGTACTTTCCTAACAATCCGCTCTGGGCTGGCAACAAAAATATTTTAATATTTTATTGTTGGGGGTCACCACAATATGAGGAACTGCATTAAAGGGTCGCAGCATTAGGAAGGTTGAGAAGCACTGCTCTAGATGTTCAAATACAGTACAACTTCTGTCAAGAATGCTGGGTGAGTGAACCAGGAACTGGAAACGACAGGGCCATGACAAGGCTAGGAATGAGGGAACCGGAAGAGGAGATTAAGGATTATGAGGGTTGTAGTTCCTGGGATACTATTGGGGTGGCTGGAGACACAAAGGATGAAAAGAGGAAGGAAGTGAAGGGAGCATGCTCTTTTACCTTGAACAGCTCCTGCCTGCCCTCCCCAGAATAAAGGGGTAGTTGGGTAAGGGGGAGTGGGAGTGTTATCATAATGTCGCAGCAGAAGGGACTCCCGGGGGGAGCCGGTGAAAGTGGTAAGTGTAGGGCTTAACAGGAGTGAGGCCTGGGGCCAAAGTGATGGAAGGGGTATGAGTTATGGAGGAAAGTCGCCTCTAGGAAGGACATTAGGCGGGCCCCTCGCTATTGGGTACAATTCTTTGCAGCCTTCAGCGGCTAAGTAAGTCAATAGTTAAATATTTCATAAATGTGATGAAGTATTGCCCTACACTCAATGCTTTGGTTATGTTGGTTGTCATTTATGTATTTTAATATTTATTAAGCTGCAACCTTTTTCACCCAAGATATCATGTGTGGTTGCTTTGTTATTAATGGAAAGCAGAGGGTGATACTTGGTGTTGTTGGGAGGGGCATGTCAGATTGACACTGCCCCTCTTAAGGGCCATCTTTTGCACCACCAGGCCTGGGGCAAAAAAGAATTTGCAGGGCCCAATTGAAAATACTATTATATCCAAAATAATAAGCAGCTGCACTTTATAGATAATGATTGTTTTGTTGTGTTATTAAATATCTGCTGGGCCCAGGATGCTTCCATCTACTTAGACCTTCTCTACTTCTAGTTTATACATTCAACTGTCTGGGGTTTCTGGAGAGACAAGTCTCAGCAAAACACAGAGAACAGAAATCCAAGCTATGTCCTTTAAAGGGCAGTTCACCTTAAAATTAATTCTGCATATAACAGTAATATAGAGTGTGATAATGTATTTCTACAAAATTGCAGAGTGGTTTTAGTAAATGTATGTGGTGAGATATTACCTATGCTGAGCATATTTATTTTTAGTTCAAATGTTAGCCTGAATTAAAGGCCTGAGAACTTTTGTTGTTGCCAAAGTGTACATTAAGTTTTGTACAAAATACGTCCACACATTGTAGTACTGTATTACACTGAAGTAGCTCATTTTGCCAGCATTTATGATCTATGGTAAAGCTGTTAGAGCAGAAATGCAGGGTAAATATGGACCTGAGTTTTGTAAGCATGTTTTATGTTTTACAGTTATAACAAGCAGTGGCTACAGTCCAAGATCAGCACACCAGTACTCGCCTCAGCTATATCCTTCTAAGTAAGTGACAAATTATTTAACCTATGAGGAATACAGTGATCCTGTGCTAGTCAAGCTGCAGTTCTACATGAGCTCTGACTCTTGCTGACTCATAATGTTGTTAAGCTACTAAATGCTGCTAGAGGATTCTGGGGGTCTCATTCACCAATAGCTTGGCTAGGCTTCTTTTATTTGCCTCTTATGATTGTATTAAGCATTGGAGGAACTGTTGGTATCATTGCTATCTAACCTGGACAAAATTTTAGTAACTGCTTGCAGAACACAATCAGTTCATGCTTTTAGGTTACTTTTCCTGCATTTGTGCTAGCACTTTCAAGGTAAATTTCTAGAAGTTTGATAATAATAAAATAACAAATCACCCCAGATCATATTTATTTTTTTGCAATAAACATTTAAATGAGTCACATCAGATGAAAACTAGTAGTATCATAGCACTCAGGGCTTTTTATATTATGATAACAGTTAAGTAAGTCACAGCTTTAGAAAAACACCCATAATATTATAAATATGCCTTCCATTAAAATGTATGTAAATGTATACATTATATTGAAGCTATAGTCCTTCAGTCTCTGACAGCTCATGTATGGATGCACATCACTCATTCATGAAAAGTCAGTTATTTATATATAAAATGTACCGTATATGCACAGCAAATGTACAGTATATGTTATAAAGGAATGTCCAAATTATAAATTATGTTAGCAACCTATCAAACTAATCAAATACAGTGCTGTAGGAAGTATTTGTTTTTATAGCTAACCCATCCATTTTAATTCATTTTCTATGTAGAAGTCAATGGAAGATGTTGTCCCTTTTACAATTTGAAGATATCATGATCTGAACTGGGTTTTGCCCTATAAATTAAAAAATTCTGGGTTTTTGGAAAAACTTGAGCTATTCTGGAGTTAAATCCAAAAACCTTTTTTGATTCGGGTTTTCACTCGATTTTATCAAGTTTTTTCCCCAACAGATTTTTCATGTTATTTTATTGGTAAATAAGATAAAATCGTGGATGGGAGTTTGGGTGAGATTTGTTTAATAAAAAGATGAAATAAATTCAAGTTCAAGGCATCCGGCATTCCCTTCAACTTTGCCCCCTAGACACATGCCTCTTCTGCCTGCACGTAGTTACGGCCCTGCTTGCACCTTTTGTTAAGTTTTTATAAAGGGAGTACCCTTCATTAATTGCTGTTTTCTAAAAAAGTTTACGAAGTCAGCAACCCCCAACCCCCCCCCAAACACATAAGAAGGTGAAAAATTAAACTTTACGCTTCATTATTAGAAAAAGGACCACACATAGAAGATATAAACTCATTTAAAAAAGTACTTTTTTTCTTGTGAACAAAGTGTTTGAAGGTTGACAACCCCTTTACGATTTAAATTGAAATTTTAGAAAAGTTTGAACAGTATTTTATTTTAGGTTTTCAGGGGATCAGGAAAATAGAATAAATAGGGGAAATATATTAAAGCAGAATATTCTTCAAGTACTCAAAGGATATAATCACAGGATTCAGTTTTACTTTAAAATACAATATTTACTGTGTTAAACATTGCAGCATTAATGTTAAAGTATGGGTGGCATGTGCATGTCCTCTCATGTACAACCTAAAGCAATAAGTGATTTGCACATGACTGTATGTGGTGCAGACTAATTACAAAACATGTAACTGGTTAGTATTTTAAACCTCACAGAGGGCAAACAGACAATTTAGGGAATATAAGATAAAATCCTGGCAAAAACTGATGTAAAATCAGGGGAAAACATAAATTAAAAAACATACATTAAAATGCTATTAATAATAGGTGGGGCCACAAACAAAAATATGGGAAAGCTTAAAATTGGGGTAGGTAAAATTAAGTTTCCCTATATAAACAATTGGAAAAAAGTATTTATTTCTGGTGTACTATTTGAAAACAAATGATCAGCAAAAGGTGTATCACCAACTTTGTATGAACAACCCCATAACACCAATACTCTGTCTTATTATTACAGAGCAAAAGTAAAAAAGGAAGCATTGTTTAATTAGCAATACACTATGGCAAATGACACTGCCTGTTTTTGAATGCCTTTGAATAACAACACCTCTTATTATTACTATAGTTTTACAGAATATGCTGATGAAAAAGGACTTTAAAGGACTTCTCTGTGAAGACAGATAGATGTATACTTACATATACAATTTTATGAAATTTTTAGAAATGTATGGTTAAAAGGTCCTCTTGAGGTTCTTAGCCTGTCATTGTCCCTGTGGTGGAGATTCATTTGGGGAATGAATGGGCAATAGCAAGCACCCCTCCATTTTAGATTATGGGATTCTCCAAAGGAAGTCTTTGCCCTGGTCCATCTTAATCAATTTATGAAATATTTCAGTTATATATCTAACACAAGTAACTCAAAACAACTTTACTTGCTGAGAAAATGTAATGAAGATGTTTCACTGATCATCCTAGCAGCTTCTTCAGTTCAACTGAAAGGTACAGGGGAGTTCTCGGCATATAGACTCTTGCAACAATCCAATCACAACGGCACATTGTAACTCTGCAGAGAGGTGACATCTGAGGTGTTGATTCTGTGTAGTTACTATGATAGGATTACCAATGTGTCATGCAACTCCTAGACAAAGTTGTTACTTGTGAGAGTTACATAAATGGATGTGTGAAGAGTCCTCAAACCGCCTGGGTACAGATGTTAGAACAGCATTGTATGTAGCAGACAGGTGGTGTTGAAGGCCCCTGCCTCTGTTCTAGGATGAGCAGTGAAACGTCTTCATTAAAATTTCTCAGCAAGTCCAGTTGTTTTGAGTTATTTGTGTTAGATATACCATGACCTGGATGAATGAGAAACTTCATAGTCATATTTCAGTTATATAGTTTTAATTAAATAAAGTTATCATTGTATTACTGATGATACCCAAAACTTAAATAAAATAAGTCAACAAACCAAGGAGGAACTGGAAGTTACAATCATTCTACCAGGTGCCCACCCATTCAGGATCAGTTTAGCAGTGCTGTGCAGTATATCTTCCCATGAAAAAAATGTATGTACAGTAGAGGATATAACTTTTAATCAAATTTCCATTAAAAACATGTATCCACTGCAGAAAACACATTATTGAATTTGGAAAACCCCCTTTGATGGTACACAGCTACCATAGGATAAGCAAAGGCCTTCTAAAGACAAGTTGTTAAAGTAGTATCCAAAGAAAGATGAAACAGACTGAGAGCTTAAATGGAGGCAATTAAATACCACTCAACAATATACGAAGAACATCTGAATATAAAAGAAGAATATTGGATTACTTTATATTAGATTATTGTATATTGGATTAACTTTTTGACCCATAGAAAAACTCCCCTGAAGCATTTCAATATTCCATACTAAAACCTAACAAATTGAGGCACTACAGGGAAGGATACAAAGTATCAAATATATCCTCACCTTTTGCCTCCAGTTAACCAGTTCAGCTGTTGAGAACACTTGATAAATTAAAAAATAAACTTTAATTGTAAATTCATAAAACTGTCAATATGTTGCCACCGCTAACAACAGACCCACTACAGACAACTTTGTCAGTAGTGCTGGACAGTGTCCATAAAACAACGATTAATAAAAAAAACACATAGGGGCACATTTAGTAAGGGTTGAAGTGAAAATTAGACTAAAATTCGAATTTTGAAAATTCGGATTTTGAAGTGATTTTGGGCTACTTCGACTATCGAAGAGCCCTAAATTTGATTCGAGGTACTTGCCCTTTAAAAATTCTTAAATTTTGACTATTCACCAGTTTAAAGCCGCCGAATTGCCATTTTAGCCTATGGGGACCTCATAGAACCTGTCCTGAATATGTTCTAAGGTTCCAAGAATTCAAAGGATTCTGCGGAGAGTTGATTCGAGAAATTGATTCAAACTATTTTTTATTTGATCGAAAATAGACCTATTCAATCAAAATATGTCCATTTTCGATCGAAAAAGCCCTTTAAGAATACTTCCAGGGTCGAATTTCAAAGTTTTTTCACTTCGAAAATTCGGCCCTTGGTAAATCTGCCCATAAATGTAGACAGGGGTAACTCCTCAGTATACACTCATAAATTGGAAAGTATTTTCTACTGCTTAAATAGCTAGTTATATGTACCTAATAGCGAGCCCTTCCCCCTTCCCTTTGCAACTAACAAGTAACCATTACCCACCAAACCAGCGGGTTAATATCTGGTACCTCGCCACCCTCCTACATCCCCCCCTTTCTTGGAAAAGTGGCGGTGCTCAAAGTGACCTGCTTAGAATTATAATTATACTAGTAGAAGAAGGTGAGAGTCACAGTATAATTACCAGAATAAATCCTATCCAGCATCCTATCCCACCCTTGCAAGTGTTCACCCCGTGATTTCTGGCTATCTATAGTGATGGGCGAATTTGTGGTGAATTCCCGCAACTCGCATCAGGCGAATAAATTCTTGAAACGCCTTTGAAAATTTGCTGGCATAAAAAAAAGGAAGCAAATTTCACAAATTTTTCTCTGTTTTGCAAATTCGTGAAAAATTCGACGAAGCAAAATGCCCCATATTCGCCCATCACTACCTATCTATGTGGGGAGCAGGTGGGAGCTGGTCCCCCACTGTCCACCTATGCCAGAGGACATTGTTGTTACACTTTGTTATGGCTTTATGCATATTAGAAATCATGTCCATTGTAAGTCTACATTATCGCCCATTTTTTCAAACCTCTTCCCACACTACTCAGGTCATTCATATCAAGGCAAATGCTTTCCCTTTCCTTCTTTCGCCTTTGCTCATGTTTCATATTCTCAAATTTAACTTATTGTTCTCTGCTTTTCTTTTTGGAGTATCCCAGCTGTTTGCATGGTTGCCTTTTACTACATGGTTTTTCAATCCATTTATCTCTACTGCTTAAAATTCTTCCATTTTAATCCCTGTTTTCTGCGAATACCCCCTTATTATCCAATTCCTTCCTTTGTTCTTATTGTAAATATTACAAAGAGAGATCCACATCTTTCATGTCTTTCAGTTTCATTTACTTTTCTGCTCTTGAATTTAAAAATCTAACCTGCTATGGTGGCTGTTTCCCTCACACAATTCCTTACCTTAAATTTACAGCAATGCCGTTGCAAGCCATCAAAATGTCCCTATAGTCAGTTTCTTGTGTCAACATCCACTATAAACTACCGATACCTATGAACTACCTATATCCTCTGGCACTTAAAGCTAACTTCTGTCCAGCAGTGATTGATTAATGATATTGGGTCACTCTTTTTTAACATTATTCATATGTTGCTGTGTTGTTGTTACTATTCTGAAACATGCAATTACAAAAGATTTCCAGATTACAGGAAAACATTAGCTATGCTATAAAAGCTCTTTCAATATATTGTTGGTGCTTCAATATATATATATATTGGATGTTATTATTACTTGTTTTACCAGCACACAAGCATTTGACTACAATGTTTTTCATTGTGTGCCAGACATATATATGCTATAGAGCATTCTTTAACAATGATGGGCCACTTATATTTTATTATAAAATTGCAAGTTACTTCTCAAGAGATGGTTCTTCCTCTACAACTGCCTACAGCCAACCTTTAGTTTTGATATTATGGGCACATGGATCTACAAAATACAAATTTATTTATAATTTAACCTAGACCCAACTTTTCAATGCATTCATAAAACATGGCAAATCCTTTTTGAATTTTGTCTGTGATGCATTTAATAATTCCTTAAATGGGTTCTAAAGCTGAAAAGAAAAAAATAATTGTAAGCAAATTTCCAATATACTTTAATTAAATTTTGATATACAAAACCCTTTCATTTTATAGTTTTACTGCCTCATTATATCTTCTATTTAAATGTCTAATTGTTTGCTGCAGCCGCCCACACCTGTCTGCATACTTTTTTGCTTCTCATTCCAACTACAGAACTGAGAGTTCTGAGATTGATTCCATGCTAGTGTCATGTTCCCAGAATAATGGAGCCCCAGTGTCATGCAACATTGAACTTGCAGCAAATGTTATTTTACTTGCCATCACTACATTGCATCTCTAGTGTCAAGGGATACATCTGGCAATCTGCTGTTTTGGTGCCAGTCTTCAGTGTGCCTATGGGGACATTCTGTTTTGTGTGTGGCAAGACTCAAAAAAACCTGGTTTAGCCAGCCATAACTTGCAAGCTACAGTTATATCTCTGTATAACACATATCACAGTATGGGGCAGATTTATTAAGGGGAATTTGAAATTTCAATTTTTTCATGGTCAAAATTGTCAGATTTGACAAGGGAATTATCTAAACTCAATTCAAGTTTTTAAAAAAAAAAATTCTAATTTGATTTTCAAGATTTATCACACTCTTTTATCATTTAAGAATGTAAATTAAATTATCTGCCACCTAAAACCTTCCAAATTACTGTTTAAGTCAATGGGAGAGGTCCAGGGATCAATTTGGACATGTTTGTAGCTTTCCTGACATTTGAGTTTTCTCAGACAAAAAAGCTTGAATAGAGTTTGATCAAATTCAAATCGAATTTGATTCAAGTTTTTGGGTCTTTTAAATTCGAGTTTTAAAAATTCTATTTTATTAATAAATTTTGCCAAGTTGAATTATGAATTAATTTGAATTTATGGGAGTTTAAAAAAAACTAACATGAATATGAAATTCGACCCTTGTACCAATGTAGCTCTATGTGTAGGTAAAAATATATGACTGTAATAAGTAGTGTATAAAGATAGTCCTCCTAAATTGATTAGTTCCTGTCCTGATAAGACACTGGAATCTCATTCAATGTGTAAATGCCAGTTGAGGACCTCTTCTACTGACATCTGTATTTTAGGTCAGATCTCAATGAATATTCTGTTGGCATTCTTATGTTGACCTGCCACAATTCATATTTCATATTGGAAAATGTGTCTTTATCATACGCTCAAGGTCAATATTTTCCATAGGGGAGGCACACTGCCTGGACATACAGTTTGGAAGCAGGGACACAAAACGATGTGGATGTCATATTTTCTCTTAAAGGGGTGGTTCACCTTTAAGTTAACTTTTAAGGGCAAATTGAATAAAGTGCGAAGCGTCTAACGCTAAATTCTCTAGCGTGACGTCAAATCATAACTTCGCAAATTCACACCGGCTCTGGCGAATTTACGCTAGCAAAGTAGATAGACTTGCGCAACTTCACACCCTTACGCCAGGCGAATTTGCGCACTGATGAAGGATCGTAATTACGCAAATTCACTAAGATCAACTTTTTGCTGAACGTTACCACTTACACTAGACTTCACTTTGCCTGCTCAGACCAGGCAAAGTTCAATAGAAAAGATAGGAGTTGAAAAAAAAACACGCTGTGGCGTGTTTTACTATTGTGGGTGATAGTCTGAAAAAGATCGTTTTTTGGGGGGGGGTTACCCTCCTTCCCCCTATATTTCCTAACATATGGCAACACAACTATACAGGGGGCACATGTAGGGTAATAGGACAACTTTATATTTTTTTTATTAAAGGTTTCCTGGGCTTGTGTAGTGCAACGTAGTGGCTGTAACGTACACTTCTATTATATTTTGAAATTCGCGCCGTATGCAAATTAGGCTTCGCTAGCATAATTGCTCTATGTCTAGTGAAGTAACACTAGTGCAACTACGCTACCATTCTCCGACCTGAGCATAAATTCGCACTTTAGTGAATTTGCGTAGCGCTGGCGAAAATTCGCCTGGCGAAGTGCGGCGAACACTAGCGAAGCCTGCGCTGGCGATTTTTCGGATCTTAGTGAATTTGACACTTAGTATGTTAGAGAATGGTCAGATCTAAGCAACTTTTCAATTGGTTTTCATTTTTTTTAAATAGTTTTTTTAATTATTCACCTTTTTCATATGACTTTCTAGCTTTCAGATAGGGGCCTCTAAAAAAACAAATGCTCTGTAAGGCTACAAATGTATTGTTTAGTGCTACTTTTATTAATTTCAATTCATGCCCTTTTCTATTCATATTCTAATCTTTTATTCAAATCTGGACATGGTTGCTACGGAAATTCTGGCCCTAGCAACCAGATTGCTGAAACTGCAAACTGGAGAGTGACTAAATATAAAGCTAAATAACTCAAAAACCACAAATAAAAATATAAAACTAGCTGCATATTGTATCATACTAAAAGTTTACTCAGTAGTGAACAACCCCTTTAATTCTTGCCTTTATGTCATTGGTAATGCAATACATATACACTGTTAGTATGTACCCAGCAACTGTCTGTCAAGTTCTTAAACTGTGGGGCATTCTTTTTGTAACTTAAATTCTTTTACAGTGGGGCAGATTTTAACTTAAAACCTAATTTTTTTGGCAGATTTCTTAGTCATCAAATTTTGTAGGAATCTTGAAGAACTGACAATGAGGGTTATTTAATAAAGTCTGATTTTATCATATTATTTAAATAAAAAAAATGACCAAACTCCCATACCTGATTTTTACCTTATTTATTATTTTTAAAAAAGCTCAATTTAATCAGTTCGGTAAAAACCTGATAAAATCGTGCAAAAACCTGAATAGTGACATTTTTCGGATTTTTGCCTGAAACGTTCGGATTCTCTGGCTAAGTCCAGCACAGACCACAGAAACTTCTAATTAGGATAGGGACATCTGCCATTGACTTATATACAACCTCCGCATGAGATGGCGGATTTTCAGATTCTGGCTTATTGCAGCATCAGGCTTTAATAAATCTCGAAAAATTCAATTTAAAAAAAAAAAAAACCTACATATGAATTTTTCTCAAAGAAGAATGACCCGATACATTTGGAGTCTTGTAAATAACCCACTATCAGTTTAAAATTATCAATCAATAGAAAATATTTGTCAATTGGTCTGAGGTATTGAATCCTAAATTTAGCATTTTAGTTTTTTTTCCAGTGAATTTGATCTGTACTGATAAATTGATTCTCTTTGGAAAGCATGATTATGATTTCCAGGATGATTCATAGACAACTGTTAAAATTATGGTATAAATCAGTCCCATTGACCATCTGCAAATGTTTACAGTGTCCTTCTGATTCCGAACCATCTAACTGATAACTCAATTCAAAACCTTTTTACTTTAGTTACAATTCAGTAATTTCTGTTTTGTTTCTCTTTTGTTATGTGTAGACCCTATCCACACATTCTATCAACTCCAGCAGCACAAACAATGTCAGCCTATGGTGGACAGAGTCAATACTCCGGAATGCAGCAACCTACAGTGTACACAGCTTACTCTCAAACTGGACAACCTTACAGTTTACCAACATATGGTAAGTTACAGTTTATGGTTCCCTACAGAAAGACCTAAAATGCTAAAATGCGATTATGTTTGGGTACTGCTGCTTGAAAAGATTTGTAGTAAGTGAAAAGTATTTTGATTTAAAGATTTTGAAAATATAAACGTTAGATATGCTTACCCTTCATTGTGTAGGATTTGTTAAATTCTTTTTGTAAAATGCATCCTTAATCAGTTTGCTTAAAATATCTTGTAATCAACCCTTATTCGATTTCCCTTAAAGGAGAACTAAATCCTAAAAATGATTAGGGCTTAAAATGTCATGTTTTATATACTGAACTTATTGCACCAGCAATGATTCAGGACTTCAAATTTGTCACAGAGGGTCACCATCTTGGAAAGTGTCTATGCCACTCACATGCTTAGTGGCTCTGAGCAGCTGTGGAGAACCTAAGCTTAGGGGTTGACACAAATTATCAAGCAGAAAATTAGGTTGGCCTGTCATATAAGCTGAAGCTACAGGGCTGATTATTAAATTCTAATTGCACTGGTTTCTGTGCTGTAACATAGTAATTATCCATGTTAATTGCTATTCAGCCTTATACTGTGGCATGTATATTCTATATGTTCTGTATATTTTAAGTGGGTCCCTAAGCTCAGTAAGTGACAGCAGCACAGAGCATGTGCAGTGAATCCAAAAGAATGAAGATGGGGAGCTACTGGGGCATCTTTTGAGGCACAGCCCTTCCCTACTAAAGGGCTTTGGTTGCCTGGGACTGGTACATAAGCCCAAAACATAATGTACAACATTTATAGCCTACTTCTTTAGTTTAACTTTCCTTGTCCTTTAACTTCCAGTTTCTCTGCCCAGAAAAAGGAGGGCTGAGACACTTTGAGAATTAGTGAAGATCAAACTGGTGCTGCTTCTTCATTTCTCTTGAAGGTAGCCAGAAGCTGCAAAATAACTATATAGTTCTAAATACTGTTAAACAATCAACTTATGATATATACTTGTGTCCCATCCATGTGTCCTTGAACAGCAAGGGTCAGAAAATTTATGAATAATTTACTATGCTAGTATTAGTCTAGCAATAGCAATATTTTTGAAAGGTTATAGTGGGTTTCAAAGTTTTTCTTAAATGACAGTACCACATAAAAAAGGGCTACTGGATAAGTATAATGATTATATTTCATTTGAAGCAGCGTAGGTGGTTCTTCACAGTCAGGACAGTGAGGTTGTGGAATGCACTGCTGGGTGATGTTGTGATGGCTCATTCTGTTGATGCTTTTAAGAGGGGCTTGGATGATTTTTTGGACAGACATCTACAGTTAGTATAGCTATGGGCATATATGGTTTGTGTGAAAGAGTGGAGATGTGTGTGTGTGTGTGTATGCTGGGTTTTTAATTTGGAGGAGTTGAACTTGATGGACTCTGTCTTTTTTCAACCCAATTTAACTATGTAACTATGTAAAAGTTTATAAAACAAAGGGGACAGGGGTAAAATGTTGCCTTACTTGCCACCAATGTTACCATTGTTCTTTGTGATCGGCTAATTCTACAAATTGTCTTTTCTCTAATTTTCTCAAAAGATTTAGGTGTAATGCTACCAGGAATTAAGACAGAAAGTGGGCTTCCACAAACACAATCTCCATTGCAAAGTGCATGCCTAAGCTACAGTCCAGGATTTTCACCACCACAGCCAGGCCAAACACCATACTCTTACCAAATGCCAGGTACACCAATTATTATTTTTGTAGAACACTTCTACCAAAACAGCCCCAGCTGTATACTGTACATTGATAATTATAGTTAGATATAATTTTAGATGACATGAAATACATAATAAATTAATTTAAGTAAACATCTTAATCTTCTATTTCCATTTGCAGGTTCTAGCTTCCCCCCCTCATCTAGCATTTATGCAAACAACTCCGTCTCAAATTCCACCAACTTTACAAACCCACAACAGGTATGAAAGCTCCCATTGTGCAGATAATACTGATGAAACAGATTAATAAACCAAAGATTCTGGTTATATTTCAGAGTTAGACATTTATAGTGAAGCTTGCATTTTTGAGAGCTTTAATTGTAGTAAATTATATTATATTTTAATCTGTCATAATGAAGTGTAGTTATCTTTAAAAATTATTTATAAGGGCAGAATAGTTAGGTTTTTTTTCATTGAAAAAGTTTTAAACTGACTTTTCTTATATTTTGCACTAAATATTGTATTCAGCTCTACAACATATCTTTGTGTACAGTTAGAATATGCAGACTTTTCAATGGCAGCAGTCTCAACTAGCTTTCTTGTAGTGATAATATAAGTAAGGAATACTGTCTGGTGGAAAGTGAAATCTGGAGATCTAGAATCTGGAGAAGTTGCATCTGATTCAATTATGTCTGCATTGGCCATTAACTCTATTACCTTCATAGATATTTAAGGAGGATATAACATTAAGAGCAAATTTTTCTGAGGCAATATAAATGGAGCGATTCTTTGGCCCAGAATTAAGTTCCATGTATATTTCTAATTGTGGCTCTATATTTAGAAGAACAATATGCATATTCAATGAATATCTGGAGATGGTGATGTTCAACAATTGTAGTAGTTTAATCAGACAGAGACAAAAAAGAAAATGTATTAGTCTGTTTCATATTTTACAATGACAGGACAAAAGTGTCTTTCAACAGCATTTGATGACATATTAAGAAATAATTAAAAACATTTATGTGTATAAAACCAATTAGGACCTGAAAAATTATGGGTGTATGGTGTTTTACATTTTAACCAGCATTATGTTGCTCATAGTCCATGACTATGCTGTTGTTACAACTGTACTTTTTACATTTTTATATTTAGGGGGTTATTTACTAAAGTCCAGGCTGACTTTTTGGTGCAAAATTAAAATTGTTGGGGTTTTTTTTTGTTTTTTTTAAATTGTTTGGGATTTATTGGTCAGGTGCTAAGAAAAGTCCAAATCTAAAAAACCATCTCAGATCCACTGAGATCCCTATCCTATTTGGAAGTTTCTGTAGTCTGTGCTGGAATTAGCACAAAAATCCATCTATTTGCGGCTTTCCGTCAAAAATCTAATAAAATTCAGGCTTTTTGGGAGACCCCCCAAAAAAATCATACAATTTGGAAAAACCCTCTGAAAAAAATCATACAATACGGGTTTCTCTAGATATAAGATAAAATCATGGATTCTAGTCATGATCTAGTCATGGTCGAACTTTAAAATTTTTCTTTCAATTTAATTTATTGTAAAAAATATTAATAATTTGGGTTTTTATAAATAACCCTGTTAATTTTCTCTGAAAACATAGTGGTAAAAAGCTATGTTGGATATATTGTAAAAAAGAACAAGTACTTGTCAGTTTCATTCTATCCACCTGGGATAATGCATTTCTGGAATTTATAGTAATGATAGGCTATACAACAGTGCTTTTGACATGGTTTGACATTAAGACTAAGAATTCTGAAAGAGATTTTCTCTGGTCAAGTGTTAACTCAATATTAAATCTACCTGAAGTAACATGATATGTGCTTTTACTCTGTGTGAAATACTAATTAAACCTTTCTGCTTCCAAAATATCATATAATCATTTTACTACTTCACTTCATAAATTGCTCCTACTGTTCCAGGATTATCCTTCTTACACAGCTTTTGGCCAAAACCAATATGCACAGTATTACTCAGCATCAACGTATGGAACGTATATGACCTCAAATAACACAGTGGATGGCACATCTTCATCATCAACGTATCAATTGCAGGATTCTATTTCTGGACTAACTAACCAACCAGGTAGAGATCTAAGATACTTAGATTTTTTTTCTGTGTTACAATGCTTTTTCAGTAAAATGGTGCATGTATATGTTTTTATATCACTTAAACATAATAGGGGAATGTAATTAAATTTGCAAAGAGCAAAAGAATACGCATCAATAAGATAAAAAATCCACATCTCGCAATGTAATATTGTTCCTTGAACTGTTATTGCATTGTGAATTTTAATTATGCACTGTGAATTTTAATTGTGCACTCTAAAGAAGTGCTTGAAGGTGTCGTAATCATATGGAGCTAACATAACGACTTTTTCAGTAAGCAGTTTTATTATATTGACTGTGCATTGGCACAAGCTGTAAAGTTCGCAAACTCTCTTCCACTATCGGAAGTGGTCGCTAAACAGTTTCCAGGTTCGCAAAAGCTATATTAAATTCACACAAAGCAAAAATTGTTCACACAGCGGCATAACTTTTCACATTGCGAATAGTTTTTCTGTTACCGACTCTTATTACATTCCCCTAAATGTCTCTAAAAAACTTTTGATAAGAGATGGTGTATCTTGTATAATTTATATCATCCATTTGCTCTGGCAAACATGATTGGCTACATTTTGTGTTGTTTCCCTAGTACACTGTTGGTTTGCATCTTTGTATTTGTGTGTCTGCGCGTTTTCAGTGTTTTAATTAGCTTCATTTTGAGGTATGCTGTTCCCCTTATAACACTATAAAGTAAACCAGGATTTTTTTAAGGTGGTGGGCCCCAAGCAGCTGTTGTCATAAACTTTACAAACTGCTTTCTCTCAAGCGATAAGTAAGGCAGACCTGTCATACAAAATTTCTATCAGTGCTACAGAATGTGGATAGTGCTACAGAATCAGGATAGTGCTACAGTCAATACTTCAAATATAACAATGATGCCCCTTAGAAATACCAATATTACTTTTGGTTTCTTCTGTCATTGTGTTGGTATATATAAATCTGTTCTAAAAATCAGTCATGCTATTATGAACAGGCACCCTTCTTCTTTGCTCTGTGCTTGTAGACATTATATGCTTATAGATAATAATTTTATATTTTCCAATTTGTATAAAATGACAATTTAAATTATATGAGTGATGTACCCTTCTTACTGAATATTTAGAGTCTCAATAAAGACACAACTTCAAGAATAATTTTCTAACCATTCAGTTGATGCTTTCTGTACAGAGCTGCTGTTAAATGCAGAAATTACACAGCTTTGCGTTTCAAGACTTTATTCCCTAAAAGAGGAGAAACACACTCTAGAAAATGGAATGACTAAACAATGACCATAGGGGGACCATTTAAAATTGCTTGTGCATTTCAACATCATGTTTTTAATGCAAGATCATTGCTTTAGCAAATGAAATAAGTTGGACAGCACTGCTTTATACAGCCGACAAAAACCCTTGTAACTTGAGATATCCTGATAATTTGCAGTAAGGGAACATTTTACCATATATACAGCATAAGTCAGAAACCATCAATCAAGCCATTTATATGCTTTTGAGACTTTCTAGCTGGAATACTTATCCAGAACCAAATGTAGTTATCTAACTTCATGTTTTCGTTTTGCAATTATCCTATTTAAGATTTTTTTTTCTGAAGAGGCTAATACAGCATTGGTATGAAGAGAATCAGACTGTTAAACCTACAGTTGTTCAAAAACCATTCAGTGCTGACTTATGCAATTCTAAAATAGATGCATACCTTGCGTTCAGTTGGACAGCTGCTCATTCTGCATTAGAGATTAGCTTAATGAAACAAACTTGGTTCTGAAGGTAGAAATAGTAAAGGGAAGGGCAGCGCAGTGTTCCATGCAAAGTGTTCAGGCACAATGCTATCTCTTTTAATAATGGTTGAATTGTAAATCATTTTTTCTCAATAAATATGTGATTTTAAGGTTCAGTTTCTGTCCCTGAGAAACTGACATTTTGGATCACACATTTTTTTAAAGAAATACTTAATATACTTTATAAGCCCAATGCAGTGCCATTTTGTTTTTTATATTCTTGTTTACCTGCACACAGACAGAGGCAGTGAGCCTTTCTGGGTAGTCTCCCTCAGAAATTACCAATGTGCCCCATTTTAGACAAACGGAGGAATTGGAAAGAAACTGGAAGCAGGGTACAACAGTGCACTAATAATTTGCCATGTTGATGCTCTGTTGTACCATAGCACTAGTGATGGGCGAATCTCCCGCTAGAGAAATTCGCGAATCGGTGAAAAATTCGCGAAACGAGTCGCAGGACGATTTTGTCGCGCGTCGCGTCAACTTTGTCGCGCGTCGCGTCAACTTTGCCACGTCGCGTCGTTTTCGCCGTGCGTCGCGTCGTCGCGCGTCGCGTCGTTTTCGTCGCGCGTCGCGTCGTTTTCGTTGCGTCGCGTCAAAAACGACGCGCGACTGACGCGCAACTCGTTTTCGGCGAATTTTCGGCAAGCGAAATTTCGCTGGTGATTCGCGAATTTATTCGCCAGCGGCGAATCGCGGGAATTCGCCGCAAATTCGACCTATGCGAATAAATTCGCCCATCACTACATAGCACCTGTTCTGATATAGTAATGTTAGGCATATTTTTATGGTTACCTTTTGATGTCAAAAGACAGAAGAGAAAGAATGAAAGAAGCAGATGTGCTTTTTTACATCCTGGAAATTGACAGGGGGCTATCTTTTTTGTGCAGATCAGAACACTGATCAACATTTATGGCTGCCTGAGGCCTTTTTCCAATTTCAAGGGCAAGGCCATTTCCTCTCTCAATGAACACCCTTGAATGTTTGACTCACAACATAATACATCATATTGGCTTGTTGTGAATCAGTGTCTTTTGCATTTGCAGAGGTATCACTGCATTACTGGTCTCCTACCACCATGTTTCTTACATGAAAGTACATTATGCTAGAGGTTCTCCAGTTTACATAATTAGGCTTTTTTTAACTGTGTAGGCAGGGCTTACTTTAAAGTTATCAACTTATTGACTTAATATTCTGCTGAATGCTTTCACCATCACAGTGAAATATTATTTGAAAATTGTTGGCCAACATGTTTAGGTTTTTATTTTAGCTAAGACCTCTTCTAATTTCTGGTGTTTCTGCTAAACTTATTGCCAGAGCCCAAGGAATTTACTTGAAGCACATTTTGACCTACACTGGTGTTCCAAAGTTTTGTGGAATAACCATGGCCTGTATCCATCCTGACATCCTAAGAGTACTCAATCAATGCTCAAGAAAATTACACAAACACAAAGGCTTAAAGATATATTATTGCTGTTGCACATACATTCCTCAACAATATTTTATTTGAACACATTATATTTGTAGAAATGTTGCAAGAAAATAACATTAAACCTCTGCTCATTCAACACATATTTTGTTTATTATTGTCTTCCTATATTTTACTTTTGACTAAAACAGTTTGCAAAAGCCTGTGGTTTCCTAGGAATGGCATAGAACAGCTGCGTTCACTATAGTGCCCTTTTGGCTTGTAATGATTTGATTTCTTTCCAACAGCCCAAGTAGCAGATGTGGTGAAGTGTGATAAGTATAAGTTTGAAAAGAATAAAAAAAATGATGCCAGAAGTGGTCAAAGGGATTGTAAAAGTCTTGGAGTCTTGATTATAGGAGAGGAAATGGATTTATGGACAGCTGGGGAATGCAAAAATGGGAGATTCTGCTATTCAAGGAAACACAAAGGTTATTGTAAATGTGGAAAGTCAGTGGGTAGATATACTTTGCAAACCAAAAGTCATTAAATATATACTGTATATATATGAGCACATTGCTTCTGGGTTCTTTCTGTTTGTATACATGAGAATGGTCTTTTTCATATTCCCACATGGTGTTTTAAATGTTAAATTGGGGTTTGCACACAACTACGTAATGATTCTTTTAAAAAGGATGCTGTACAATGTTTCCACCATGCTCAGGGCACCGGTTTTAACATTCACTGTGTAGCAATAAAGCAGGTTTGGACTGAAGAATAGGACCAAAAGTACATTTTATAATGAGAGAAAACATGTATAAATGATGCATTCTGATAAATTAATCCCATGACATATTACATTAAATGTACCTTTATAATGTTTGCTATCTGGTGCAGTTTGATTTGCACCAAGATACTTATTAGTTATACTGATAGGAACCCATTTTTGTAGAAAACAATAACAAGACAGTAAGAGCAGACTTATTTCTTTTTAAAGTGATACTGACACTAAAAAATTAATTTTAACATATGAATGTACATTAAGGTGTAGATTTACTAAATTCGTGTGAATGATTCGAAATTCGATCGAATTTTCAAAATGTTTTGAATTCAAATTTTCGAATCATTTTTGTGGCCACCAAATTTTGAAATTGAATGATTCGAATAGATCGAATAAAAATCTATTCGATTATTCTAATATTCAACAGTTGAATTACTTGCCCTTTAAATTTTTATTCGACCTCCTAGTTTCCCAGATTAAACCTACCGAATTGCTATATTCCCTATGGGGAGCTCTCATAGCATTCTTTTTAATTTTTTTTTTATCAAATAAAAAAAATTTGATTGAATGGTTAAAATCGTTTAAAAAAATTTCTATTCGATCATTCGCTTGGTCGAATAGTGTTAAAATCCTTCTAATTTGATATTCGAATTAGAACGATTTTGATTCAATTAAAATTTGATGGTTGAATTCAAGTGATTTTTAACCTTCAATTCAACCCTTAGTAAATCTGCCCCTACATGTTACCTTTAGGTCACGTTGATCATTTTGTGCTGAGAGGTTTGTTTTTGTATATAATTGTTAGTTGAAGTTACTAAGCCTGACTCTCTGACACTCTGACTTTTCCAACCTCACTGTCCCATCTCAGCCTGTTGGTTACAGTTTCTAATGCTAACAGACACCTGCTGCACAAATATGGCAGCCCCCTCATACAGGAACATGGGGATCAGACAGGTAATGTAAAAGCATCATGCAAATACTTTATGGCAAAGTTAGAAGTTGCTTTCAAAGCCAATATTATAATAGATGTAAAAAAGAGTGTCAGTATCTCTTTAACCACATCTATTGTTCTTTCATTAGTTATTGTAAGTTTAGATCATTTTTGTTTCTAAATTACCTTATTCTAATTGTACAGCCTTATGGAAAATTTTGAGCGTAACTGCAGAAACTTAAAAAAATGTAACTTGCAATGCTTCCTTTTTTTTGAATGATGTCAGTGCTAATATCCTAAGACCATCTGCAGGTTGGTCTTTTTGCAGTTTGTGAAATATTTTCCATTCTGTTCTGTACTATTATTCTGTACATTAATTATTAATTAGGAACCTATATTTTGACTTACTTTTTCATCTTTCAATTCAATCCTCACATATGCATCCTTACTTGGGATTAGTGGGACAGTTTAAAGACCAAGCTGGTAAACTAGTAAATGAATAACAAAAATAAGAAAACAAATTGACTTAAAATATTAGTATAACACTTAATTTTATGTATTATATGTCATTCATATTTAAAAATTACGTGTGTTATTTTAATCAACTAAATAGGAGAGTTTGATGCAGTCCAGAGTCCCTCAACACCTATCAAAGACCTTGATGACAGAACGTGTAGGAGCTCAGGGTCAAAATCCAGAGGAAGAGGACGAAAGAATAACCCTTCACCTCCACCTGACAGTGATTTGGAGGTACAAACTAATATTTTAATTCATGGAACCTATGGGGTGTATTTATACAAGTTTGTAAGAAACAAAGTAGAAATACACCAAATTCTACAACTTTCTCAAAACTTACTCAAAACAATGAATTATTTCTGTAATCATAATGCGTGGCTTTAATATGCAGTGAACAACACAGCTTTAATAATAAGCAATTTATGGTATGCTGTTTTTTATATAAAATATTTTATACACCCTTTTAAAAATAACCTTTGTTAGGGTTTTGTGAACAGTAGTCCACATGCCACAATGTCAAGTATCTACAGTATCTCTGATAGAATTTAGTTGAAGTCTGTTGAAAGCTTATTTGTTCTACATGCACCTTATGATGGGAAACATTTTTTTTAAATTGTAGATATTTGTTTTTATGTTTTGCCAACATGTACAATCAATGTGAAGTTTCAACTAGGAAGAATCTGAAATGGCCACTTTCCAAGGTGTTATTGAATATGTATTTATTCTAATAACATTGGAGCTTGCATTTACAATAGTGTCGTTATTTTAATCTAAATAAACAAATAAACATTGCCAATGAACTGATAGGATGCACATTTTTTTCAAATAGTAGATTTTATAGTACAAAAATTCCTATTGAAGTGATAACATACATTAACAAGCTTTATCTTAACTTGTTTAAAACATAGTTTATTTGGGCTTTCAGTATTCTAGTAATGATGTTAATAAAACAGAAATAATTTTATAGGCTAGTGTTGTACAGTAAGTTCTGCTGTCAGTCAGTTCAGCTTACATACAACCACTGTATAGGCCAGGCAACACTCCAGGTTGTTGGCTGAAGTGACCTGAGCTAAATACATGTGCTGTCACTTAAGTAGCTATCTGTTTTTTGAGCCATAGAAAGATAATCTATGCTGATGTTCTCTGAAGATACTCAATAAAACATATCCTAGGAAAGGCTCCTAATCAGAGGTTTGTGCATTAAAGATTTTCTGTCTCTCCTCTCTGCCATTGCTCCCCAATGCACCCATGTATACATACTGCAGCTCTTTTAAATTTAAAATCTTTTTCTTGGGTGTACAGTTGGACAGCCCTTATGTAAAGGTGAATGAAGAGTTTTGGGGTGCTAAGTACAAGACCTGTTAGTGTGACAGCTTAACTTGTTTATTTGTAGTGCATTATGTACAGTATATATAATTAGTGATGGGCGAATTTATTTGCCAGGCACGAATTTGCGGCTAATTCCTGAAAATTTGCAGACATAAAAAAGAACAGACGTGCGTCAAATAACCGTGACGCATCATAAAATGTGACGTGACTCGTTTCGCTAATTTTTGGCGAATTTTTCGCAAATTACGTTGGAAATTCGCAATTTTTTGGGCGAAACGGGATAGATTCGCCCATCACTATATATAATTGATCTATTGATTAGTGACGGGCGAATTCACGGCGAATACCGCAATTCGCCACCAGTGAATAAATTCGTGAAACGCCAGTGAAAATTCACCAGGCGAAAATTCGCTGGCGTAAAAAAAAAAAAAAAACGAGTTGCGCATCCCATTGTCAAATAAAAAAAGATATAAAGTGTAAATGTGTGTTTCTGTATAGGACATATATAAAATATGATGAGGCACAATTCCTCTACTTGCCTTCATACTTAGTTCCAATTAGATATAAAGCTGTCTACAAAATACAATTTGAAAAATTCCTGTTTTTTTGACACAACGCAACAAAAATGCGACGTAAATGACGCGCGACTTGTTTCGCGATTTTTTTTCGCCAATTCGCGAATTTCGCTGGAACTTTTTTGGTGAAATGGGGTAGATTCGCCCATCACTAGTATTGATGTATTCATGATGTATTGTACTGATGAGTAGTAGTATTATTATTCCTAACTATACAAATTGTTGGCAGCCATAAAAAGATATTCAATCTCTTAAATGAAACATTTTTGATTATGGACACTGTGTCAGTGAGCTAACAAATCAAGAAGCAGTGAGGAAGAGAGTGTGATCTTTAACAGCTGCATGCCCTTATCACTAATACGCAAGGACAAAAAAGGCTTAGTTAACAGGCATACCCATATGGTAACTAAGTAAACTGAAAAAACATTCACAAAACGGTTCCACTTATTAGGCATCTGTGAGAAAGGATGCCCAAATTGCTTCATAATTACCTTAAAAAGTGGAGAAACCATCTTAAGGACACATTCTAGCAATCCCCTTGTAATGTATTTAGCACACATGACTGAACAGTGATACAAACTCAAGTAAAGAAATAACACCGCATCCTAAAAATGTAAAATTCTTTTTGACATTGTTTTGTAAAATAATGCTTAGGGCAATGGCACATGGGGAGATTTTACACCCGTGGTAAGAATTTGCTACCAGGGTGACAAATCTTCCGAAAATGATAGTGGGAAAGCATTTTTGGGAGAATTGTTTGTCATCCATGGTAGTGCAGATTTAACCTGGATGACAAATCTCAACATTTGTCAATGCTCTTAAATTGGAATTCAGAATGGAGAGAAATTTGAAAAGCATTAAGAAAATAATTGGAAAGAAAGAAAAAAAAGGAAGGAAGGTAAAACGTTCAAGTGAAGGAAAACAATTACAGACAGAAAAAAGGGAGCAGGTGAATATTTGCCAGTGAGAAGCTCATCTCAAACTCCACCTAGTAAATTTTCCCTGACCTGCTATAGGCCAGGGCCTTTGGCGCTTTTACATCAACAGACTGCCAGTGCTCTGAATGTGTTTCATTTTAACTTAAATGCTTCAGAATCTCACTTCATTTTAATGAGCATTATCAGGTCTTTTTCAAAATTAAAAGAGAATAAGAATCCTGACTAGTTCCCATGTATACATCTTTCAGTATAGCTAAAAATCAGCAAATTTTATACATAACAATCCTACTTGAAACTGTATTGCATACATTATTACTATTAATATGTTGCTCACTTTTAGACTGGGCATTTTGAAACCTCCTTGTCTAGCCCCTTCAAATGACACAACTGAATTACCCATACTCATGTTATTCCTTTATTAAAAAATATCATCACAGACTCTGTTGGACAACTATATTTATGAAGGAAAAGATATATCGACAAAGAAATCTTTTTGCAGGCTGTATGTACATTTAATTATTGCTTGTGCAAGTTAAACTGCTCAGAGGTAGTACTAGATACAGATTATATTTGTTTGGCAACAGTGTCCAAACAGTACATCAACTTGAAATCAAAGATAATGAATAATAATAAATAATAAATATTTTTTTGAGCGTAAACTACAAGCAACTGTGTACAGGGGAAATTGACCACAAATAGTCTACTCAAAAGATATTTTATTAATTAGGCACAGGAAATCACTTAAGTACACTTAGGTACCCATATCTTTCAAAATGCAGATGTATTTATATTGTCTTTATCATAAAAACAGGAATTTTTCAAGTTGTATTTTGTAGAGAGCTTTATATCTAATTGGAACTAAGTATGAAGGCAAGTAGAGGAAATGTGCCTCATCATATTTTATATATGTCCTATACAAAAACACACATTTACACTTTATATCTTTTTTTATTTGACAATGGGATATTTGCTTACTCATAATCTTGCAATTAAAAGTGAAATATTCTTGGAAATATGTTTTCATTATCAGGTTGTAAAATATCACATTAACATTTTGTGTATGTTTTGTGTATGTTTTCTGTTTGCAAAGATTATGGAACTACATGTTATCAGCACCAAAATTTCATGTAGATTAGATCTCAGCTGATGTCCTTTCTTTCTGAATGAGAAAGAAAAAATGTGGCTCTATAAGTCAAGAGAAGGCAAACATGCACATACAGAACCAGCTGTTACCTTACAGACAATATATTGGATTTTGGCCAGGCTTCTCATGCTGTTTAAATATGTGCATCTTACTAGGAAACTTGCCTGGCTTAATGATGGGGATCACTGTGTCAGTGCAAGGCTTAGCGAAATCCAAAGCAAAGAAAAGTGTGGGACTCCAGCCCATTATTAAATAATACATACAACAATTGATACAGCCTTTACGAGTAATTATTATTACTAGTTCATTAGTAAAGTTAGTTACATGGATAAATGTATAAAATAGTACTGTATACTTTAAGACTGTATTTACATGTTTTTACATATTTTTCAGATGTCACCACTGATATATTAATTCTTCTGTCCTTATCTTACCTATGTTTTCAGCGAGTTTTTATATGGGACTTGGATGAAACAATCATCATCTTTCATTCACTACTCACTGGAACATTTGCACAAAAGTATGGCAAGGTAAGGCTTGTGTTTTTTTATTTACATATACAAGATATGCCCAGATGGTTTAATCCACCAATTGTAAAACCTGTTAAATGTAAATGTATAATTAGCTTTTAATCTTAGATTAACACAGTCATGCTATTTTTTTAATGCAAATAAGTTTTACATTGTAAGTAGCTGGAAACTGTATGCTCTTTTTTTATGCATGCTGATGATGACTGTGACGGAATGCTTCTATACATATCGACTGGGCAATGTTTTAGGTTTTTTAGGATTAGTCATGGTTAGACTAAGCCCGAAACATTTCCTGGTTGTCTTAATATTCAACTTCTCACTATTGCAAAAAAGGTGGTGCTGCAGTGGTATTTTTTTCATATGTCTACTTAACCCCTGGCAAGGGTTTTCAGACTGCTTTGCACCCAACTCACAAGGTTCTATAAGGTGGTTGAAACACACAACTTTTATTAATACCTATACACACTGACTGACTAATAGCTGGTGCTAAAAGCTTCCAGATTTTTTTATTTTGGAGATAATATGCCAAATTTCAGCTTTCGCTGTTAGCAAATATGCCCCATGTGTCCCATGCCCCCCTTATCCTTTCTCACAAACTCTGCTGATGTTGAGGATATTATTAACAAATTACAGTTTGGGGGTGGGGTAAAGACTATTGACAGCCATTCAGGGGTGGCTTTTATGTTTACCCAACCAGTTGAACCACTGGCCGTACAAAAAATTGTGCTGTGACAGACAAAAGTTTTTACATCAGCTCCTTTTTTAATCTTAAAACATATCACAGATTTGTTTTCTCAAGATGGAATGGTTTCATTGTGAAAATAAACAGCTGCCATTTATTTACTCCTGAACACTCAAGTCAGCATATGAGTTAATATTTATGATGAAGAATATGTAAACCTGTATTTGTTTGCTAATTAACTAAAGAATCGCAAAAAAAGATGAATACTTCTATGAAAATTACCAAAAGCAGAAAGCATTGCAAGGAAACTACCAATTATACTGTACAAAAAGAACAGAATTTACAGTCTGCAAAATCACAACATCTTTACAAAATACCATTCCTAAAACTAGGATTGAACAAGGATTTGTTGCAACATGGAGAAGATTTGTCCAGTCATTAAGCTCTGCTTGCAATTTGCTAAGTTGATTACATTCTGACAAACTGACACATTCATTTGAAAAAGGTGGAATTTAGACAGTCAAGAATGATAATAACTGGGAAAGTATTAAACTGCTAAGTAACCCTTTGACTACTCCCCCTGATATTTAATAAATCTGCCAAAAAGTAACATTTCTGCTGAACTCTCTTGTATTAATTTTTTAAAAAGCGGTATAGTTATGGGATCAATTATCCAGAAACCCACTATGCAGAAAGCTCTGAATTACTGAAAGTCCATCTCCCATAGACTCGATTTTATCCATATAATCCAAATTTTTAAAAATTATTTCCTTTTTCTCTGTAATAATAAAAGAGTGCCTTGTACTTTACATTATTTTCTAGTAAGGTATGAAGATCCAAATTACAGAAAGATACTTTATCTGGAAAACATCAGGTCCCAAGCATTCAGGAACAGATCCCAAACCTGTACTACAATAACTGTGCTTACCTGGCCAGAAACAGGTGGATCGTTTGTGAGAAAGTGTAATAGTACTTTTATTACCTCTAATTGGTAGAGGTAATATATTAGTATGAATATAGTGTGCTGCAGATGTCATATGTGAGCTATGTTTCGAAGTCACAAACTGTTTTATTTTTATATCATCGTAACTGTCACTTAAGCCGTTCAGGAACATGACTATCCTAGTACTAAACCCTTGGTAATGTTTGATGAACACTCCAAATGATACTTTATCCAGTGACATCTATGCTATGATGGTATTCCTGAATACACTGCTCTTGGCATGGTACATGTGGTATGCTTCAGGAATGATGGCCCTCAGAGCCCCTGAGACACTCCTCTAAGTGGCCTGCAGAATTCAGACACCTGCTGTTGTTTCCTAGTTGTCCTTTGTGCGTGTGTATATGTCTCTGTTCATGTTTCCTTCTTTAAGGAACATTCATTCATCACGCTTTATTTAAAGTTAAATGCTACAACCAGCAGTGAAGAAAAAAGTATGCAAGCACCTAAGGGTTGATGGTCATATGTTAACCACCAAAAGCAAGGAGCACCTATTCTCCTTCCATTTTAAGGGATGAAATGGACTAGAGTTGGAGAACTGCCACTGGTTCTGCATAATAGATCACATTTTGCTATTATTATAAATCATATTTTTATCAAATAATACAATTGTGTCTTTGGTAGGGATTATTAGGGATGTGGATATCTAGTGTACTCTCTACATATCTACTCCAATCCACAGATAAAGGAAGATTTGGCATATTGCTGCATTTACTCGGTGACATGAATAGTTTTAATTCTTTATTATTTGTGGTATTTCGTTTTTTTAAGCAGCTCTCCAGTTGCTATTTCAGCAGTCCAGTTGCTAAGGTCCAAGTCAACCTAGTAACCATGCATTTATTTGAATAAAAGACCAATATATGAATAATAGAAGGCCTGAATAGAAAAAAGAGTAATAAAAAAAACAATAAATTTGTCACCTTACAGAACATATCTTTTTTTAGGTGGGGTCAGTGACCCCCATTTGAAAGATGGAAAGAATCAGAAGTAGAAGACAAATAATTCAAAAGCTGTAAAAAAGGGAAAATAAAGACCAATTTAAAAGGTGTTTAGAATTAGCCATTCCATAACATGCTAAAAGGTAAAAAAGGTGAACCACCAATTTAACATTTGGCAAGATACACATTTATAGGAATAGTAAAGTGCTCTTTTATATACTTTAATTTATATTGTGCTTTTACTATTCAGCTAAACATACTAAGGTAATTGAGACAGTACATATATAGGTGCAGAAATCTATTATCCATAAGGCTCCAAATGCATTGTTGTTGTTTTTATGGAGCTCACCCCAAAAGAACAGGTCCCATTGCCGTGGAAAAACATGTTTTTTTCAAAATGCATCAGTTCATAGTGCTACTCCAGCAGACTTATGCACTGAAATCCATTTCTCAAAAGAGCAAACAGATTTTTTCATATTCAGTTTTGAAATATGACATGGGGCTAGAGGTTTTGTCAATTTCCCAGCTGCCCCTTGTCATGTGACTTGTGCCAGCACAATGGAATTGCTTTCTGGCAGGCTGTTTTTTTCCTTCTTAATGTAACTGAAGAAGTCTCAGTAGGACATGGGTTTTTACTATTGAATGCTGTTCTTGGATCTACCAGGCAGCTGTTATCTTGTGTTAGGGAGCTGTTATCTGGTTACCTTCCCATTGTTCTGTTGTTTAGCTGCTGGGGGAGAAAGGGAGGGGTGATATCAATCCAACTTGCAGTACAGCAGTAAAGAGTGACTGAAGTTTATCAGAGCACAAGTCACATGACTTGGGGCAGCTGGGAAATTGGCAATATGTCTAGCCCCATGTTCGATTTCAAAATGAAATATAAACAAATCTGTTTGCTCTTTTGAGAAATGGATTTCAGTGCAAAATTCTGCTGGAGCAGCACTATTAACTGAGCGCATTTTGAAGAAAAAAAAAAGTTTTTCCCATAACAGTATCTCTTTAAACTGCCTTATAACTGATTTTCTTGTATGAAGGTCTACACATATACTACATTGAATACCCCATGTCTCACCCTTTTCTAAATGGAGGTTTGGGGTGAAATCAGAGCTTCCACCTAAGGCTTTGCACTATAATATGCAGTAGGTAGTTGGATTCTGAGCTTCAAAAATATTTATTTGTGGTAAATGAGGTCACGTCACAGAAAATTGTAGTATCTGGAAAATTGTATCTGTTTAAAAAAAAACATTATTTTAGATAGAAAGCCCTTATGAGCCCTCTGATTTTATTTTTTATTCTTTAACCATTTCTTGTTAATTTTTGTAAGACCCCTGTTTGTTATAAATTAGTGTAAAGTGCTGCTCGACTTGATGGCACTATATAAATACATTTGATAACAATTGCTTGATAACTTCTTTAAAACACCTGAAAGATAAAGATATCATACGTTCCTATTAATGCAAACATGAGCAACATATACACTGGTATACATATGACAGAATATTTAGTCTCTGTGAGCGCCTGATAACTTCTAGGATTGCTCTCATGATTATTAAGGGTATCCATATGCAGCAATATGACCATGCATGCAATCCTGGTTATTTTATTACTATGCTCTTCATTCTGCAAGAATGAATGCCTTTTTAAAAGCGTTGGTATTTAAAAATACATTAATATAAATGTAAAGACTGATATATTGACTGTGATGACAGTATAAGTCTTTTACACTACTATTTTTAGCCATCCTTGCAGTAACGAATCATGAATGCTGGTATGTGACCCATTCTGACCTATGGCTGATGATGGTTTTTGCAGCTGAACACCAGTTGGCAGATTCAGTTTTACTTATTACTAAACTTTTAAACCTATCCTCATCTGCTTTCTGACATAAAGATTATTTTGCAATCTGTACAACTATAAACTAGATAACATGCATAAGCCTTGGATTTAATTAATGTGCCCATGTTCAACTGAACAAATTATTCATAGGTTTGTTATTCTTTAACTGATTCAGTTTTATGAATTCATTTTATGAATCTGTGGTAAAATATTGAAGACTGTCAGAAACAGTAAATAAATATGGAAATACTTGAAAATGTGAAATGTGTTTTATTTAGAACTGTGAGTATTGTTTGTTAATTTTGTTGTCATGGTGCATAGGGATGATTTCCAATGTACTGAAATTCTATGTAAGCAAAGTTTTGTCCCTACAATCCGTGCATGTCACCATACTGCTGCTAGTTTTTCTGCACTATCCTCTATTTAACAACCAACAAGTCCCTGCACAGAGCAATATCTGGTGGAGTTTGTTTTTTTGCAGATGTGCATGGGGTGATTTTTTTTTATGTATAAATAAAATCAACTGGTGTGGCATTAAGAAGGGAGATTCTTGAGAGATGAAGAAGACTTTACAGTTGATCTATGAATGTAGATGTACAAACTTAGACAAATGTTCTAGGATTTAATTTCCATTGGAATTGCTTACTAAGAATATTCTGTTTGAGTTATATTTTTCTTTGAGTGTTTACCATTGAACTTGAAAATGCTTACCAATCAAGAAACTAGAAGGCCTGCGAAACAGTTTTTTAGCTTGAAAAGTAAAGGTGCCCAAGAATGTATAAATATTAGAAAAGCACAGCTTTATGGCATACAATAAATATGTTTTGATACATATTTCTTTATTTTTATCTTAATGAATGTATAACCTAGTCATACTAAACATTTTGTACATGTCAATAAGATGTTGTTGTGCTCTGTTTCACCTGATGAGAAGTTAATCAGATTACATAAACATAAAAACATACCATATTCTGTCTGTAGAACTCATCATGATAAAGGAAAGAACATTATGTCAGTTTCACATAACGCCCAGTGGAGAAGAACTTCACTGCCACTGGTGATGTCCTGCCGTAAGGAAATATTATTGTCATGTGCACAAATGGCAACATTATACAGGACACACCATTTACCAGTCCCTACACAGAAACGTTTATGACATTTTACATACCTGCATTAACATGACAACATCATGCATGTATCTAATCTCATGTTGTTGATTTTTCTTCAGGACATCTCACAGCAAATTAATGATTTCATAGAATAAACCTTCCCTCAAACAGGCAATCAGATATGTTGTTTCATTTTTGTTTTTAAGGGGGAAAGTACAGGTTCAAAGAGATGAATAATAAGTTCTATTTAACTTTATATATGATGAACAGAACAACTATAGTTACTAGTTTTATAGTTTTATTGGTTACACCCTTTCTCAGATATAGTATTTACCTTGTGGTAGGGAGTAGTACCTGATTTCATATGCTGTGAAAACTGCCATAAGAATGCATTTAAAAAAGGTCTATATTCAAATCTGTGGCACAGTTACAAAATGGTAAGCATTCCTGTCTTGTGGCTCTGGGACTGGGATCCTATCAGAATGGAGTTGTATGTTCTCCTTGCATAGTCCAAATTATACAGATAACTCAGTTGGTTCCTGATTGTACTCACAAGTCACCATAGCATGTATGGCTATGATAGAATAATTTGATTAAAAGCTGGAATGAGATTAATTTGTCAGTGACAAATGATATATTATACTTGCAGAGAAGGCATAGTTGCTGCATGGTACTTTTCTCTGCCTTTAGCTACATAATACGTTATTAGGTAAATCAGCTTGGGTGTTCACTTGCCTTAAAGGAATTGTTCAGTATAAAAATAAAAACAGATAAATAAAAAAATGTTTTCAATATAGTTATTTAGCCAAAAATGTAATCTATACAGTTTGAAGTGACTGGATGTCTAATATAATAGTGGAAATACTTCCTGGTTTGCAGCTCTATTGGTTTCCACTGATCAATCAGTAATAGAGAATTCAACCTGTAACATAAAAAACCCTACCCCCTACCCTATGTAGACCCCCCTCCCTACTCCCCCTCAGCCTAGCTGTTTCCCCAGACTTTTACTTACCCCTTGGTGCAGTTTCTGTCCTCGGGAGTTCACAGCAGACATCTTCCTTTCTTCGTTAAACTTCAGAAGCAGGCCAGTGTTTTCTGTGCATGCGCAGTTGTAGCAATATTACGGTCACAAACAACTGTGCCCAAAAGTCACAAAAATTTCCAAAAATTTTTCACTAGTGTTCAATTCTACCTAGTGAAACTTTGTTAGTGCTTAGGTCAACTTGAATAGGGCAGGTACAGATAGGTTGTTCAGATGTCTTTATTAGTGATGTTGGTTAAAAGCTTGAAGTGGCCACTTATTATTACACATGCCCAAGGAAACAAAGTAAAGACAAAAGAGATGCTTTAGCCCTAGACATGAGCCTCCCCTAAAACAAATTTGTCATGCACCTCAAATTGGTTTACACACAAATCTTTAATAGAACTTTTAAAGAGATTAATAGAACTTTTAAAGAGAATCCCTCTCTAAAATATGAAAAAACACCAGCGTTTTTTAAAAACTTTTTTTCTGGCATACATGATACAATGTCACTGACATAATGATTGAGGAGGGTGTAGTTACATTTTATCAGCTTGTCTAAGGTGGCGACGGAAACTCTGGTGAAAGAGGTAACGTTCTGTAAAATTCGAACAGTGAATTTGCAGAGTAACGATCGTTTGCCTGAAAAATTCACCTGATTTTGCCTGAGTCTGCCCCATAAAGTTCAACCCTTTATTCAACAATTCCAAAAGTATTTGTTTCTTCAGTTTTCCTTGTTTTGACATTGGAATTTGATTCAGTTATTACCAATTCTAGTAGTAGTAGTAATGGAGCCTAAGAGAAAACAATTACACCATTATTGATTTGCAAGATAATCGAATGGGTGATTGTGGGTGTATAAAATTAATTATCCCCTAAATGTAATCAAACTGATTAAGCAGGTAATTAAAGTCAGCAGTTTGAATATAATCAGAATGAATGTGGGCCAGCCCTATCAAATACTTTTGTAAACTTTAACTACTAATATCGATAAAATAAACTGTATTCTGCAGAAGTTTCTAGATCTAGAAACAGATAACACACTCAAAGGATAGAAAGCTTTAAGCCAATATTTTGGATGGGGTTTCACAGTAATTTTTAAGGCTTTCTTATCAAATAAAAAATAAATTAATAACAATGGTGAGACCAACTACACGAAAAGGGAAACATAATTAATAGGCATTAAAATCTCTAGGGTATGCTTGATTTTCAATTTAAGTGACTATTCATGACTATACAATAATAATGGAAACATGGGAGAGTGTTAAAGTACTTCTAGAATAATATTTTATTGGCCAATAAAATCAAATCTAGAACACTAGGTATGACATGCACCTTTATAAATGGCAAAAACCAAATAATTTCACAATACAGCATTTTAGCAAGTAAAATGTGATGGCGTGGATGTGGTTGTCACAGTACATGGAGCAAATATAAATTTGAATTCTTCCTTGCATTTTCAGAAGACTTTTGAGCGCTTCACATGCATGAAAACCTACAATTATTGGCAAACGAAGTTGGGATGTGTCAAAATCCTACACAGTAATAAGCGATTCTGGGCAAAATCTGCAGACTTTAGTTATAGACATGTACAGATGAAGCCACTTTGGATTGTGTGTTTGACACAGAATAACTAAACTCAGA
>CM044439.1:74609719-74632302 GCA_024363595.1 Xenopus borealis
TATCTGTGTATCTATTGATGTGTCAAGGTCAGTGGACACAAATCTGCTGTGTCGGTAAGCCACTGGCGCTACTGTAGTAACAAACTTAACCAACTTACTGAAAAAAATGTACTGCAAATAAAACACCATACATGTTTCTGAAACTTTGATCAGTAAATGTCCAACATTAAGGTAAAGAGATGAAATGTAGTGATTAATCAAAATTGGCTATGGTGATATAATTGTTGCATTAAAAGGAAGAATGTCAGTGTAATGACTGGAATATATATCAGAATCATTCAGGACCCCAGATGTTGCAAAACTATGGCTTTCAGTTTTTTTTCATCATTTCAGCTGCTGTGGATCTCTGCCCATGGTCTGGAATATATTATGTAATCAATTTAAATGCTTAAAACGGATTAGTAATGAATTTAATATATGCAGGAGGTTCTCAAATTTTTAAAAATAATTTTTAGCTTCACTTCTTATTGAGATCTTGAAACACTTTGTATTTTAAAGGATTCACCGACAGCTGTGACTCTTGGACTGCGAATGGAAGAAATGATTTTCAACCTCGCCGATGCACACTTATTTTTTAATGATTTGGAGGTAAGCCATGTTACTATATTTGGTCTGCAAGCTTCTGAACAGCTGTCCTTTCCCTCTGAGAGAGAGATTTTAAGCTAGTGTGTTTACCAAACAAGCCTACGTGAGGCTAACCAAAGATGTTTCAGAAACCAAGTGCAAGTGTAATGTCTCAAATTATCGTTAGAGCTCATTCATGCTGTTTTCTATGCTGTATAGCAAAGAGGCATAAGTAGAATGTGCCACTTTTAGTTATCAGTAGACAGGTGATGCAAGAGAACAAACTGTTAATGGTTTTTCATATATATATATATATATATATATATCACTTGAGCCATAAGTGATGGTGCCGAAACGTTTTTTTTTTGTGCTAATGACTCATCTTGTCTCCTGTTGTGAATTGATTTATACTGAGAAAGGGGTACCCTAGAGCAAATGCTACCAAGAAGGTATTGGTATGTCCCGAGTTCTTATACACAAGAAACGTGAAATTTTTAGGAACCTCCCTGGCCTCTTCTTCCGTCAGTTACTATGCAACTTTTTCCATTGCCAGTTGTGTTTTATTTGAGCTTAAAAGAGGTTGCAAACATATAAGTAAAAAATTGTGTTAAACATCACACATGAATATTAGATGCCAAACCTCAGTTTAGCATTTGTCTTGTGCTAACATAAGTACAGAAGGAGAAAATTATATATCTAGTTCCCTTTCTTACATTCAGCAACATTTTAATATGGGAAATATTGCTTAGGGCAATATTATCATCAGGTTTAGAATAGGATACATTTCAGAGTGATGAAATGTTCACTATATCAACAAATTATATTTCCTTTATTTTTATACAATATTTTTCAATCATAAATATCAATGACCAATCATTGCGCTTCTGAGTTCCATAAACATTGTCTTAATTTATCTGTCTATGTGAGACGCTCATGGGAGCTTTGATTTTCAGATATAGTTACTATGGCTGTCTGATTGATATATAGTGAGTCCAAGTCCTTCAGTTTCAAGTTAGCAGAGGTGTCGCCTCTAATAAACAGAAATATTTTCCCTCAGATGTAACCTGAAGCTGCAAGTCATTATCTCCCTTAAAAGAATATTCCTGTGTTTATTACATAGGAATTCCTATTGAAACCATCCAACTTTTGTTGGATACTCTGAGGTATTAGTATGTATATTTCAGCAGTTTAGTTGGGAAAAAATGTATTATGGCTGCAGCAACATGAAGCATAAGGAATAATATTTTGGATTCCCTCTTATACCTAAGGCCATCATCAGGGATCCTTGTAATGTTTATTATACATTTATTTATGCCCTTCAGTGCAACATTAAACACTCCTTACTATACCAGCAGTACATGAATTAATTATATTTATTGGTAACAAAATTTAATTGAAGGGGGTACAGTGTATTTGGGGACCATTTGAATTATTAGGCTGTTGAGCTGAAAACTACCCATTTGCCAGGATCTTGTAGATGCTTTAGTATAGGCACACTTGATCACTTCTAAGCATATTTACCATGTGTTCAACTGGGCTGCCGGGACACCGGGAAAAAACTTGGTGGGCCTAGGCAGTTGTGGGCCCCATGGCCCCTGCTGACTCAGGCCCACTCCTGCCTTCAACAAATGTAGGAGTTCCCCCAAACCAATTGCAGTTGCTCCTGTTACATGTTGTGTGTGGGGGGTGGCCCTTGGACAGACTGGAGCTTATGATTGGGGGACCCCTAGGTGGCAGTTCCGGTCAAAGCCAGGACTTAAGTGTCCAAATGACACAGTAAATAATATTCTATCTGCTCCTACTGTGTTCAAATATATCTTGTTTCAAGGGATCATTTACAATTGTAGCCGCATGTGCAATTCTTCTACAGTGGACTCATGTGGTGTGCATATTGACACCATTTATTACAGGTACTTGCACTAAGGTTTTTGTATATTTTTGTATTAATTCCAGGGTTCCCATACTGGGAATCATATGCTAATGGCCTGTGTCATAATGCAATCCACACTCTTAATATATTGACTACAACAATCTGTAGTACTCAATTTCAAAATGGGAACCTGCAATGGTGTCAATTTTCATGCATGCAGTTGAGGCAAGCGCAAAAAGGCCTTTAGATGCAATGATGCTGGCAACATTTGCATTGTGGGAAAAACATGCTGATTAGCGTGCACATTTGTGCAATATACAATATGCAATAACATGCAAATTTTAGACACAAACATTATTGATAACATTGCTTTGGCCTCTCTTAAGGCTAAGGCCAGATGGGGAGATTCGGGGGAGATCCGTCGCCTGGCGACTTCTCGATGCGGGGCGCCGCAATTGCCTGGCGAGGCAATTTTGTGCGACTTTTAAAATCGCACCGCTCCGTTTGAACAAGCGCAGGCGACTTTAAGCCTAGCGGGTGCACATCGCTATCTAGCTATTCTGGGAGATTCGGGGGAGATTCGTTGCCACGAGAAGTCGCCAGGCAACGGATCTCCCCCTAATCTCCCCGTCTGGCCTTAGCCTAATACAAAGAATTGTGCAGTGGAGGGTGTGATTGTTTATTTTACTTTCTACTTTAAGATTGCAAAATGTTCTTAACAGCCCTTGCATGTAGTGCACACTTTATTTTTGTCCCTAGTTCAATTAATCACAGCTAAGACATTTGCCATGGAACAGATGTATATGATAAATTAGCATTAGAATGCTTGTCAGAGTAACCATTCAGTGCTAGTTAAGCCTGCAGAGGATAATTTATCTATGTATCCTCAGGCTTTAAGACTAATGAAGGGGTATTATAGACACTTACTGCCCTTGAAGTTGCAAATCTCTGGCTCAAGAAAACACATTGCATGGCCAGTTCATTCAATTACTATACTTGAAATCAGAATGGCCATTAAAGTTAAGGTCACCTTCAGCAGGGCTGTTGTGCTGTGTCGATCAGCCTTTAGTTGCCCTGAAAATGTTCAACTGCACAATACTCTTTTGTTTATTTACCATTTACCATCATCCGTTTCTATGCACAGATCTGAGCATCTGCTCCACCGCAATAGCATCAATAGTTTTGGTATACAATGTTTTGTAAGCATGGCTGAAAACAACAGCTTTGGACTGATAGAACTGATGAACACATTGCATGTAAATTATTGCCATTCTTAGTCATATGATTTTGTAAGTTTAACTTCTCTACTGTGTATAGTTCAGGCAGGCAATTGTGTGCAAACAGCAAACTTTGTCCTGGTTCTGTAATCCACAGTACCCGAAGAACAGTTAAATTTTACTGGTCCAATTAAGGAACATATTAATAATATACATATAGGCACATTATAGGGATCATTTACAACAGCATAAACAGTGTGCAATTTTGCTTACAAGTGACTGGGGTTTTTTTTGCCCACAATGAAAAAATGCTTTGCACCAGATGGAGATTAATGAATGTAGTTTTGACATGGGATGCATTGCAAATCTTCGGTGCTCCGATGCTGTAATTTCCATCTATCTGTATTAAAATGATATCTGCAACCTATTCTTTATGCACAATTTTGCTGCTACCATTGTTGCAAGCCACTGTGGGAGCCCTGGAGCTACAGCCACCTTTAAGGGTGTGGTGGTAGCCCCTGCGTTCATTTGCATCAATAGATTCAATAGACAATTTGCATCAATATTCAATTCTAGGATGGGCGTAGCAGTGCCAAAGTGCAAATTATTTCTATACTTGTGCATTAATAGCTCTATAATAATATGAAATACCCATTTTATTAGGAGGAGGTCTTAATCATCTCATTTAATAAGTTTTTTTTATTGAGAATATATATATAATGTATTTTCAGGCATACAATGATCTAAACATGAACTACAGAAGGAGGGGGAAGTGGATGGAGGTGGGGAAAGCGAGGTCAGGGTAGGCCAGATGGTTGTAGCTTTATTTATTTGAAGGATGGGAGAAAGTAGAGTGGTTTTAGTCTATTTCTTCCTCAGGGCTGTCATGGATGGAGTCATCTCTCAACTTGCAACATTCCTGAATGGCCTCCTTTCCCTCCTCAGAATGAGGCGATTCCTGGAAAACCGCAAAAACTCATTAACACAGGTGCAAGGTGACATGCTTCTATAATTGCCACTTCCATATGGTGCTTTATGGTGCTTTATGGCATGCATGTTCCAGGGCACCAGTGCAAATGGTCAATCCCAAAAAATATTCATAGATGCACCATGAGCAATGTCAGTTACTTGCACTGGTTAAGAGCATGTATTAAGGTTCTACAGGGAAGCCTCCCTTGGATAGTCATTCATGCAATGTCCTTGCACTTGTTGATCAGCCTGTCTAAAGAAACATTTTCCCAGACCGACTTTGCAGTGATGTATCTACTCTATGTGTGGGGAGAAAACAACAGTCACCCCAACATATATCTGACTAGATTTGGTCTGGAATGCTGAAAAAGCAAGTTAAATGATCCAGTCCTCTCCGAAGGGTCTTCCTTTCTGCTAATAGGCAGCATTCATATCATGTTTTCTTTCTGATATTCTTACCTTTGTCACTGTCGACCAAAGCCAGGTGGGAGATTTTAAACCTTGCTTAAGTAGCAGTTGAAGTAGCCTTTACTGTTCTGAAATGCTGTAGCCAGATGGGTGAGTGTCAGCTGTGACACACAGGGTAGTGTTTCCTGACCAAGACTTAGACTTGGATATTTTGTGATAATGGTATCACTTTAACGCTGTAAGAATGTGTGTTCACTTTAATACTCAGTATTTTCACAGTTATTAATAAAAATATACAAATTATTGTTTATCGTTGGAACTGCCAAGTCCATGAAATGTATCCGCATTTTTCATTTCTTTAGAATTTTTTAAGCTGACTAAATGTTCTGGCCAAGAATGCACTCAGAAGAATAATTATTTAGTATGCGGTGCAGGTCTGCTTATTTGTTTTTCAGTTTTTTTTCTAAAAAGGGCCACCTAATGGCCCATGGTAATCATTCAAAAACAGATTTATAGTCAAAATAATACATGGTTACTGAAGCACTGATCTTTTCATGTTATGATAGTAATTTATGCTTCTCCTGTTTATCCCTATGTGTTAAATTATTCAAGCCAGAAAATCTGTATCAAAAGCAGTGTAAAATAAATGGTGGTTTGTATTTGCTTTCACACTTTATTTAACACCATTATGTTTAGGACATTACACACTCATTCAATTCAGGCAGCAAATACATTTTCATGGTATTCATTGCGTAAAACGTATGGCAATGGTCATTCATTTTCTACACAGCATTTTCAATTAGCTTAATTATTACACTGTTTTTTACATGACAATCCCTTGTGATAAGATGGTGATGTGTGGTGAGTTTAATATACTTTTTTCAAACAGCTTTATAACTAGGAACCTTAGTGCAATTATATTATTTCCGTAATTTGTAAATGTCATTTCAAGCTAGTTCTTTACCAGTTGTGCAGTTTCTCCATTACAATGTTATCCGAGTTCGAAATAGGGCAGAAAGGCTCATTTAAATCAACACTGCCATCTACTGTACAAACATACAAACTCATACAACTTCATGTATCTCTCTCCGTATGTCATTGTTTGTGCATGTGTGTGTGTTGCAGCTAAAGCTAAATCCTGTAAGTGATACTTAGCTGAAACTTTGTTAATAATTGCATTCAGATATATTTGCCATTAAGATGCATCCCTGTTTATTATTCAAATTTACTGAAATTTTAGTGAAAACCTATAGTGAAAGAAAATAATAAATATCATCCAGGTCTGGGAAAAGCACTTTTTGAGTTTGGTGAATAGGCTTTGTGTTATGGAATACTTTCTGGTAAACGGACTTGGGTTCTTTTTTGTTAAAACTGACTTTTTTGTTAAAAATCTCATTTCTCAGATTTAGATGGCTTTTTTTAGCTAGTGAATAAATACATAGCCATTACTACAAAGTTAATCCAGGAACTTGTCTGCTTGACATTTTGATGTCAGGATGGATTTTATTCCCTTCTGCATCAAAATGATTCTAGTTAAATGTTCATGTGGATAAACAAACAATTTGGTAGGATCTATTAAAACAAAGGTTGGATTAATGAACATGTTTTACAACCAAAACAATTGTATTTATGCATATTTTGAGATGGCCATCAGAATATGACAATGTGCACCTTTCATTCCAGGAGTGTGATCAGGTCCATGTAGATGATGTCTCTTCAGATGATAATGGTCAAGATTTAAGGTAAGAAAAATCCAGTTCATGCAATATGCTCTCATGTAGTCCAACCACATGCCAAAATATGAACAACTAATGCTTCCTTCTTGTAAGATTTAGAATTGCTTTGCATATGTCTGTTTGTAGCTTGGGATGTACTCTGAGAAAGCAAATATAACAAATGTGTACCACAAAAAGAGATAGACAGCAGCACTGTACTCCAATACAACTTTTGCTCCTCATAAAAAGATTTCCAGAGCCAGGGCACTGACATTGTTCATCTGTTTATATGAAGCAAATAAAGGCTGTTTTGTATTGGAGTACAGCGCTGCTGTCTATCGCTTTATTTTTTTGTGGTACAATTATTGGAGCAACAAGGAATGCTAAAGAACATGCAGCCTTTTCCAAGGAAGCACTGGCTGGTGAGCTAAGAGTGGCTAATGTATATACTGTATGTATAATTTCTCAAACATAACATATGACAGTGAGCTGGAGAGAACTTTAACCCAAACATGAGCAGCATAGAAAGAGTCACAAATAGTTAAGACAACCTCAAACTGCTTGTGTTATACTATTATTAATGTACTGGTTGACTAGCTTGTTTTCCTTTCCTTTCTGCTTAGTGCTGTAGCCTCAACATGTATAATTTAGCATTCCAGCTAACATTATTTATTTAGTATTTTTCTAACAAATGAGAGACACATGAGAAGGCAAAGTCACTTAATGTTATGTTTTCAATCTCTCAAAAACTTATTAACAATCTAAATAATGACTATACTGAGTAATGTGATTGGGGTACAGTAAGTAATACTGTATCACTAGGCTGGTTTTGCTAAGCATAATGAATGCCATTTTAACATTTTTGGTGTGGTATTATGAACCCATATATTTTGAAAGCAATGTATAATTGATATGTATAAGTGATATTTTCTGTTACTTTCATGGTTCGTTTGGAAAACATTGGAAAGGCATATGATAATTCTTTGTTCTGATGTTTTCTGCACATCTGATAATTCTGTGTTCTGAAGTTCTTACAGTTTTGCAACTGATGGCTTTCGGGCGGCAGCAAGTAGTACTACTCTCTGTTTACCAACTGGTGTACGTGGAGGTGTTGACTGGATGAGGAAGTTGGCATTCCGTTACAGACGAGTAAAAGAACTGTATAATACATACAAGAATAATGTAGGAGGTATTTTCTTTTACTGCTATTATTTACTTCGGATGGGATTCAGTCACTGTGGCTTTGAATAGTAACAAAAAATGTTGCTTTTCAAAAGGCTTGTTATGTGCCGTTTATGTTCTGGTACAGTATAAACATTGAGATGTCCCTATTGTTATACAGTTGAATTCAAATTAAATTAAAATGTTGGTATTGCTGCTTAATATATCTGTAAATAAAGGAAAAATAACAGTAGTTTCTCAAAGTCTATGCTTTCTAACAATCTTATTTTCTTTAACTGTATTTTTTATGACACAAAGCTTTACTTTATTACCTTGAAAATATATTTACCACAAGCAACACATTTTATATAGCTTGTAATAATGTATTTGTTTAAACAGAATTATAGATATTAATGATAAAAGGAAAATTTCTTTCCTGCTTTTCTAACTGGGATGCTTTATTACTGTATACAAAAGTGACCCTGGACCATGCTCCATTACAAATGGTAACAAAGGTGCCTTTAAGCTAGTGAATAATTGATTGGTTGATTTCTTTTCCTGAATATTTGGAAAATTCAAGGTAAGAAAATATTTCACATTTCCACAAAATTGGCATTCAATCTATGTTTCCCTGTCTGTTTGTGCTGAAGGACTTTTTGGCCCAGCTAAGAGAGAAGCCTGGCTTCAATTGCGAGCAGACCTTGAAGTTTTGACAGACTCCTGGCTTTCGAATGCACTTAAATCATTATCACTCATTAGCACAAGGTAAGTCTAAATGTAAGCTTATATTTCATCACTAAATATGCCATTACAATGTCACACAAGGCTCATTTTCATATTTCATTTATTCCTTTTGCTTGAATAACTTAAAACAGAAATGAGCATAGCTGTGGTTGTTGAAAGAGTGAGGCACACTTGCATATGTCTAAGATATGCTGAAGAAGTTATGTACAGTTTGCCTGTGCCTATATTTTATAATATAGAAATTCCAGTCTTGTACATCTCAATATAAAGTCTGACTACAACATCAGGAAACATTCCTTAGTGGTAAAATGTGGGTTATGTGACTATTGAAAGAAGATAAAATTAGACCTAGCCAATTCCTCATATCTTCTGTTTCCCCTTTGTGCCAAACGAAATAAAGCTGTTGCTTATTTGTTTATTGAATGATCTATTTAATAAATTCAGAAAAGCAATTTTTATCTACCTCTCCAAAGAATATTTCTGGAATATGTTATATGTCCTTACTTCTCTAGCTTTTCCTAGCCGAGAGGAAATTTAAAATAAAAATGGAGACAACATAACTAGAGGTGCTTGTTGGATTTATAGGGAAGTTGCCTGGCTTATATCTAATAAATGATTCTACACATGTGCACTGGACAATATGCCAAGGAGCCTATTTAGAATGATGTGTAAAATGAAAAAAAGTAGTTAGAATACAAAGTTGTGTAAAATAAATTTATTCAGATGTATACACTGTCTGAAAACCAGATTTAATGCAGAGTGACAGATTTTAGAAGGCCTTTGCCAGCTGAGGCTGCTCTTCACATTTAATGTCTCAGACCATATCTGGCCTTCTGCTATACCACTGTTATCCAGAAAGTTCAGAATTATGGAAATGCTGTTTCCCAAAGAGTCCATTTTATCCAAATCAAAATTTTTCAAACTGATTTCTTTTTTCTAAACAGTACCTATTACTTGATCTAAACTAAAATATAATTAATACTTATTTGAAGCATAACAATACTATTGGCTTTATTTAATATTTACATGATTAAATAGTTGGGATAAGGTATGAAGATCCAAATTACGGAGATATCCATTATTCAGCAAACACCAGGTCCTAAGCATTCTGGATAACAGGTCCCATACCTTTACTATGTTTATCCCAAGCATTTATGAATAGTGATGGGCGAATCTGAGGTGTTTCGCTTCTCAGAATTTTTCGCTAATTTCCCAGAGAATTAAGTTTCGTGTGAAACCAACTGAAAAAAAACAGGCTACAAACATCTTCAAATGGTTCAAGGGACCTCTGCTTTTGACTTCTACATGTCCTTGACAGGTTTTAGCTATTATTTTTTAGATTCAAGCTATTTCCAGCTTCAGGGTATAATAAATCAGGAAAATGTTTAGAAGCCTGAAATGTCATTTTTCACTGAATAATACCCTTGAAAACTCAACCCTTTAAAAATCACCCCCTAGACCTCACCACAGAAAAACTCACCCACTTTGTATTCATTTGTATTTTTAGATGCGTATTTAGAAATGGGTGAAAAATCCAATAGAAATTAATGGAAAGTGGTTGAGTTTTTCTGTGGTGAGTTCCAATCTCACATTTTATTAAGTCTGCCCCTATATATATAATAACTGTACACCTAGCAGCCGATTTACTAAGGGTTGAAGTGAATATTCAAATAAAATTAGAATTTAAAAAATTCGAATTTCATAGTAATTTTGGGCTACTTCGACTATCAAATAGCCCAAAATTCGATTCAAATTGAAAAACTGGCCCTGGCGGACCTCCTAGAACATGTCTTGAAAATTCGAAATTCGAAGGATTTCAAGCAAAATCGTTTGAATCGAAACAATGCAATCGAATCATTAGATCGAAAATAGACGATCAAAAAGGACCCGCCAAAAAATTCGATGGTTTTTTCACTTTGAAATTCGACCCTTAGTAAATATGCCCCCTTAATACTTTAAAAGCAAAATAATATCAGTGCCACAAATGTTTAAGCAATGCTTGATATCTTTGTTTTGTTTTGCAGGAGTAATAGTGTGAATGTCTTGGTAACAACTACACAACTCATCCCAGCACTTTCAAAGGTTTTGCTGTATAGTTTAGGAGGTGTATTTCCTATTGAGAATATATACAGTGCTACTAAAGTAGGTAAGTAGTACATATGTTATTTGTGACACCATATTATGTCCAAGTAAATGGTATATGGAGTAATAATAAAAATATTGTATTATTTGCTTTAATTTTTTGTCCATTGCATTCCACTTTACTTGGCATAACATTTGTATTTAGCTTTAAAATTTAGCCCCATGATCATGTTAAATAGCAACTATGTTTATAACAGGCATAACAAAATGTCATTAAACCATTTTTATGGACGCTGTCACAATTTCTTATCGATTTATGAATGATGTCCTTCCAATCATATTTATTGAGAATAAATTAGTACTGTTTATTATTTTCAGTCACCCTGATAGTTGTTGGAAATGCTTAATTGCAAGAGTCTAAAACAATTCCTTAAAGATCAACAATAAGGTTTAATAATCAGAGGCACCAGCATTTAAGGCTACTAATGGCAACGAAAGGCAACAGGGAAACATATAAAGCAAAGCATACTATAATATAACATAAACATGCAGTCACAAAGATCACCATAGTACACATGTCCTTTAAAAGGAATACTTTTTTGAAGAGAATCTACTGGTGAGTAGTGATGGGCGAATTCGAGGTGAATTCCCGCGATTCGCCGCTGGCGAATAAATTCGCGAAATGCCAGCGAAAATTGGCCTGGCGAAAATTCACTAAAAAAACAAGTCGAAAACGGTTCGACGCGTGACAAAAACGATGCGTCAAAAACGACGCGACGCGTCAAAAACGTGCGCGACTCATTTAGTGAATTTTTCCACCAATTCGCAAATTTTGCTGGAAATTCGTTAATTTTTCGGCGAAGCAAAACTGGGTAGATTCGCCCATCACTACTGGTGAGCTGCAGTGAGGATGGGTACTGGAGTTGGCCTAGAGATGAAGTATCAACCTTTGATGTGGGATCTGGACACCCTGGTTTGATACCTTGAGGCCGCAACTTGCGACACCATACAAGTCACTTAATCTCCTGATGCCCCAGCATATTTAGTGTGCCTATGATAGCCGCTGTGCTTTCTGTAAAGCACTTTGAGTCCCATGGGAGAAAAGCGCTATATAAATGATTCACTTTATTTAGAGACCACTTACATTAATAACCAGATATTAAACCTACTAAACAAAAAATATGAGCCGTTCACTTCCTGCAGTAAAGGAGGACAGCCAGTTCTGTAATCGATAACTTGATATTACGTAATTCACTTGTAATTTGTTATCAGAATAGGCACTCATCCCAAAAAAAACAAAAACTTTTATAAGGATCTTAAAATCAAGCAATGCATATTTACAACTGGCATTCTCGCTCAAGAATCACCAGAATTGGAAACATGTTGAGAGAAAGCCAGTAGTAATTTGCCCCTTTACACACTTCACTGCTGGCAAAGAACTTGCATATTATTTTAGCTAATTTTAAGTGCATTACTTGATTTTAAAATTCTTGGGTTTGTTTTTTTTTTTTTTGCTTCATTTGGGTGATTTTCCTGCTCACTTATTGCAGAAAATGGACACACTGATGGGACTTGAGGAATCAGAGTTTTATGCAATACATATTATACTTTATTGGGAGAATGCATTATTGGTTGTTAGCACAAAAATCTCCTGCAACTCATTCGCAATGAAAATAAATGTTCGCAAATTAAAAAATTTGCCTTCGCGAACACTTTCCCCAACACCCAACACTGGGAGGCACATTTATCAAATTCATGTGAGTTTAACTCCTTTAAATTTCAATATACTCAAAATTCAATTGGGGGCTATTTAATAAAAAAATGGAATATCTAAAAAATACGCTTGAATTTTACACTCGAAAACTCAAATTAAGTTAGACTAAACTTGATTCAAGTTTTTTCTCCCAATAACAGGAAAGCTAGTAACATATCCGACCTAGGAAGCTGCAGAAGTTTTACTTGTTACTTTTTAATAGGGATGGCGCGAACGTCGGAAAAAAAGTTCGCGAACAGGTTCGCGAACTTCGGGAAAATTGCGAACGGTTCGCGAACGGTTCGCGAACCCCATAGACTTCAATGGGAAGGCGAACTTTAAAAGCTAAAAAAGACATTTCTGGCCAGAAAAATGATTTTAAAGTTGTTTAAAGGGTGCAACGACCTGGACAGTGGCATGCCAGAGGGGGATCAAGGGCAAAAATGTATCTGAAAAATCCATTGTTGACACAGCGCTGCGTTTTGTGCTGTAAAGGGCAGAAATCCCACTACTACTTGGCCAGTTCATGTATAAATACCCCAGAGTTCACACAAAGATGGCAAAGTGGCCAGTTCAGGTATAAATACCCCAGAGTTCACACAAAGATGGCAAAGTGGGCAGTTCATGTATAAATGCCCCCAGAATTCACACAAAGATGTTAAAGTGGCCAGTTCAGGTATAAATACCCCTAGAACTGGAAAGTGGACCAGTAGCCAGCACATCATCCAGGCACAACTAAAATAGAAAAGCAGAGCCACTGACCATGTGGGTGGGAGGGTGGTGAGCAGACTGCAGGCTGCAGTGTTTGTATAGCAGCTCCTTCCTTTTTCTTTTTCCCTGTGCTGAAATCAGGGAACTGTAGGGCAGTATCAGTGCTGGGCTGGCCAATCTGATCAACAGCTGGATCTGGCTGCAGGGAATGTGAAGGGAGGAGCGAGCACCAAGGGAGCTTCCATTGGAAGGGGAGTCAGTGGTCCAGGGGGTGTGGGGGTGGTCCAGGAGGGAGAGCTTCCTTATTGGCTGCCATGTATCTGCTGGTCTGGGGTGAGAGGGCAAAAAAAAAGCGCAAAATTTGGCGAACCCAAAATGGCGAACCTTGTGCGAAGTTCGCGAACTTTTGGCGAGCGCGAACACCCGATGTTCGCGCGAACTAGTTCGCCGGCGAACAGTTCGCGCCATCCCTACTTTTCAAATAAAGAAAGACTTCTTTATTTGAAATGTAACAAGTAAAACTTCTGCAGCTTCCTTGCTAGCGACTACCATTTTTCCCTTTACAATGTCACAAAGATGGCCAACAAATGACTTCAATGCATGCACCAAATTTTTACTGCTCCCTGCTTCAGATGACACAATCTGTGCATTTGCAAAACCTGCCTTGGATTATCTAGGCAGAATTGCCAGTATTGATCTTGATCTTGCATTAAAGGAGAAGTCTATCCATCGTGAGCTAAACCCCTCCCACTGTGGGCCCCCCTTCCCCCTTGCCTGCATCCCCCCCCCCCCCTGGGCAAATACCCCAAAGTTGCTACTTACCCCCTCAGTGCAGGTCCTGTCCATGGAGTTTGCAGGTGCCATCTTCTATTTTTGCAGTCTTCTTCCAGGATCCATCGGCCTTTTGGCAGCGCATGTGCAGTAGGAGCATTTGCCAGTTTAGCTCTTTTGCGCAAGCACCGAAAGTCACAAAGTTTTCCGATTGAAACTTTGTGACTTTCGGTGCATGCACAGTAGAGCTGAACCGGTAAATGCTCCTACTGCGCATGCGCCGCCAAGCGATGAAGAATCCAGGAAGAAGACGGCTGGGGAGAAGATGGCGCCTTTAAACTCCATGGTCAGGACCTTCTTTGAGGAGGTTAGTAGCAACATAGGGGCATAGGGGGAGGTAGGCCTACGGGGATGGGGGAAGGGGTTTAGCGCAGGATGGGTAGACTTCTCCTTTAAGGGTAATAGGAATTTAAACAGGCATGACTGTACTGCTGAGAAATCATGCAGGATTAAGAAAAATCAGCAGAGCTTCAGACTTCAAGTAGACTAATACTTTGACAGTTAGGGGGTTATTTACTAAACTCCGGTCTATTTTTTGGACCAAAACTCGATTTTCTAAGATGTATTAAAGCTTTATGCAGCAAAAAGCCAGAATCCGAAACTCCGCTAAATCAGACCTGCCGAGGTTGTGGTTGTGCATGAGTGAATAACAGAGGTCCCTATCTTATTTTGAAGCTTCTGTGGTCTGTGCTGGAAATAGCCCAAAAATCTGTAGTAATCTGTAGTAATCGTAGGAATCAGTTTTTGTGCTCAAATTTTATCGAGTTTTTAAAGTTACATAGTTACATAATTAAATTGGGTTGAGAAAAGAAAAAGTCAAGTTCAACCCCTCCAAATTAAAAACCCAGCATACATACACAAACACACCCCTACACTCTTTCACACAAACCATATATGCCCATAGCTATACTAACTATAGAGTTTAGTATCAAAATAGCCTTTTATATTATGTCTGTACAAAAAATCATCCAAGTCCCTTTTTGCCTGGACCAATTAAATTGAGCTTTTTAAATAATAAATAAGGCCAAATCAGGTATTAGAGTTTGGTCGTGGTTTTTTTATTTAAAAAAATTAGATAGGTTCAGATTTTAGTAAATAACCCTCCTCATCTCTATTGGGGTTGTCTTGTCCTAAAGAAATTTCTATACTAACAAATTATCTTTTCTCCTAGCTCAGTATTCATCACATATGTTGATTATTTTCATTCATTAATTAAGCAATTAGCATGAATAAAATATATAACGTTATTTGCTTTTATTAAACTGTAACGTGTATGTTGTCATTCTGAGCTCAGCAGCAGCGGAAACCTCAGATTCCCCCCACGAGTATCTTTTTGGCCCAAGAATAAGCAGTGCATTGTCTTTCAGGCAAAGGAAGCTGTTTTCAGCGTATAGTTTCAAGATTTGGCTCTCATGTAACTTATGTTGTGATTGGAGATGCCCAAGATGAGGAGCATACTGCTATGCAGGTAACTTGCCTCTGAATTCTGGTCTCATTTATCTTCCAGGAAAAGAAAGTTGCTTTGAACGAATAATACAAAGGTTTGGCAGAAAAGTAGTATATGTTGTAATTGGGGATGGTGTAGAAGAAGAACAGGCAGCAAAAAAGGTAAAGGAACTTATGAAATATTGGTGTGACTTTGGTATCTTTACTCGATAAGTTATACTGTTGTGATTACTTTTAGTGCCTAAACTTATAGTAGAGATTATGAAGAATAACATTGTATATTTTTTAGTTGATATAGATATATATTATATAACCATTGTCAAGATAGAAGAAACAAACAGCTCCAAGGCAGTATTAACAAACTGCAAGTGTTATTTTATTAGCAGTGTGGATATACTACATGTTTAAGGCCAAGCCCCTTCTCAAGCCTTTCTCAAGGTTTGACCAAAAACATGTACGCACACTGCTAATAAAATAACACTTGTAGTTTGTTAATACTGTCTCAGAGCTGTTTGATTCTTCTATTTTGAAATTGGTAATTTACTTTCTTAGTAGACACTTGGAATCTACAGCCATACAAACTCTGAAAAAAATTAAAAAGATTTGTTTGACATTTGGTCCATAAACAAAACTTTTCCTTAGACCGATCTGTTACTTTTTATATTCACCACATTAAAAAGCTAGTAAGGAAGTTTAATGATATAAATAATTATATTTTCACTGGTTGCTTAAAATCTGGTCTTCTTCTGGGCCTGTTACTGATTAGAACTGTTAAGTGTAAGTATTTGTAACAGACTTGACCTGCAGTGTTTAATGGTACAATGGTTTGCAAGCAGAATGCTTAAAGAATAAAGACTGGAATTTCCTAGAATGTGCTTGTAAATGACATTGCAGATGCCTTGATTTCAAAGACCTTCTCCACAGCTTTGCTCTGACTGTAAAAATGTCAGACCATTAACAACATTTCACTGTCACTTTTACCAAACGGCTTTTATTACTATTGAAGCACCCAGCATGGCAAAAGTGGTGAGATTAATTGTTTTGCTGAACCTTTGAAGAATAAGGTCCATGTCTGTGTTATCAAAATAAGTATACAGACCAGAGGAGAGCAGAGACTAAACAAAGCAGTTTGGTCTCGTTGGTATGTCTATGATTTACCTCTTATGGTAGTTTTCTGTTTCTCAGAAGCCTTCATTTTGTAATGCAGGATACATTTTAATTGATTGATTTCATGTATTGGTCACTTCTAACAAGCTGAAATATGTAATTTATAGTGATGGGCGAATCTGGGGCGTTTCGCTTCGCCCATTTTTTCACGAATTTCTTGGGAAATGGAAAAAAATTCGCGAAAATGTCAAAATCGTAAAATTCACAAAACATTAGTGAAATTTTACCGTTTTCACGAAAAATTCGTGAAATGTACCCGCTTTCATGAAAAATTCGTGAAATTTGAACTGCACTATAAATTTGTGAGTTTCAAGCAATTTCACTATAAATTCGTGAATTTTGAACTATTTCACAAAATTCGTGAAATTCAAACGTTTTCACTATAAATTTGTGAATTTTGAATGTTTTCACAAAAATTCGTGAATTTCATGAAAAATTCGTGAAAATCAGAAATTGATGCCGGCAAATTTTCTCTGGTGAATTTTCACGGGCATTTTGCGAATTTATTCGCCGGCGGCGAATCGCAGGAATTCACCGCGAATTTGAGCTAGGGGCGAATAAATTCGCCCATCACTAATCATCTATATTTTGTGTGCAGTTCCACTGACTTAATTATAAGTATAGTTTTATTGATAGAAAAATAAATAATATACTGTGTGTAAACAGTATGTATAATCCATCTTTGTGTAAGGATGGTACTTCCAGGGAGGTACCTTTGTTAAGGAGTGTACTTTTCACGACTAGCTTGGGATAGAACATATATGTATGAACATACAGTATATGTATTTATATACTTTGCAGATAAGAGCACGTATAGGCCAGTAACCTTGGTCCTAATAAAAATCATCAGGCAAAGTGTTTGAGTTATACTAACAAAAACTTTAACTGCTTCCCTGCTATTCTTAATAAAGAAATGAGTTTGATGACGGGATGTGCTCAATGTAGGCTCTGCTGGACACACAAAGCCTTCTTACATATGAACCAAATAGAAACAGAGGCATCCACACAATGCTTCTGCAATAAACCAAAAGCTTCTTCGCACTCTAAAACCCGGCGTATGGATGAAACTCTGCAAATTCAATAAGATGGGAACGTTACCTCTTTCGCCTGACTTGCCTTTGCCAGCTCTGACCTGGCAAAGTGCATTGGAGTGCATAGAACATAAAAAACGCTGGCGTCTTTTAACATTTTCAGGGTGTTAGGCTGCAAAAAGCATAACATTTTTTTTGGGCACCCGGTTTCCCCAAAACATTTCTACCATATGGCATATTATTTAACTGTGGGCTTATGTGTAGGGCATTAAAACAACTCTATTGACTTCATTAAGGTTCCCTTGGCATGTCTAGTTATCAGTGTATATGTAATGTATTAGATGCACCATGTAACATAAATAGCTCCATTCCACTTTAAATTGCCCGCCATATACAAATTACCCTCAGCACAATACTCTAGCGTAGTTGCGCTAGGCAGAATGGAACAGTAGCGCAGCTTCGATTTGTTTTGCTCACTCTGCCGAAGTAACACTACAAAAAATTTGCCAGCGTTTGGCGCCCTGGACGCAACTTCGCACTCTAGTGAATTAGCATTGTGTGAGCTAATTTTTCACTTCTCAAGCCCCATCCCCTCTGTCTCTCTACCAAGTGAGTTCCCCTGTTTATAACAAGGAATGATGGAGTGATGTGATCACTTGTACCTATATTTATTGTTATAAGAGCATTATTATATTTAAAGGATTTAAAAATTTATATGGCTAAAGATGGTTTCAGCTTGTCAATAGCAGCAATGATCTTTTTGACTTCAAACTTTTCACAGTGGGTCAACATCTTAGAAAGTGTCTGTGACACTCACATGCTCAGTGGTCTCTGAGCAGCTGTTGAGATGCTTAGGGGTCATCACAAATCATCAAGCAGAAAATTAAATTGGCTTGTAATATAAGCTGTACAAGGCTGATTATTATATTCTGATGTTAGTTTCACTGGTTTCTGAGCCGCCATGTAGTGATTATCTGTATTAATTACTAATCAGCCTAATATTGGGACATTTATATTCTCTGTGTACTTTATATTGTGAGTATTAAGCTCAGTAAGTGACAGCAGCACAGAGCATGTGCAGTGAATCAGCAGAAAAGAAGATGGGGAGCTACTGGGGCATCTTTGGAGACACAGATCTTTACTACTAAAGGGCTGTGGTGGCTTTGGGCTGGTATAGAAGCCCAAAACATAATGTACAACATTTCTAGTCTATTTCTTTAGTTACGCTTGGTTCTCCTTTAATAGAAACCTGTTCCCAAATCTGGCTCTTATGGTATCTCTATGCACAAATGCTGGCAGAGACTGAAGACAGGTATTGTGTGGTCTAGGGCTAAGATCCAACCAACCAATTGACACGTTTTCTCGAAAAAACTTGACTGACTTGCACAAAACACTAACCTAAACCCAACCAAATACCTGTACGATAAACTGAAATGACAATTTCTACGAAGATCTGGTCACCTAGTATCAGCGTCCAAACTCAGTAATGCTCTTGTGGTTGAATAGTGGGATATCCCATCAAAATTGTCTCATAGGAGTAGAGGCTGCTATAGCAGCAACATCCTACTTTATAGTAATACCCTTGGGGAGATATTGGGCAGGCAGGTGTATTTTTGCTTTAGGTAATTTGTTTGGTGATGATATTATATTAAAAGTATATTGTCATTGAAAGAAATCAGTGGAGCCATTGCCTTGCAAGGTCTACATCTGGTCTGGTCAGAGTCTTCAGTGGAATTTCTTTGATCTAAAGCAGAGGGTTTATTGGCTATTAAAGGAAATTCTGATAATGTTCAATTTTAATATTTTGTCAGAAGATGATTTTATTTGTATGTGGTTGGTATGCTACTGTATTTCAGTAAATCAAGCTTTTTGTAGATTCTTGTTTTTTTTAAATTTCAGTTGCATTAGGTGAAAAGAAATCATTATTCTTAGTATGAGACCTATTGCCTGGGTCCTAGACTTTTTCCCTCATTAAATCTGTAGACCTTCAGATTAAAAACATTTAACAACTAAACAAATGGTATTGTTTTGCCATCAATTTGGGGTTCATGCATTTTAGTTAGGGTCAAGTAAGAGATGCTGTTTTATCATTACAAAGGAAAGGAAATAATTAAAAAATAAGTATTATTTGCTCAAAAAGTACTCTGTGGGTGATGTTTTCAGGCTAACAGATGTTTAAATAATACATCCCATACCTGTATTATTATAATTAACAGGTATTTATAAAGGGTCAACTTATTTTTTGTAACTGTAAAATCTTATGTAATCTTATCATGCCTTCTTTTTTTCTTCTCAGAACAACATGCCTTTCTGGAGGATATCAAGTCATTCAGATCTTTTGGCTCTACATCAAGCACTGGAACTAGAATATTTGTAACAAATTGCAACATGGACAGGCTTTTTTTATATGTATATAAATATATATTTTAAGTACACACTGAATTTTTAATGTGTGATCAAATGCCTCTGGCTTTTTACACACAAGGATTGTCTTAAGTAAATGAAGAAATGTTTGGAACAAATAAATGGAAATAACAAAGAATTCAGACTGCTACAAGTGAGCAAAGATATTAACATTAAGTGCTGCACATGGATACTTTGTGGTCTTACAATGGAGGCAGTATAAAGCATCTGGTTAATGGAAAACCAGTGGCTTCTGAACCAGGGTTATCCTAGGTAATGAGTAAAAGCATATGAACAGGACTTTGACAAAGATTGGCATGTGCTTTCTGAATGAAGAGGTGGTGTTCAACATTCCTCAACATGGGATCTTATTCTCAGCACTGAGGTGTGAATCTGACAAAAACCTACCTAGCCCGGAAAATCTGAATTTAGAACGCACTCCAACTATAAGATGACAATCAAGTCTAGACCTGTAATTTTGTGTAAATTATTAATGATAAAATAATAATAATTAACTGTGACTTTATTAGCAGCTGATTTTGAAAGTGGATGTAACGTTTCTTTTTTTTCTGGGGGAACAGGGTGGTGAGGTCTGATAAGATTAAATATGCTGTCTCTTTTACAAGTTTGGCAATCAGAATGTGCATAATGATGTGTTGTGCCTTAAAAAAAAAAGACAGCGTGATTGTGTGTTACAATGTAATTTTGGTTAAAAAAATTACATGATATCTTCAGTTATGACCAAATAAAAAATCCAAAACAGGAAAAAACTGAGCCCTGACCAGTTATAATTTGTAAATTATCAAAATAGATTTCTTTTTTCTCTTTTTTTGAGGTTTGAGTAGCTTTTATTTAAAGGCTTAGAAAAGCACATCTAAAAATATTAACTTCAGGTATAGTTAGTTTTATGCTAGACGCATGTTAGTTCATGTCTCCCCCCCCAAAAAAAAACGTTATGCTTAGGAGAAAGCTATGCACTGCTGAACCTCAGTGGCTGCAGCCTTAATAGTGGCCTTTGGGAGTCTGGAAAAGCAATGGTGTTATCTCTGAATCAGCTCTCTGAAAAGCTGTCAATGAGTTTGTCACACCAATGGACATTCTAGGCTTATTCAAGATCAAGAATCCTATTCATGAAAGTATGTATCATTAATCACATCTCTGATCGAGGAATCAGTTCATCTGTCTTGTATTCATTGGTCAAAAAAACATACATAAAGATTGAAGTGGCTGCAATGATAGTTTTTGCATATTTATTTTAGGGCCCCTAACATATCCAGAGGCTGTCCTGTTTTATCAATATATGTTAACATTGCTCTTTATTTGGGCCATGTGGGCCCCTGCAGCCACAGGGTCTGCTTACTCTGTAGTTACACCCCTGGCCATGTTATCTTACATGGAATGTACATAACTAACAACAACAGAACATCAGCCACCTAAAAGCAATAACACAGATTCAATAGCATAATAAATATGGAATACTGTAGGCTACATCCCACAATGATTTCCACTGTCTGATATGCATGCCATTTATGTTCTCACACCTTTGTGAGAATCCAATGCTCAGTCTGTATGTTATCAGTCTGTGGTTGGAATATTTTCCTACCTCTATTAATACAATAACATTTTAATAAAAAAAAAACACTCTACACATCAACAGTGCACAATAGTAATTCCTCCTGTGCTGTAGTTAGGCTTTTTGAAATGATGAGAACTGTCAAGATTTTCACTATTTTTTAATGTGGGCAGTTTTTCCTTTAAGCAATGAGTTGATTGGAGTTTTCATGATTTATAAATTAATTTTCCTTTTTGTGCAAAGTAAAAAATGTTAAATCAAAATGCTTATTGGCAATCAATTTGTCTTATTATATTCAGGTTGGTAAATTATTTTCCTTTTCATCTCCATGAAGTCATCTTAATGATTACATTCATGCTGTTGGTCATTTTCACCCTACACAAGATGTAAGGGACTAATCATTAAAGGGAAACAATAAAAAAATAACAATAAAAAATACCTTGGTATACTGTGGAGTACTCAAGTGTTTATTTTTGACTCCTGTTTTATGTTGCGTCTATAATATTTTTATTTATACATCTGACATCACATTTGTTTGTTTCTGTCCTGTAAATAATGAATACATTAATAAATACAGTATGTAATACCAAGCTAAGGTTCTATTCCTAAGATAAAAAGTAGGTAGACCTAAGAGAAGCCATGGTTTATCTAACAAGAATGAGAATTACAATGTGGGATTGGGTTCTCTCCCACTCCCACACCCACAGTGTGGGAAAGGCAGAGATGTTCCCATGCCTGTGGCTTATCTATATACACAGGTTATATTTCAAACACATCACTCTTTGCCCAAAAAGTTAAATTCTATCTGTGCTACTACTTTGCTGTATTGCCCAAAATGTTTTCTTTGTCTGCACTAGGGATGAAAACATCACCCTTGTGTTATAAAGTTAGCAGGTATTGTCAAAGAGTCACATATATATATATATATATATATATAT
>CM044439.1:74636907-74654340 GCA_024363595.1 Xenopus borealis
TGAACTTTATTATATAGGATGTCCAAAGGAAGCATAATAAAGACATAAAAGATGTCCTACACATGAGCCCACCATAAAACATATGTGCCATGCCCCTTACATCTGGTAAAAATTTGTTAACACAAGACACTTTTGTTTACACTTTTGAAAGCAATCCCGCTATAAAAAAGTAAAAATCGCCAGCGTCTTTTTTTTTTACAACTTTAATACATTTCCGGCATACAGGATATGATGTCACTGACATTAGACTAAGGAAGATGTAGCTTTGTTTTATCAGTTTGCCTGGTCTGAAGTAGCTAAGAAAACTCAGGTGAAAGAGGTAACGTTCAGTAAAATTCACATCTTAGTGAATTTGCCGAATAACAACCGTTTGCCGGAACGAAAAGTTGCCTGCCAATAGTGTGCGAATGAACACTAGCAACAGTCTCATTCACTAGTGAATTGTCCTCTATGTCTGTTAGTGAATTGACGCTATCTCTATGGAACATATTTCTGGCTAATTGTCCCTACCAATGGCCACTTTGTCCTTTAGTGAATCTGCCACATAGAAGGTCCAGGCTCCTAGAAGCTTGTAGGTCCACTAAAAGGTTATAGGAGGGTGAATTCGTGGGTTGATTAATCCTGGATGAGTAAGAATGAATCTCTATTATGTATTGTTTTATCAAACGAAGGCATTGTAGTAGAGATTTTATATGTGTTGTTTTATAGGATCTTTAACAGAACAGGCCAATTAAAAGGGATGGTATATATCTTTGTTCAACATGAGTTTAATTAAATAGGGCTTGAACCAAAAATACCATTTGCCTATTGTTTTAATCCAAAAAAGTCCCAAAAAATCGCTGGCGTCTTTTCATTTTTACAGGCTCATAGTAAATGTTACACTATTTGTGTATTGTCTACATCTCGATTAGACTCAGAAAATGTAACTAAGTGTGATAAGGCTGCACTGATGACCATGCAAAGAAACTGTATAAGACCTGCATGAAATCTACTATTGATGAGGATCAAATTAAAATATCCAAATGTGTCATTCAGTGGTTCAATACAATTATGTCATGGAATTTTGAGGAAATGTGACAGGCACATTCCAGCAACTTGGAAAATCTTTAGATTCTTCTACTGCTGCTGAAACTAAAAAAAAACAACATATTTTTATATTCACCTGAGAATAATCTGATTAAAATAGTCAGTGAAATCATGGAAGACCAGGTTATAAAGAAGCTTTATACAGTAGATGTGCTGATAACTTTCTGGTAAACACAGTAATAACAGAAATGATAGAAATGCAATGGAAAGAGTCTGCTAAAAGAATTGACATTTTTAAAAGATGTAAGTACGTTTCCACAAACAGGATATAGTGAACTGGGAAGTGGAAATTTCCAGATAAATGATATTTCCGAATTTGTATATTCATACCTGAAGTCTTATAAAAAAAAATGTGTAAACTTTAAATAAACCCAATAGGTTGCTTTTGCTTCCAATAAGGATTAATTATAACAAGTTAGGATCAAGTTCAAGGTACTGTTTTGTTATCACAGAGGAAAAAAGAAAATTTGTAAATATTAAATAAACCCAATAGGTTGCTTTTGCTTTCAATAAAGATTAATTTTATTAAGTTGGGGTCAAGTTCAAGGTACTGTTTTGTTATTATTACAGAGAAATTACAGGGAAAAAAGGAAATCATTTTGAACAATCTGAATTATTTTGATAAAATTTTAGTATATGGGAGACTTTCCATAATTTGGAACTTTCTGGATAGCCGGTTTCTAGATAAAGAATCCAATACCTGTATCTCAAAAAGTGGATATTTCCATGCGATAATTGAAGGATACATCAAAGACTCAAAGAGGCAATAGACGGGAGCATTGAAACAGCATTTAGAAGATTATATACGGCATCAGTGGTATTGTCCAAACCTCCAACAGCAAAATTTATAGTTTCTAGTTTGCTGGTGATAGTAGCTCTGGGCTCAACTAATCTTTATGTGAGTCCTTTGATCACATCATTTATCACATTGGCTTGATAGGATTTTATATGCTAAAGAATGGACAAGAGAACAGATAAAAAATAAAAATGTTACAATTCACTATTTAAAATACTTCCTCCTACTATAGAAAGCAGACAGGCATCTGAAATTAGATAAGTAAGGATCAATACAAAAGCCTAAATCAGCAAATAAATATGTATTAAAGACATCTGCAAAATTACATTGACTACTTACCCCTTTAAGGTATAAAAAATTTTTTTTAACTTTGATTCCCCATTTTCCAGTGTCCATACATGTGATGGGAAAAGCACCAATAACTATAGAAAAAAAAATCAAAAGATCATCACCCAGAAAGACTTCCTACAGAGGCTTGGGGAAGAGGGGGAGACACTTGCAATATTTGGTACCACCCAATGCCTGTGTGTTCTACTTGTGATTAATACTTGTAAAAATGATGACAGTTAATGAAATAAAATGCAATGTTTGCAGCGACCATGCATGTTAGCTGTGTCGTTTGGAAAGCAGCAGAGGGCACTCTTTGTCTGAATTTATACAAATGCTGTCTGCCTTTCGTTAGTGAGAACCTCTGTTTTCACATTCTATGCATCACACTCAATGTATTGAATTGGTTGTTTTGCTAGTGCTTTCCCCTAAATACTTAAATATTGAACTGCTGTTCCCATCTCTACTTCTTTTGCAAATGCTGGTGAGATGCACATTGTGCAAAAATATCCGCTAATGGCTTGCAGATGAGATGGGTGTTTGTATGAGTGTGAGCATGCTTGCCAGTATGTATGGGATCCATTATCCAGAAATTATTTTATCCAAATAATCCAAATATATAAAAATGATTTTCCCTTTTCTCTATAATATTAGAACAATACCTTGTACTTAAACTAAAATATGATGTAATAATTGGGAGAAAAAAACAGCTATGCACAACGTCTAATCTCTGCCGCACCATAGGCAGGGACACCGCTGCGTCTGCTCTTTGGCACTGCCCTCCTGAGTGCGTGCCTTCTCTTAGTGATATCCGGAATCTCAGAATGTGACGTCATCGGGTGGTACGCAGTTTGAATATTTAAAGGGTTTTTTGCTTACTGTTTGCTGTCCAACATAAAGGTCTATTCATTAGTTCCTGGGTGCAATTCTGTGAACTTATTAGTTGTTATTGACACTGCCTTGCCAAGGCTTGTTTTCTGCCTGATCAATGCACATTCCCTGGTCCCCTGTCATATAAGTAATCTATGCAGTTGCATGTGTACAAAGACAGGGGTTTTTTAGTATCAAAATTATGATCATAAGATTGATAAGCCACCACACCACATCAAGGTAAAACCCATATGGCGGTCCCTAACTGGCCTTTGTGGTTTAACCCAGCCTGTGACTCCAACCACACTTCTTGTTCTCCGTTCCTATACGACATGCAGTTTCCTTGCTTGCCCTGTTCCTCTCAGGCTAACAGCTGGTGGAACCCGAGTAGTGGAGGGCTCTTCCTGAAGCGAAAGGTGGCAGGTATAGGTTTGTTGTTGGGGTTTGTTCTGGGTTTGGGATACCAATCGTAATACTAGCCTATTGGGTTTATTTAATGTTTACATTATTTTCAAGTAGACCTAAGGTATGAAGTTCTGGAAAACCCAAGCAATCTGGATAACAGGACCTATACCAGTATAGCACATGCAGTTTCCTGTGTCAATTATTTTGTATTTTACGAATGAGCCCCACTACTGTATATACAATGGGTGTTATTTGTAAAAGTTTGCTCAATGTATATTTATTCACATATGGTTGTTTGGTCCTGGGTGAGAGGAGAGAGGGTCTGGTCTCTGGCTGCATGGAGATAATCTTGTCAATCCCTTTGACTCCACATATCACTATAACCAACCCCCCTGCTTGTCACTGTGCACATGGGGTAGGGCAGGGTGTGGAATCCCAGTGCCTTTAGGTACTCTTTCACTGTGGCTAGCAGAACTTTTCCAGTCAGAGCTTACCATGCATTTTACTGTTTAAAATTACTTTATTGCTGCTAATCAAGGGGAGTTATCTGCTGCTAGAAATTATTTTTATTATTATTAACATGTATTTCTATAGCGCCAACATATTTCGTAGCGCTTTAAAGTAAATGGGTTTATACAACTAAAACACATGAATTACATACATATGGCATTACATACAATCACAATCAATGCCGATAAAAAGGTGAGGAGGGCCCTATACAGAAAGAGCTTACAATCTAAAGGTAAGGGAGTTATACATAAGATGGGCAAGATCGAATTAAGTGAGAATTGTGGTACTGTATGTAGTGTTGCATTTAGTAGTTAAAAGTGAGGGTAGGCTTCTCGAAAGAAGTGCGTTTAACAGATTTCTTGAAAGCAGAAAGGTTGGGATAAATTTGGACAGACCATGGGAGAGAATTCCAAAGGAGAGGTGCAGCTCTTGCAAAGTCTTGAATCTGAGCATGTGAGGAGGTAACAAGAGAAGAGTTGAGTAGCAGGTCAGTAGAGGAGCGTAGTAAGCAGTTGGGTGAGTATATAGAGATGAGTTCAGAGATGTAGGGAGGGGCAGAGTTATGCAGTGCTTTGAATGTCAGGGTCAATAATTTGAATTTAATTCTGACGGGTTAGTGGAAGCCAGTGGAGGGATTGGCAGAATGGTGTGGCAGAGGAGGAGTGGTTGCTGAGGTATATAAGCCTCGCCGTGGTGTTCATTATGGACTGAAGAGGTGACAGGGGAAGGCCAATTAAAAGAGAGTTACAATAGTCTAGACGTGATATCACGAGAGAAAGCGCTCTTTACTTTTTTAATGCCTGGGCACAGAGGCACAGGTTATATTCCATACATTACCATTACCTAATGATACTTATGAAACAGCTCTTACTGCTGTAAATCATGTTTTTGTAGTTGTAAATGAGTAAATGTAGTTGCTGAAAAATATAAATTCCGCCAACGTGGACAGTGTAATTGCAAATCCACAGAGCAACATGTAGCAACTATGAGAGAGCTGGTTGTTACCTGTGAGTTTGGGAATCAAAAGATAGAATAGGTAAGCTTACTAAATAGCTGAGGCTCCACTGAGAAGAATGGATGAGATTAGTATTCCAGCAACATTTTACCAGTCAACATCACAGTAGTAGGGACAAAGATCTAGATCCCAATTAGAGCTGATGTGTGTTTCATCTTGGGTGAGACACTTGTGTGCCACGAGGGCCTGCTGAATAGAGGGAAGTCTCAGTACGTCTGACAGTGGAAGAAACTAAATACTCTGTGAACTTCTTTACTACTTCCATTAAAATACTGTCACTATGAAGCTGTGTGTGCAAAGGGGTGATTTGGGCTTTTACTGCATTAAAAGTTCTTATAACCCCCATAAGGGTAGAGTTTTCACTTGTGGTTTTAAGTTATCCAAAGTGGTTGCAAAGCCAGCCAACTTTTTACATTTCAATTTATGTCCTTTTTTATGTCCTGCAGTATCATCCCACCTGTGGCCCACCAATTACTGATCAGCATTATTAAACTGCAAACACTCCCTCTATTGTGCCAATCATTTTTCAATCTGTTTTTTTTTGGCTTGATTTTTTTGTATTAACTTTTACTGCTCCAGAAATCACATTCCTCATAGGCTTGCAGGGAGTGTCACCCTCTGATCCCCTTAGTACCTTCCGTGTTGTAATTCATTCTACAGCTGACATGCAGAAATGTGGGGAGAAGAAGTTGCTGGTACATCTCCCCCATACAGAGCACTTTCCCAATAACAGCACATCATACAGTTCCCATTGACTATTTCTCTCTTTCTTTTCCCCCTCATCTCCAGCTTCTTCTGGTTGTGCCAAAATTTTTATGGAACCTTACACATGGGCTTTTATTGTGCACTTGTGGGGTTTTTAGAAGCAGGTTTGGGTACAAACGGGAAGTTTCACCTTTAAGTTAACTTATACAGTAGTATGTTATAGAATGGACAATTCTAAGTAACTTTTCGATTGATCTTCATTATTTATTTTTTTACAGTTTTTTTAATTATTTGCCTTTTTCTTCTGACTTTCCAGCTTTCACTGACCACATCTTAAAGAACACAAATGCTCTGTAAGGATACAAATGTATTGTTATTACAACTTTGTATTACTTTTTAGTCTGGTACTCTCCTATTCCTATTCCAGTCTTTTATTCAGATTAGTGCATGGTTACTAGGATAAACTGAATCCTAGTAAACAGATTGCTTAAACTGCAAAATAGATAGAAAACCCCCAGATGCAGGTTCCAAAAATAATAAAACATAAAAATGAGAAAATCGTAAAAATGCACTTAGTTGCATTAAAAAACACATAAAATTGATCATTTTCAGCAACAAATAGTAGTTGAGGCTATCAGAGGGAAATATTAGACACTTAAGGGCTCTTTTGTGCATCCAAAAATTCATGCTGAACATGCCAAACAAATATATTGCATTTATATGTTTTGTTTAAAGTAAATAAGTGTATTTTTGTGAGTTCTCTATTTTATTGCATTAAAGGACAAGAATAAAGGCTATAAATGCTGTATTTTGTATGCTAAACATAAACGTGAACTTACTGCACCACAAAGCCTAATCAAAATAATTAATGCTTTCAAATGTGGCCATAGGGGGCTGTCATCTTGTAACTTTGTTAAACATCTTTGCCTGACCCTGACCCTGCACATGCTCAGAGTGATCTGTGCTGCTTAGGGATCATTATAAATTATCAAAACAGCACAAGTCAAATAATATCTGCCAGAATCCGATACAGCAAGACTGATCATAATACTAATACTGATACTAATAATCAGAACATACAGACTGCACTGGGCCCTGTGTTGTCATGTAATCTAATGTGGGTTTTATAGTTTTTATTTTATTATTTAATTCAAACTTTCTCCAAACCAGTGGCTGCAGCAAAATAATCCTCCAAATAGAATCCCAGTTTATTTGTTTAAATCTGGCTCCATGATCTTTGTCCCTGCAGCTGGAGTTGGAAATATTAAAGGGGATGTAAAGGTGAAAATAGAATCCAATACAAATCTCTACACAGTCTCTGACTACTCTACAGGGAAACAAGGCTGCTGGAGTTCTGAAAGACTGGGAAGTAAGTCAGGGCTCCCCCTGCTGTTCATAAATATGATTGTTTCCTTGCACATCAGTAAATGAAGGGTGAATTTCACTGCATTACAGTCGGGTGTCTTATAAAAAAAAAGTACCTATTTTTTAATTAAAGCATATTGGATATTAGATTAGCCACAATAGTAAAAGCTATAACATTATATTTATTCTGCAGAATGCTTTATCATACCTGAGGCTCTAGAGGCTCTTTCTGTTTGTTTAGGATAGCAGCTGCCATTTTAGCTTGGTGTGACATCAGTTCCTGTCTGACTCTCTCCCTGCTCATTCATAGCTCTGGGCTCACATTAAAGCCGGGAGGGGAGGCGGGAAAGGAAAGGGAGAGAGGAGCAAACTGAGCATGCTCAAGCCCTAGCCTTGGAAGTCATGTGTCACAATAGAAGGAAATAAATGCAATGTTTCTTTTGACAAAGGACTCAGGGCAACATTAATTTGAGGATTTACTGTTGTATTTATATAGACCTTTCTGATAAAGCTTACTTAAATATAGCCTTTCCTTCTCCTTTAAACACACAAAATAATCTGTATGTTAGAGGACATTTAAAGGCTCATTTCAATGTCACACACAGTGTGAAGTGCAACAAAAAATGAATTTTTTACTGTGTAAGCTATAGTGCATATGGCCTCAGGCCTCTGTGCTTTGTTACAGAGCTCAGAGACGTGAGGTTCTTCCCTAATACAGCACTGAGTGAATGGTGAGTGAGGAGAGGCAGGTAGCTATCTTACTTCCCACCTACTAACTGTCCCTGGAGTGACAGGAAGCACAGACTACAGTGAGGCCCTGTCATTACTGACTAGCTGAGCCCCCTGACTCTGCTGTCTTCATTAAGTATTTGTTTACCTGATTGAATGCCCCATTTGAAACCTTTATATTACAATGCTTCATGCCTTGCGTCAGCTGATAAAGTCAATAGGTAAAATTCAAAAATATTTCAAGTAAATCTAAAGTAAGTTTCAGCAGAAGTCGCTCTAAAATAAATTTGTAAAAATTGTTCACTTATAGTATTTTCAGAAACTTGCTTACTTTAACAAAGAGGTATGTGGTTGCTGAAATCTACACACTCGATAAATTCAATACTGTTTTTTTTTTTTTGCAGCAAAGTGGTGTATTTGGTGCAGATTTTACTAAACGTTACCACTTTCTCTGGATAGGCTGCAAAAGTCTTTAAAAATTTTTTTTGTGTAACCGGTTTCCCCCATATATTTTATAACATATGGGAACATTATTTTACAGTGGGCTCGTGTGTAGGGCATTAAAATAACTCTATTGACTTTATTAAGGTTCCCTTGGCATGTCTATTTATCGGTGCCCCTGTATCAGGGACAAAACTGGTGAATTTTCACCCTTTAAGTTTGCCCCAGAGTGACATAGAGAGTGTATGATGGATATAACAGCTTCTCCCAGTGACAGGCACATGTAGGAAAGATTATGTACTTGAGAAAAAAACATTTATATTAAAGTCACCACCATGATGAAACACTGCAGCTGGCTGCCCAAATCTCCAATCCAACTCTAACATCTTGTCCTTACCTACTTTATCCCACCTGCCCCACTACTTTATGGCAAAGCTCCACCTACCTTCAGCCCAACCCCTTACTTATGTCACTGCCCCATCCCCATTTTTTTAGGTTCAGAATTCTTATTTTAAACAGCAGGCAACCTTACAGGAGCTCTCAAGGGCACCTGTTGCCCATAAGAATAGAAACTACTGCTGGAAACCCGAATCGATTATCAAATGCAATGACAAAAGAAGTAATGAAAGTGAACAGTACATACAATCCTACTTTATGGCATAAAGATCAGGGGAAGTGTAAAATAGCTGTATGCTGATTGACACAATGGCTTAAAGGAGAAGGAAAGGTTAAAACTAAGTAAGCTTTGCCAGAAATATCTATATAAATACAACCCTACAAAGTAATGCTACTCTGAGTCCTCTGCCAAAAGAAACACTGCATTTCTTTTTTTCTTTAAGCTAAAACTTCCAGGGCAGGGGCCTGAGCATGCTCAGTTTGCTCCTCCCTGCTATAATCTGAGCCCAGAGCTATGAGTGAGCAGGGAAAAACTCAGGTAGGAAGTGATGTCACACCAAGCTACTATACTAAACAAACAGAGACAGATTCTAGAACTGTTTAATCGGGTATGGTAAAGCATTCTAGAGAATAATTGTAGCATTCTAGCTTGGACTATTGTGGCTACTCTATTGACGATAAACTGCCTCAGTAGCTTTCCTTCTCCTTTAAGGTGTCGAAGTCCAAATAACTTTTATATTTCACTTTGAGCTGACATGAAAACATTAACATAATATACAATGAGGTGTCCACTGGAATGGAATGGAATGAAATTGGGGGTGGGATGGGGACTGGATGGATTGAAAATGCCAGAAAGTACTGGGGTGTCTTTATGACATGGTGCTAGAGAACAGTGCTGGTAAAAATACCTTCATTGTTATTTCTCTGTTTCTTATGAAAAAGAATTCCAACTATGTCAGGGACTGGCGGTGACAGGCAGGTATTTTCTAGAACATGCTTAGGTTAATTAGTTCAGCATATTTTTGATTGCCCCTTACTTGTACCACATTGGGAAGGCTCTCTTTTGGAAGCTGACCATATTGCATTGTGGTAGGGACCTTGGATGTTAAACTGGATTTGGGCATGGATTTATACAAGTGCTGAATCACTGTACCAAACACAAAATTCACACTCCTTTGCTGTCAGCCCCTACATTTACATAAATCTTTCAGTGCATTTCCCTGGCAGATTGATGCTGTGATCTTTGTGTGCATGTATCAAGCAGCTGCCCTCAAGCATTTTGTTAGTTATTTGATGTTTCTTAAGAACAAATGTATGTATTTAGGATCAGTTTTTCTAATCTTTTCACTGCTGGTCTCCCAATCATGATAAAAAATAAGGCATTTAAAAGAGAGCAGATGAATTCTTGTTATTAAAATAATACACAGATTATTTATTTTGTATTTCTTATCCTTTGAATAGGTCCTTTTAAAGTATAGCTAAACTGCATCAAAGAACAAAAGAGCCGGAAAAATCTCATCACTGCTTGCAAAATATAACGGTCGCTATGTATTCTGTATTTAAACAGATCATCAGTATTCCAAATGGAAGCCAACAAGAAAAAAAAAGAGAATGTGTTTGTTAAGAAAAAGAAGTAAACACTGAACTTCTAATGTGGAAATCTTATCTTGTCGGGTTAACAGAAGCTTTGCTGAGCTCGCATCCCAGCCTTCCAGACTTCCTCGTTTATTTTCATCTCAAGTAATAACACATGCATGGCCGGTGGTTTCTTGTGAAGTAGTTTCACTGTGTTTAAATAAACTGACTGCTTCTGTGGTTGTGTTTTGCCATGTGAACATTGATTTCCAGATGTTTTTCATGCTTGAGGTCGAAAATCAGAGTGATAATATAAAGAGCTTTAGCTGATAAACCATCAAAGCCATGATAAAGAGCTCCCAGTGTAGATCTGGGGCATGTAGACATAATTATAAGGCCCTTTTACCTGTATGTCAAACCAACCTTGATCATTGGCCAAGTGACAGTACAATTTTCTATAGCTGGTGACACACGTGTACTACAGGTATGGGACCCGTTATCTGGACAACCATTATCCAGAAAGCTCCAAATTACAGAATGGTCATCTCCCATACACTCAATTTATCCAGTTAATCTGAATGTTTCAAAATTATTTCCATTTTCTCTGTAATAATAAAACATTATCCTGTACTTGACCCAAACTAAGATAAAATTGATCCTTATGGGAAGCAAAATCACCCTCTTGGGCTTATTTAATATAATTAGATAGTTACATGTTGCAGTTAAATATCGGGCTGAAGAGGGGGCGTGGCCTACCGCACTGCAGGCAAGTCGTGTCTTCAGGAGCTCCCGGGGTACCCAGACTGACCAAACGAACCTCCCACTCCCAGCAAGGACAAGTCCACTGACAACCCTCGGACACCTGCTGTGGTCTGCCGCAATAACGGGAAAAAAGGGAGAAATATACAGCAGCGGAAGGCTTGTGGCCTACCATAGCGCGCCACGCCGGGACCTAAATTTTGAAACAAGCTACGCTGACGTAGCACGGAGCTCCCAACCTAAAGCCGCAAACCTTCACAAATAAGTCTGAAGGATCAATTGGAAGATCGGAGAGATGCAGGGAGACTGGGGTGAGTGAATACCAGACCCCGGGGGCGCCCACCTAGCCCACTTATAAAGAGGGATAGCCCTGCACAACCCCCTATCCTTCCTGATTGGGGAGTACACCTTTATCCCTCCTGCTAGAGCAGCACTTCTGGTGCACTTCTAAACCAGATAACTGCCTACAAAAAGACTGTGCCTGCTGCTAGAAAATAAGCACCCAACTCTGAACAATACTACTCATGCACCATACTGGCAACCTTAAAAATAACAGCACAATACAAGAGGGTGGAAAATAAAGCCATATCCCTGGAAAGCTATTTAAATCACATGCCATGCCAGATCCAAGGTTGCAGCCGACAATTCAGAGAGTAATGTAATTACAATTTCCTGCAATTCCGGCCTAGAATGCCTCTCAGTACTTGTGAATAACTAATCTCAAGCCACTTACTAGTACCTGTAACCAATTCACCATCTGGAGCACCACCACAACTAAGGGGCTCATGGGCAAGTACGGCCCAAAACAGAAGAGCGAGACTGCGGCCCGCCTGGAGCGCTATGCACACAGCTCACAACAGGCAACTGATACAGACAGTAGCCAAGAGGCTCCACTACCCACAACTCAAACAATTATGACCCCGCCAGAGCCATCACTAACAGAGCTCTTGGGAGCAATACTAGAAAATCGCACATCAGCCACAGCCCAGCTGGAAGCCCTTAAAGTGGATATATCACTGTTGAGAACAGATCTACAAGATGTAAGGGAGAGAACAACAGAGGTAGAAAACAGGGTTTCTACTCTGGAAGACCAGGTGTCTCCAATGCAAATCTACATGCAAACAATACAACAACAACTCCAGTCAGCTATGGAAAAAATGGATGATCTGGAAAATAGGCACAGGCGTGATAATGTTCGAATTGTCTGACTCCCCAAAAGATCAGAGGGCCAACAACCTGAACAATTCACAGAAACCTGGTTGAAGGACTTACTAGGTCCGGGTACATTCTCCGCTAACTTTGTAGTGGAAAGAGCCCACAGAGTCCCAAGCAGGGCTCCCCAGCCGGGGGCTCCTCCAAGGTCCTTCCTGTTTAAAGTGCTCAACTATAGAGACAGGGATGCAATCCTCAGAGCGGCCCAGCAAAAAGGAGAAATCCAATTCAATGGAGCAAAGATCTCATTCTACCCGGACTTTTCAGCGGCTGTCCAGAAACAAAGAGCAAGCTTCCAGGGAGTCAAAAGGCGTCTGAGAAAAGCACAGCTGCAATATAATATGCTTTTTCCAGCTAAGATGAGGATTATTGCAGATGGTCAATCACACATATTTACAACACCTGCAGAAGTGGCTACCTGGCTTGATGCGAAGAACCCTCGTCGTCCACCACCAAATAACAGTCCTAGACCCGAATAGCTCTCCAGACACACATCAAATATTAATATGCCAAACAATCCTATAGTGGCATAAGAGAATTGCAGTTACCGAACTGTTCCTATACTACAACAAGTCACAGCCTGAGAATAAACTATCCTGCTAACCTACATTTGTGGTCATCACCCCCAGGTACAAGGGAAAACCTTGACACTAACACGGTAATTTAACCAACTAATACCTGTAAGGGGGTATGTATTTATTGACTGGACCCCTAACGGGTTAAACTGCTAGTCCATGGCACAACTGGGGAAGGAAATTTATAACAGTGCTTACCAAAAGTCTAAGGCATCAGTGACAAAGGGCCACGCACCCAGTCACTGACCATCCAAGAGTCTTAAGTTATGGGTACTAGACCCACCCAGGTTAAGGGGGTGGGTAGGGAGGGACAACGGGTAATGTTGGGATGTTCATTGTTTATGTTGCAATGTTACTTGCTGATTTTTATGTTACAATGCTATTTACTGATTTTGACTATGTCTGCCTTTGCTGTCAGTTCTGTATCAAGACACAAATCCACACTACAATCACCTAGCTCCATGCTGGCTATCCATAAATATTACTTACACCATGTCAATTTATAACATTATTTCATGGAATATCAGAGGTCTCAACTCCAAATTCAAACGCAGCCTCATGCATAATTACATCAAGAAACATGCGCCCTCCATTCTCCTATTACAGGAAGCCCACCTCACGGGACAAAAAGTCCTTTCCCTTAAACGCCCATGGGTGGGGTGGTCGTACCACTCCTCATTTTCTACCCACGCAAGAGGGATATCCATTCTGATCAGGAAAAACACTGCTTTCACTTTGATACAAGTCATAACTGACCACTATGGTCGCTATATTATAATAAACTGTATGATTGAAAACAAACCTATCACTATCATTAATGTTTATATGCCTCCTCCATATACAGGGTAATTATTAGATCAAATAACAGGCAAAATAGCATCTCTTCCACCAGGTCCAATATGTATGTTAGGGGACTTCAACTCTAAAATGGATCCACAGGCTGATCGATTAAACTCATAAGTTGCAGGCCCTACAAAATTAGCGCAATGGGCAGCAGCCATGCAACTAGTAGACACTTGGAGATGGAAATATCCAGAGCTAAGTGAATACTCGTGTCACTCGACTGCACACCAATCCTTCTCAAGGATTGACTTGGCACTAGTATCTACAGACATCCTTCCCCTCATTGAAAAAGTGCAATTCCTTCCACGAGTGCTCTCTGATCACTTCCCACTTCTGCTTTCCCTCCGCTGGTCAACCCCAGCAACCTCCAGATTGTGGAGACTGAGTCCACTTCGGCTGGCCAATGACTTTGTGCAAACAGCCAACCTTGAGGGCTATACTAACTATTGGGAAACAAACGCAAACTCAACTAGTCAGGCAGTCCTATGGGATGCCTCTAAGGCAGTAATAAGAGGAGTCCTGTCAAGGGCAATAAGACAAGCCCGTAACCATGCACGAGAAGGAGTGGAACAGGCGGAAGCGGAGGCCACACAAGCTGAACATGAACACATTAATAACCCAACAACACAATCACATACAATCCTAATCGGAAAACGTAATGCCCTAGAGAGACAAAATACCCTCCTAACAAGAAAAGCCCTTCTATATCAATCGCAGAGGTACTTTGAAATGGGTGATAAAAATGGGCGACTACTGCAATACCAGCTATAATGAGAACTGATAATGTGGTAGTCACTGACCCCAAACTTATAATGGAGGAATTTGCTAAATACTATCATGAACTATATGAAACTACTATATCCACTCATAATAATAGGTACTGCCCATTCCTAGATAATATACCCATCCCATTTCTGCAACAGACTGACAAAGCTACCCTAAATCAACCGATAACGATTGAGGAGATAAAAAATGCCATTGTCTCTCTCCCCCCCAATAAAACACCAGGAATAGATGGCCTACCAGCGAATTGGTACAAGGTAATGGGGGAACAATTGCACCGCCACCTACTGTCCACTCTTCAAACCTCTTTTGAAGAGGGTGCTCTTCCACCCTCATTTAAGGAAGCACTGATAGTACTGGTTCCTAAACCTGGCAAAGACCCTATCCAATGCAGTTCATACAGGCCCATTTCCCTCATAAACACCGATGCCAAAATTCTGGCAAAAATATTAGCCACAATATTACAAAGATATATAACTGACCTGATTCACCCTGACCAATCCGGATTCATGCCAGGGAAATCCACTAATATAAATCTGAGGAGACTATTTACCAATATTGTAATACAACATGACAAGGTTGGCACTAGGGCAGTAGCCTCACTCGACTCTGCCAAAGCCTTTGATTCCATAGAATGACCCTACCTCTGGGAGACCCTTCGCAGGTTTAATCTGGGAGACCAATTTATTAAATGGATACAGCTACTCTATCAACAACCAACTGCAAAGGTCAGGGTGAATGGTCTAGTATCGGCCCCATTCCACCTGGGAAGGGGCACTCACCAGGGATGCCCCCTGTCGCCATTCTTGTTCGCCTTGGCAATTGAGCCATTGGCCATAGCCATACGTAATTCTACACAAATCACCGGACTGACCCTCGGTCCACTTAATGAGAAAATATCATTATATGCTGATGACTTACTAATTTATCTGGCAGATATTGAGAAATCCCTTCCTGCTCTACTTAACATAGTGGATCTATTCCCCATAGATAACCAGGCCCCCACCGCTCTCCCTAATAATGTGCAACTATCCTGGGTGCAGGATTTTAAGTACCTGGGTCTAAACATCAACGCAGATCTCTCTCGATTTGTACAAAAAAATATTAACCCGATAATCTCAAAACTTGAGTCTGACACTCAAATCTGGGCTAACCTTCCCCTCACGCTGTGGGGTAGAATAAATCTTATTAAGATGATATATCTCCCCAAAATATTATACCACCTACATAATGCCCCGACCTATATACCCAAATCAGTTTTTAAAAAGATTAACAGCCTCATTCTTCCATTCATATGGAATCGAAAGGTGCCGCGAATTGCCTGGGTGAAGCTTACAGCTGACAAAGAGGATGGTGGCCTAGCATTACCAAATTTCCAATTATATTACCTAACAATCCAAATATATTACCTGCATTGGTGGCAACATGCTGACCCCTATAACCCCAATATGGCATTGCAAGCAAATATAATTGGATTGCTAGAAGGTTTGAAAAACCTACCCTATAGAAAACTGTTGGATGTTGGGGGGAAAATGCCACTAACCATTGCCACTCCTCATAGAGCACGGTGTCAAGGGTTGAAATTTCTTAAGAAAGAACCTACCCGCCTTACCTCCTCTTTACCCCTATGGAAAAACGCAAATATCCCACACTTTTGTAATTTAGAAGACTTCCTCTATTGGCCACAAAGGGGCATTAAATATCTAGGGGATCTGCCTGTGGAACATAAGCCTGTTATTTGTTGAGGGGGTTAATTAGCATTTGAAAATAAATTATTGTTAGGGGCCACTAAGTTGCTTAATCATGTTCTGGGGTGCTGTGTTATCCACAGGGGAAGAGAAGGCATATGGATTTAAGGGTATGTCTTAAAATGACAACTTTTTTCACATATGAGTAATGAGTGCTATCACTGCAGTGAGCACCAACCATTTGGTTGGGCCCCTGTCTCCTAAACAATTCAATATAATCGCTAATGTATATGTTTACAGAAACTGGGGTTACAAAGTTATGATCATAAAGTTGATAAGCCACCATACCACGTCAAGGTAAACCCCATATGGTGGTCCCTAACTTGTAATAAAAAGTCTAATACTTACAGTACTTCATAATGGAATTGACTGTAGTCAGTGTCTAATGAACCTTGGTTTCAGTATAAGGGCTATATCCTCCCCAGCCAGTGTGCAGCTTTTAAGAGAGAGATTCTCAAACCTGATAATCTTCCCAAAGGAATGAAAAGACCCCTCTTTACCGAAAATCTTATAGGCCAAATTTGTTATTAAATCAGGATATTAAATGGCTTTCTAAAACTTTAGCTTAAACTATCTCTAATACTACCATCAGTTTTCTCTGAAGCTCAAAATGATTTCCTAAAAAAAGATATTTGATTAAGAATATAAGAGCAGTATTTTCTACAATCTCATTTGCAAGAAAATACAAAATACAATATCCCATGCACAGTTGTCAGCCTGGATGCAGAAAAGCTGTTTGACAATGTTGTTTGGGGCCACCTTTTTATATGCCTTACTAGCTTCATCAGAAGCCTCTTCTTAATCCCTGGTTCTGATAGCAGGAATGAAATTGGCCCCTTTTAAAATATGTAAAGGAACCAGACTTCATCCGTGTGTGTGTTCACATTTGTTTTTAGCTTATTACCTTAATAAATTGGACATTTTAAATACACATATTTGCTCTCATGAATCATGCCGGGACATTAGGCTGCAAGTGTGCATTCATGTCTATATTGGATTAACCACGTGGATCCTTTGCTCGATCTTCAGGATGAATAATTTCCTACAGTGTGATACTCTTCTTTACCAGACAAGGGTTTCCATTATCTCCATTACACTTTAATATTTTTCTTGAACCTTTGATAAAAGCTTTAGATGATTTGGACTCTTTCCATGGTATTAAAATTAGCAATGTTCACTTGAAAACCCTAGCATTTGCTGATGACCTACTACTGATAACTCAAAATGCCAATGACTCCATGGTGGAGAGTTTCAAACTACTTAATGTGGGACATTCACTAAGATTCGAAAAAT
>CM044439.1:74656533-74666825 GCA_024363595.1 Xenopus borealis
AATCTGCCCCAATGAGTGTGGATTACCTAATAAATCCCTAAAAGGGAAAATAACATTTCTCTAAATGCAAATTTTTCCCAAACTATTCTACCCATTATTGCACTTGCCACTTCTAGTAAAGCACTTTGATATAAAAAAAAAACTAGATTCTTCTTTGATCAACTTTATTTGGGGGTGTAAGAAACCTAAAATTGATCTCTCAAAATTATAATGAAAGACAGATACAGATAGAGTCACTTGAATTTGTAAGTTATATGCGTCATGACTCAGGGCTAATTGAAGAAACTGTGTTATGCATTTAACCTTTTCATTAGCATACCAAAGCACCATTGTTTTCAATGGTGAACTCTTTAATTGGATGGGATGCTATGACACAATATTCTGTGCTAAGTGAGATAAATGAGATAGATGAGTTAAATCACGACGCATTAAACTTACAATCCAAAGTGACTGCATCTGTATATTAACCCTAAATTAGAAAATTTGCAAGAAAATCACTCCAATATAGTGTATATTTTACATTACAAATGGAAGGAGATACCCTATAACTACAAAAATAACCCTGTACTCTGGGACTCACTATTCACCTGGAAATTTCTGTTCTGAAGTTATGATTTTAATCATCTGCCTGTACAACTTCTATGGAAAAATTCAAGTTCTGTGTGTCCTTTAAGGAGAAACAAAAATCTACCTTTAATCATCAAAGACATAGTGGACCCTGCTAATTGCAATTTGATTGAATTTGAGTCAGAACTTGTGACATGTGATCATTTGTTAACATGTTTATTAAGAGTGGTTTTCTGGGAGTTCCAAATAGAGAAGCATTTGCCCTCCGACACTGGCTAGCCAACTCAATAAATACATTAATTGAGAATCCTAATCTACTGAACATAGCTCTCATTTCTCAAAAAACTATGGTCCCCAGCTTGTAAGCAAAAACATCCCCTCAAAAAATTGGTGGATAAGTGGTCCAATTATTTACAAACATAAATCACACCTAACCAACGCACTTTCCATTAGTAAGTATAATATGATCTTTCTCTGCCGAACAACAGATTTTAGCGAAGTCCGACCAATTTGTCAAATTATCATGTGGTTAGTGGGATTCGAATGATCATGCATCTTACGATTTCTAGTCTGACATCGTTCTGAAAATTGATGGGCCAGGTTAAAAAATCTTTATCTGTCCCCGTGCAATCTACCTATCTTTGCAGGGCTAAGCAGGAGCTACCCTTCAGTTTTGCTGGCAATATCGCCTGAAATTATCTTTTTAGTTGATGGACACATCGTACATTTAAACGATCATTTTGAGACAATTGTGGCCTCACGATAGCCATTGGATCTTTTAAAAATCTTTATGTCATGGCCAGCTTTACCTGGGTTATTATGATATTTACTGCAACTACAAAGAAACTGTTGTTCTTAAACTGGTTATCTAAAAATACTCAGTCAATAAAAGATATTTTGTCTCTCTTAAATCACCTTTTCTGGCATGAAGCGATAAGAATTAAGACTGCTGAACCTCATTTTATGCAAGCCAGTATCGAATCGTGGGAATTTACCACGAGTCACTAGTCACCATCAATTTGGTGGTGTCACAGTTTTGGTGGTGTCACCATCAATTATCAGTAGGTTCTTGTTTTTTTTCCATGTCATTAGACATCTTAAGCAGTATAAGTTTGCTTCATAGCCCAGTATTTGACTTCTGTTAAAATCTTGCTTGTCTATGTAAAACACAATAAAACATGTTAAACAGTGAAAAAAACAGAAGAAAATGATTACAAATTGTACCAAAGACAGAAAGTAAAAAGCACAATGATAGCACATGGGAAATATAAAAGGTAAAAATCCAAATTACATAACAGGTACATGCATAATCTGTAATGATGCTATCTAAACCTACAATCTCTATCAGCTTGCTACAGGGATATTCCCTTTCCAGGTCACAAATCTTGTCTTGATATTTGATTACTCACAATGACAATGGACAATGTAATTAAAATGTTTTTGCAAAAGGTGGATCAATGGAGACATTACTTTTAAATTACCAATTAAACCCTCCAAATACACGGACAAGCAGTTTCCCCCGTGCTTCACCTGCCTAGCTCCATGGGGACTGTGTGGGAGCTAAGCCCGCGCTACGCTTTCACCTATAACATCAGCTTCATCAGGGGCATAAGTGCCCCTATGTTATTTTTAAGGACATTGTCCAGCACTACGAACAGTTTGGTTGGTTAGTGGGTGTGTTTTTCAATGAGCGTTTTATTGGTCAGTGATAGTAAACGTTACGTTTTAACTTAGAAGGCATTTTCTGTGTTACCATTTTCCGAACTGGCTTGCTTTGTGGTGAAGATTGGTTACTTGTAACTATTAGTGTCCAGTCAGTCGTCAATTTCTTTTGAACTTTATTAGTGTTTTGCATTCGTAGATGACAATGAGGTGCTTGTTACTTAGAAGTTTCTTTCCTTTCCAGTCACCTGCAAATATGTATGTTATATCCTTTTGGAAGCTTGTGGATATCCACTTTTGATGGTCAACAGCTTGCTCATTTCTTCCTCCAATTTGTTTATGTATTAGTCCTGCATATCCCTGACACAGAGCTATTATAATATTTATATATATACAAAATGTCTTTTCCCCAGACAACAAACAACAACCCTGTTCTTGGTATTGGCAAGCACGATTGCTTATGTGGTGGATTTTAATACTATTTGCAGCAGACTTCCAATGTCCTGCTCTTATCCCAGTCCATCAGGCACAAGTTTCTAGGTAATGTTCCATCATTACATCTTCAGGGACTATAAACCAATGAAGTAATAACAGACAAATGGCTTTATCTCCAGTTTCAGCTTAGAACTGACATTAATTGCATGGTGTGACAAGCATATAAGTGACATGAAATACTATGCACTTCACCATAAAATCTGCAAGCTGCCTGCAAAGCCCAAATGAAGTGAACAAGTTAACAACAAAATGCTAAACCCAATGCACATCAGCAAACAGGATGATCAGTGCAAACAATTTACCCATGTACATAGCCAAATTGCATGTATGCTGAATATGTCCCTTGTAGTAATGTATGTGTGGACAAAAAGTCAACCAGTCCTAACCCACCCACTCCCAATCCACACCCATCACAAATCCCCCATTTCTGATGTTATGAAAGGAACCCGAGCAGACACACCTATAAATACCTGCTGCTGGAAGAAGAAGCCAGCACAAGAAGGTGATGGGTGGGAAGAATAGAAGGAAGAGCTCAACAAGAACCTACCTGAAAATGTTTGTAGAAGTCGACCCAAACCCACCCGATCCATGGGTTTTGGGTGAGCCCGCACATCACTAGTACCTTGAGATAAAAGAAAAGATGCTCCTCCACTTAACTAGCATGTGGCCATGTTAATACTCGAGCTTCAAAGGGCAAGATGATCTTAATACTTTCTGCCACCATTCAGGTCTGAAAGCATGGGTCTGTCCATCTTTACTGAGGTGTTATTGCACTAACAAGCAACAAAAATAGTGTGGTACTGCACCTCCATTTAAAGCAATTTTACTGTAGGTTTCTGCTGCAGGAATTCTGTAATGACACAAATTACCTGTTATTGCCCCTTTATTTCACATACAACAGAGTCTAAAGAAAGTGAAAGTCTCAAAATCTCCACCCTACAATAATATCATCACCTCTAATGTACATTTATGTGTTGGATTGAGGAAGCACATTCTATTAGGATTTTGACATTTTTAATTGAGTGTGAATGCTCCCAAAAACAACTGGTTTGGATCCATATTTATCAGCCCCCAAAAGCATTTTATAGAGATTTATAGACATTTTATGTGATATGTTTTGAAAAACAGTTGCAAAGTCGCTTGCAAATGGTAGTGACCATGTTTGCACCTTTTTGTACGGATTAAAGACCTTACGGACTTCCTCGTAAAGTTTGTGACCAAATTGCTTTTGAGAATGTGTGCAGTGGATGTAATAAAAATTTGCAACTGCAAAATCTTTTTTGGAACAAAATATAAAAAAAAAAATCCATGGCAGGTATTAAAGGTTCATAATGCGCAATTAATATCTATTATGTAATAAAAGCCTAATGAAGAATATTACATTGCAACTTGCAAATTTTTATTCGCAAAGGTTTGCTCTTTGAGAAGTTCACCAATAGAAAATAAACCCATCCTACCAGAAATAAATGAAGCTTCACTTCTCAGTGATGTTCCTGCCATGGTTTTCTCTTAGAGATTAACACACAAATAGGTCCTGCACTACAATAAAATTCCCTTCATGGGGCCTTTAAAGTGCTGACTGGAGAGTAATCAAAATTCCACTTATTTTCTATATACATATAACTAAAAGCTAGCTTTGTACCAGTGCCTATGAATACATCTGCAGGAGAGAAGCTGCAATCATTTATTTGATTGACTATTTTCTCAGCCCAAATTATTCTTTTGCACCTCATTAAAGGACATATAAAATATACAAGTTTATATTTTCAGAAATGTCAGGAATTTGTTGGCTGACATTACGTTTATATCTGGCATCTTTTTGCTGGCCTTTAAATATAAAGTTACTGCTGCCAGTTATATGGAGGAGCTCATATTCCAAGCATCCCAGCCTTATAATTTTTTGTTAAAGGTTAAAACATCCTTTTTAAAAAGTGCAATGTAAATAGATGCTCTGTACCATATGAAGTAAAATGATGTGTGAGTCATAGATAAATCCTAACTGCTTAGCAATTACCTTCTTTTTATTCACAGATATATTTGATTCTCCACCAAGGAAAGAGGGCAGGACAGGTGGTCCAGTGGTATGAAAACCTTTTTGACATAGATTTTTAAGTGTGTGTACTGTATGTTTATTAATGGTTCCTAGTGATGCGGATTACATGTACCTACTGATTTGCAGGCTCTCTAGTTGGTTTCATAGGAAAATCATTGTTTTGCATGGAAGGTGGGACAGCTGATATTCTTGGAGGTTATAGTGAGGTTATTGTTAAAGGGGAAGTTAATATTGAAGGTGGGACAGCTGATATTCTTGGAGGTTATAGTGAGGTTATTCTTAAAGGGGAAGTTAATATTATAAGTTCACAGACTGAAAATAAATTTTTCAACACCCTCCTCAGTAAGCACTGAGAAGTATGGAATCTATTGCTATCTATCTATATGACTATTTTTGCCAATAAATGTCCTACTATGTCAAAAAAGGTTTTCATACTGCTGGACCACTGGTCTTGACCTCTCTCCTTGGTGGAGCCAATATATATATATACACACACACATAAGGCTGCAGCATCCCCTTAATCACTTTAAGAAATCATTATACTCTAACCCACTCTGCCCCTCCCTCAGGAATTTACTTTGGCTGTTGGCTTATGAGCATGCTCAGTACTTCTCAGTAGTGATGGGCAAATCTATCACGTTTCGATTAAAAATTTGCAATTGGCGAAAAAAAATATGTTTTCACGTTTTTGACGCGCGGCGCGTCATTTTCGCCGCTTTGCGTCGGCTACGACGCGTGTCGCATCATTTTTTTTTACGCCAGCGAATTTTCGGCAGGAGAATTTTCGCTGGTGGCGATTTACGGGAATTTGCTGCAAATTCGCCCTTCACTACTTCTCAGATTACTAAAAAAAACCCTCAAGTCTAACAGCCAATGAAGAGATAGAATTGCTGGTTCTAGTTATCTGATCCTATTTTTTTCTCCTAATTACCTCTCCTGACCTCAGCTTAACCATTATTGTGCTCAGCCCCAGCAGAACATTTTTATCAAAGTATGTTGTGCCTGTGTAAACCTGCATTCTGCATTGCATGAACTTTACAGCATACATGTCCTTTTTGCAGATGTCAATGTCACAGAAGATGTGTCTAAGGGGAAAAGGCTGCCACTATTTGTTTTAGGAAAATGTGATGCAGCTGGCTAATGGAGGGAGTATATGCAGTACAAATGATATGGTTTGGGTGGGGAACATATGCCCAACTTATATACATGGTACGAAAATGTAGGCTTTACATGTCCTTTAAAATAACAATGTTAGCATTAAAATCTATTAAAGGTCCTGTTAAGGTGAACTACCCCCATAAGTCAATCATCATATAAAGATATATGTAGCTTTGTAATGAGGTGAAACCAATGCTTAATTTCAAAGGGGGAACTTTAACCCAAGCGGCCTTTTTACAACTGCTCTACAGTAATGTGGCAGACACTGTTTCATTCATAGACCTTTTACTAGAATTCTGATCAATTCCTTTCTATTTATCTTGGGTACTGAAATATTAATATTTCCATTATCACTTTCATGAATTGCTTTAATACTTTTACTGACCTTTCTGTATTTCCCCCTTAGACTATTTTGAATGCTGTGGTCAATATTGTCAATAAACTTTCATTTCCTTTTCATCAAAACTCTGCATTGGTTTACCGTTTTTTGTCTGTGTATATGGCAACATTATTTTTGGCCAATATCATGTTAGCGTTGTTTTGCATTTCATCTGTCACCTTTTACTGTTTGTTTACTGTTCTTCAAGGTTCCAAGTCACTATAAATCTGTCCAGACAGTTACCCTTTTTATACCTTGAAATTGCTTTATAGAATGTTTTATTTATTATTAGCCCATATTCATCATGTTACTTTAAAATCACCTTGGCATCTATAACCTGGCCTTATTAATTTACTAACTGATGTACAATTCCCACATAGAAATGCCGTTATATTTTAGGTTCTATCAATTTTCTTTCTGGTGTTTTATTGGTAGAGTCTTTGTACAACTGAGACTGCCATCTGATACTGTCCGATAAACACATACATATAACCACTTACATTTTACTAGAACCTTCCACCCACTATTTAATGGTTCATCTGACTTTAGGGAGAAGCAGAGTGTGCATAAAAGTCAATTGGAGAGATTTTTATAAACTTTGTTTAGTACAGCAGATGCGGTTATGCAAGTGATTATGTGCATTGATTCCATTCACTAGGGTTTGTTCATGTTTGAGTTTTAAACTTTTAGTATGATGCAGAGAATGGTATTCTGAGACAATTAGCATTTGGTCTTTTTTTATTATTTGTGGTTTTTGAACTATTTAGCTTTATATTCAGCAGCTTTCAAGTTACATTTTAGGGCCCAAATTACCCTACCAACCATGCATTGATTTGAATAAGAGACTGGAATATGAATACACTGTATGAATAGTAGAGGGCCTGGATAGAAAGATGAGTAATAAGAAGTTGCAATAACAATGCATTTGTGGCCATACAGAGCATTTTTAGATAGGGTCAGTGACCCCCTTTTGAAAGCTGGAAAGAGTCCGAAGAAGGAAAATAATTCAAAAACCTTATAAAATATATAATGAAGACAAACTGAAAAGTTATATATGATTGGTCACTCTACATAACATACTAAACGTTAAAGGAACAGTAACACCAAAAATTGAAAGTGTTTCTGAAGCAAACACTGCAGTTTGACCAGTGCAGGGCAACACTGCATTATATTTCTATTACTTTAAAACAATTTCATTTTTTGATGTTACTGGTCCTTTAAATAAAAGGTCAACCACCCCTTTAAAACTCTTGCATCCCAGAATGCTTATTGCACTCCCATATAGTTTTTCCAAGTGCACATACCTCCACCTTCAAACTGGTGGTAATACCAGGGTTTCCACTGTTGCCAGTGTCAGTATGGGAAGCTGACTTGCATCCAAATAATTACAGGCAGACATTATTTCAACATAGAGCAACGTAAAAGATGGGAACCCAGATTATAAACTCCTGCAGTGCAATTGACCAAATTATCAATTATCACGCCTTGATTAAGGGCCTTGAAGGCCTCAACCATTGCCTTTCATGTTTTGGGTTGAATAAAGTTGTTTTGCAACACTACAATCTACAGAGTCAGCTGTTGGTATTTCTTTTTGCATGTGGATATGACCCTGTGGCTGGTCGATCATCCAGCACAGCACCTGATTTCAGAGATATTGAGGTCTTGACAACAGTGTGTTGTACACATGTACATATATATCTATACTGGTTCTAATTACACACACATGCACTTTACATTCCATTAGCATTAATTATTTTATACATGCTTCTCAATATATATATATGTATATTGGCTCCAAAATGAAGATTGCAAACTACTCTACAGCTGCCAGTGGATAGACTTGTGCTAATGTGCTGACAACTATCATTATGGTTTTGCATATTGCTTTGTGAGACAGGATAGGCTGTAACTGAAATGGTTAGTATTTGACCTTGTACAGAGGAACATTGTGTTGCAGCAGTTAAATTGTTTTAACCCTTTTCCTATCTTGTTTTTTTTTTCCTGTGGTGCAACAATAGGGGGATCATACTTGGTAGCTGCAGAGAGGTCCTAATGAGGATCTTTGATGATCAAATATTGGGCCTATTTTAAGAACTGGCAATTTACTAGAGCCTACAATTTATTTTAATAAAAAGAAGGAAAGAAGTAACACCTTGTTATGGCTCTTATTCCTATTTTATTTATATAAAAACCCCTTTGGATCACCTCACCTCCAATTTAATTGTGATTTAATCAGACTCAATTCATTAAAATAATATCAATTATAAAGTGCAAGTGCTTTTCAAGCATAAATTCTGTAATCCCACCAGCAATACTGTTGTTAATATGAAGGTTTATAAGTCATTCCTCATTGAATAAATTCACAATTACTTAATTAAAGAAAGTGCTTTGTGCAAATAACAATTGAATACATGAATAAATAAATAGCTTCCTACAATTAAATTGGTAAACAAATTGATACTTAGCTTACCCGAAGTGAATAAAGTGCAGTGTGCTGAGGATTCGGTAATTAATTACTATAAGTTAATATCATCACCCGCAATCACCCAAATTAATCTATAAATTGATAAATGCTAATTAAATTTCAAGATTCAATCTTAAACAATATCTTCGCACCCCATGAATCTCAAAATAAATTAATCTGATTTGCGGTCTAAACAATTAATAAAAAATTGGTGATCCAACTCACAACATGGATCAACTATCAGTTAGGCAGTATAAAAGGTTGAACTTAATGGACGTGTGTCTTTTTTCAACCTAACTTACTATGTTACCTTATTGTTGCAGATGAATAGAGGATCAGGGAATAATGTTTCATTTTTTTAATATCCAGCATATATAGCATTCTAGGCAGTTTCAAATTAACAGATCCAGCAGTATTACTCATTCATACTACTGGGGCTGCTGGGCTTTGTTTTGCTGTAGGGATAGAGATATCTGATACTGTGTATATTGACTCTAACGACTATAAAAAGGCATTCAAGCTAAGAAAATTGCTTCTCCAGACAAAAATGCAGCTGAACTTTGTCAAATTTGAACTATTCAAGTGAAGACTTCCTTACCCATATGTAGGAAAATGTATGCATCTGACACTCTGTATAGTTGTATGTAAGTATTATGCTTGCTTGTTTGTCATTAAATAGCTAGCTATGCTTTGTGCCTTGGCTATACATTGTAAGGCTTGGCTTATGTGACCTTGTGTTATATGTTATGGAAACAGTATCAGACCAGGGAGCCAATTAAAAAATTAAAAAAGAGAGTTATGCTTAGCTAGCCATGTAAATATATATTCCCATAAATTATTTATTTATACATAATAAATATATCTTATATATTGTTTAAATTAAGGAAATATATTCCATTCTAGATCTTTCAAATCATTGGTGTTTAGCGGTCAGTACTATAGGTATAATGGGGGAGTATTAACCTAAATCATTGCTTTAATGCATGGTAAGGTAAGAAGTAATTAAATGGTTCCATTGGTGCTGGATAAAGTCTTCAATTAGGACTGATTTTTTTTTCACATGTGGTAACATTAGTAACCCATCGGAGAACTAAAGAATATAGCTAGAAATGCTGTATTTTAAATACAGGTATGGGACCTGTTATCCAGAATGCTTGGGACCTGGGGGTTTCCAGATAATGGATCTTTCTGCAGTTTGGATCCTCATACCTTAATTCTACTAGAAAATAATGTAAAAATTACATAAACCTAATAGGCAGGTTTTGCCTCAAATAAGGATTAATTATATCTTAGTTGGGATCGAGTACAGGTTACTGTTTCTTTATTGCAGAAATAAGGAAATCATTTTGAAATATTTGGATTCTATCAGCTTGAACTCAAGAAACTTGTTAGACCATCTTTTGAGTGCCAGTGACACTGCACATGCTCAGTGTGCTCTCAGAAGCTAGGTCTTTGGGGTCTTAAAGGAATTGTTCAGTATAAAAGTAAAAACTGGGTAAATAGATAGGCTGTGC
>CM044439.1:74669326-74680026 GCA_024363595.1 Xenopus borealis
GGGGCTGTTTAGAGCAAATTTACAGATAGAAAAAAAAAAACATTTACTTTTCCTTTAAAATTACATCTGTCATAGAAGCTAATGCTACAGGGCTGATTATTAGTCAATTCTGATTTTTCTGCTGCCATGTAATCTGAATAATTTAGTAAGCAGTGACTTGTGAGTTCATCACTAAGCTCAGGTTTTTACTAGCAACTCACAGAGGATGTGCTTTTAATCAGCAGAAAAGTTGGGAATTAATGGGACATCTTCAGTAGCGTTCCTGTCTTGGCATTATTTTGATGGCCTGGTCATTAAAATTTTGGAATTGCCACCAAAATCGACAAATTTAGGAAAGGTTTGCGGCTTGGTGCTTTATAGTAGAAAGACATGCATAACAAATTTGGACTCAGGGGAATTTCTTGGGCATTTTATGGGTTTTCTACCTTTGTCCCCCCAAAACTATGTAAATTTATTGATTTTTGCAGTATCTGGAAAGTACAGAACTGATAGCTTCAATGGGATGTCTACATTTTGGGGCCCCTATATGCCACATACTTAGGTAAAACAATACATATTGGGCATCAATCTGTTCAGTGGAGTCCTGGTATTCATTTGTACCTAATGATGATATAATGCTGTAGATTGGAAGCTTCAATTTAGGAAAGAATTGCAAATTGGGAGCTCGGAGTACATACAGTATATATGTTTATATATATACCCATTTGTAATTCTCCAGAATGTATTCTTTCTAATAATGGGTAGTTTTCTAGGGTAAACCTACTGTAAGTGGAATGTTTGGCCTTGAAATGAGAAGTAAGCCATTTTGTGGGGCGGTGCTTGGAGTTTTGATCTATAAAAGTGAAAAATCTCCATAAAACTATATATATATTTGTTATTGGCATGTTCAGGAGACAAAAAACTTTACAAATCTGCTGTGTTCTCATACATAAAATAAATTATGTTTCTGATATATGTGATTGTACTATGTGAAGCAAGATTTTCTTAATTTTATTAGACACATAGGGACAGATTTACTAAATTCACATGAATAGATCGAACCTACCGGATTGCAATAGAAGTCTATGGGAAGCCACCCATAGGCATTTTTTTCTATCACCTGCTCGAATACCATTCATACGATTGAACGCCTCGATCATTTGAATCATATGAATTTTTTGAACGATCGGAGGAACTAGTATGATTCTTTCGTGAAATCGAACGATCATTATTCGATCGTACGATTTCATCGAGGAATCGAATATCGAGGAAACAATTGCCTAAAACTCTTCAATAAGCATTCTTTAGTCGAATGCTTATTGAATTTCGAATGAATTTGAGGGTTTTTTAGTGAATAATAGTAAATCTGCCCCTTAGTCTAATAAAATGACCAAATCAGCCAAATCGGCAGGCAGTGAAAGGGTTAAGAAAATATGTCTGATCCCAAAACACATTTTGCATAACCCAAAGCATAATGCACCATACAGTACATCTTTATGTTGCTGCACTTACTAAATGTGGAGAACTTGCATTTGTTTTCCAAAAGGAAAACATTCCCAGAGCCATAAATGAGTTGTCCAATTCCTGTGAGTCACTGCAAAGACAGGATCCTCCTGTTCACTAGTGTATATGGTTATCGTTCCCTGGCCTACGAGTGATGATCTTGTCAACATTGTCCAGCGACTCATAATGCAGAAAAGAGGATATATGCCTGTGTCCATTAGTCAAGAGTTAAACAAAACATTTGAGCCGAAAGTTTAACAACAAACGACATTTATGATGTTTACTTAAATTTTCTGGACCATTAAGTCTAAATGACATGAGTTATTGCATGTAATATCTGGCCAGCAATCTTACTGACCAATCACGTTTTTACTGCTCTCTAATCTGCCAACATTGTAGGAAAAACTGGTCAAATCCCAGTTTCTCAGAACACTCGATGAGATATCCGATGGATGTGCCAGAAAGTACCTTTTGAAGTTTACATTACCATGGATATTTATTTATTATTCCCTTATAACAATGACAGTGGTTGAGATAAACCGTATAATTCTAAACAGAAAATACATCTGCTCTGTCTGTATTGTTTGTGCTTGCTGGAGTGTTGACAATTTAAACCAAGTAGCAGGCAAGACATTTTAAGTGAGATGTCTTTAGAAAATGTACAGCTGTCGACAATGTTTACATGGAAAATGTTTTAGGATCTTTGATTTAGAGACAATTGACCAATGACATAGCTGAAATAGGTAAAAAGCAATGTGAAAATTCTGAAGATGGAAAATTTAAGGTGGGTACTGCCAAACTGCACTTGGAACAACCCATTCTAGGGATGAGAGTGTTCATATAGAGGATAGCAGTGCTTTACATTTGGACACACTGTATTTTTTTAAAGGGTCAAATATTGCTCAGAGCAATCAATAAGGTAGAAATTAGAAGCTTACATGGGTGTCCACAGAAGGGGGCAAGATGGAGCAGTGTCCCCACCCTGACTTCTCCAGCTAGTTCCAAGAAATTGTAAATTTAATTCCGAACCAAACATTTTTTATACTTCCCACCCCAAGGCACACCTTAATTAGGTTATCTTCTGCATTGTTATGAATAGGTGCATCTTCAGTGGGATGCTACCCTCATGTGATATTAGCTTACTTCCCCCCCCCTTGAAAATTTTATGCGGACACCTATGGAACTAGCCCTTTGTGATAACCTCATTTTAATTAAGCATTTCTGTTAATGTAATTATGAATCATCTATCCTGGATTTGACCAAAGCAATGTCAAAGCAACTGGTCATCCTTATATAATGCCATAGATAACCCTACACCATGCAGGGTAGAATCTAGGATGAATGTGAAAAACCACAGAAAAGACAGAATAGCAACAATGAACTATAACAACTGTAGGTTTAAACAAACAACAAAATAGTAATGGTAATCAGCACCAATGTTTGCCACAAGAGTCATAAAATACCCCAGTTAACTTTATGTATGTACATTTTTATTAAAGGGGTTGTTCACCTTTGAGTTAACTTTTAGTATAATGTAGAGAGTGATATTCTGAGACAATTTGCAATTGGTTTTCATTTTTTATAGTTTGTGGTTTTATATTTATTTAGCTTTTTATTCAGCAGCTCTCTAGTTTGCAATGTCAGCAATTTGGTTTCTAGCAAACCTGCATTGATTTGAATAAGAGACTGGAATATGAATAGGGGAGGGACTGAATAGAATGATAAGTAATAAAAAGTGGTAATAACAATACATTTGTAGCCTTACAGAGCATTTGTTTTTAGATGGTGTCATTGACCCCCCATTTGAAAGCTGCAAATAAACAGAAGAAAATTGCAAATTATTAAAAAAAAAAAACTATGAAAAATAAATAATGAAGACCAATTGAAAAGTTTCTTATAATTGGCCCTTCTACAATATACTTAGGGGCAGATTTACTAATGGTCGAAATTCGACCATGGGAATAGTGGGGAAGTAAAATCCTTCGAATTCGACAATAAAATTCGATCGATCGAATATTCAATTGATTTTAATCGATCAAATTTTTTAAATTCGATCTCAGCTAAGGATTCCCAATTTGGTAGCTTGATCCTGGTGAAGTAGGTGGTCGAATAAAAATTTTAAGGGGAAGTATTCATCCATCGAATATTCGAATAAAATTTTATTTGTATATTCGAATCATTTGAATTCGAATATTCGGTGGTCAAATTTGCCTAATTTGCATATTCAAAGATTCGAATTTAATTGAAATTCCATCGAACTTCAAATTATTCACGTGAATTTTGTAAATCTGCCCCTAAAAGTTAACTTGAAGGTGACTGTACTTATGTACCCAGCACTGTACAACAGAGCAATGGATTAAAAGAATATACAAAAACAAATAAATACAAAGTACAGTTACATTAAAGAATAAGAGCTTAGTTTCAAAGAGACAAGAGGATGAAGTTCCCTGCCCTGTAGCGTTTAAAATCTTTAGTAAAAAAAAATTTTTGGTGGAATTTTAGCACTTCAAGTGTAAGTTGGACACTGCACTTGGACTCTCAAAGCTAACAATGCCACCCCCTTCACCAAGATTCAGAAGGGTGGGATTTTACAATGGGTCTACTGCCTCTGACCCAAAGACAACCCTTTGTAGAGGTACCTGGAGTGCTTGTTTAAGTTCTGAACTGAGTGTAGTATCACTGAGACCAGACTACAGAGAGGTTAAAGGAAAACTATACCCCCTGAACAATGTAGGTCTATATAAAAAGATATTGCATAAAACAACTCATATGTAAAACCCTGCTTCATGTAAATAAACCATTTTCATAATAATACACTTTTTTATTAGCATGTGCCATTGGGTAATCATAAATAGAAAATTGCCATTTTAAAAAATAAGGACAGCCTCCTGGGATCCTAGGATCCAACGGTGCACACAAACATACCAAACAAACTAGCCAATTAACAGATAGAGTTCTGTCTTTTGCTTCAACAAATATTTCTGGTCAGGTGATCTCTGAGGCAGCACACAGACCATCACGAAATGGTGGTTCAAGGCAAGAGATGTAAAAGGGCAATATTTACTTAAATATATATTCCAGTTTGTTAAGATTCTTTAATATGTCACTTGATTTGATATAAACTAGCTGTTGCTCAAAAATTCATTTTCGGGGTATAGTTTTCCTTTAAACATAAAGCTGATCATAAATTGATCAATTCTTAGTCTTAGTGAGGTCACAAAATAAGATTATCTTTGCCAGATTCAGGTACCAAAAGTGGAGAGTCGAATTGGACTGATCATATGACAGGCCTGTGCAGCATAGTTTGCCAAAACCAACTCAAAACCTACAGGTAGAAAACCGGTCCAATGGAATATTCATTTAAAGTCTAAACCAAATAAACATTAAATCAGCATAGTATCATTTAAATATATATTTAATTCCTTTTTGTTTTCTTTCATTGCATTGTTATATATGGGTACTTCTTGTGATTAAGCAAAAATCAGTTGATGGCCATGAAGCAAACACTTGAAAGTTATTTCGTAAATTATAAGTAGATTTTCATATATTTGTTCCATTGGAATTAAAAAAAGTGGCATGTTATTTTGGTAAATTATAAATAGATTTAATATGGTTATTCCATTGGAATTAGAGATGGCATTGACATTATTAACATCCAAATTTAAGGTGAGCATAGTGTTAAATGTCTCTTCAGTACAGACCAACTTGAACATAAAGTAATAATTTTGTCTGAATGCTGAAGCACTCCATCTTGTGGCAAACAAAGATATTAGAAATACACCTTGTATTAGCTTACTTATGAACATTACACACCATTTATGAAAATTGGGCTACTGCTAAACTAATAAATACATCTGATCTATAGTCTAGCCATGATAACCACAATGGAGTTAAATAAAAAAAAGTTTTCTAACCCCTTCTTCCTTGGGGGAAATAAATTGCACTTATAATTTCTCTCTCTTTATGGTTAATAATTAGTTATCATGTTAAATAAATCTTTATGAATGAAATTGATTGTAAATGTAAATGTATTGTGTGCAAAATCTAGTTTAAAAGAGGGTTGTCTTTTTACATTACAAACATGGGGAGATATACAGTACTTGCCCTACACCCTCAGAAGTTGGTTTATTTGAAGGACCACAGTAACATATTGCATTCTGCTATTTGGTCTAATATAAAAAAAAAATTGAAAGTTAAAATTCGATCATCACTGTGCCTGTTCAACAAATGATCAAGATAAAAGTGAGTGTAGGACTGGCCAGACCAGGGATGACTTTGACATATTTGGCCAGCTAATATATATTAAGTCCGTAATATATTGATAATGGCAATTGCAAAGGATCTTTTGTCTTTGAATTGCAACCTTTACTATTAGCTTCAAATTGTTGAGCAAAACTTTCAATTTTAATAGACAGACAGATAGATGACAGTCATAGGGGTGAGTGATTTTTTTCGCTGAGTTTTGCCGTGGAAAATGTAGACTTTCATGCATTTTGGTGATTTTTTGCCAGTGGCAAAAAGGTCAAATTCATCCCTCCTTAATGTCAGATAGATGACAGCTAGATGGGCAATGATAGAAAGACAGATAGATGATAGGTATTCATAACCTAGAGACAAAATGCAGAGATAATGATATGGTGGACATGGCTTTATTTATTTAATTGCATCAATGACTAAATGTTTCCGTACAGTATGATAACGCAATTGTATTTTTCACCATGAGGCGTTTATCAAGAAGAGGTCTCTCCTGCTACACTCTGTTTACGGACTCAGCTGCTGTTTCATTTGGTCTAATTGTACCTGAATGGCACATAAACACACCTATAGAAAAATTTGGGGAACTCTTTGGGTATAAATAAGTGTCTGTGAAATAATATCACTGATAGCATCAGGTTATTTAAACCACAAAGCATATGGTTGCAAAGAAAGACTTCATACAGATGCAGCCACTGGGATTGGTGAGTTAAATGCGTCGTGACTCAGGGCTAATTGAAGAAACTGTGTTATCTAAAGTTATCTTAACTCATTTAATGCATTTAACCTTTTCATTAGCATACCAAAGCACCATTGTTTTCAATGGTGAACTCTTTAATTGGATGGGATGCTGTGACACAATATTCTGTGCTAAGTGGGATAAATGGGATAGATGAGTTAAGTTTTTCTGTGTCAAATGTACATCCAAAGTGGCTTCATCTGTATATAATTGCACCACTACCAAAAATTCAAGATGCTTTTGAATAAAACTGCACTTCATTAAAACATAACTTTTAATAAGTTTGATTAAAAATAGAATGTAACCAGCCTAGTTAAAAATAGCATGAGTAATACTGCAAGTAAGAATTATTCCTAATTGGGGGCATATAAGAGGAGTGAGGATAATGGCAATACACTGTTGTTTTTTTATTGCCTATGATTCAGGCACTGGCTATTTCCTTGTCTCTCAAACTTGTTAAGATTCTAACAGAAACTTATTTGAGCCTGTCCTTCTCATGAAACAATGTTTATCACTTCTTCATGAAACAATTAGTTTGATACACTGTAGTTAATATGGGAACTGTTCAAATCCTGTCTGTCTAGAAACAGTACATATTAAGGCAAGCTATGAGCAGCAGTTTTGTGCTCCACCAAAGCATTGTAGTTGAAGGTGACTCTCCATATGCATCGCTGACCTAAAGTGAAGAGACAGTACTGAAAAGGGATTTAGGTTTAATATATTATTCCCTGCTATAGGAACCCATTAGCTGGTAGTCTTAAAGGGGTGTTCTTACAGGTGCTCCTTGGCTTATTTAAGGACATTAGCATCCAGGAGAACAGTTGTGTCGCCACAGTGGTATCACAGAATTCTGCTCTGCCTATGATTGTATCTGATCACATAGAATGCTAACACATTGATCTGTGAGCATTAACTTTGAAGTGTGGTATGAAACCCCTTTTTGTTTGTTTACAAGAACCTCTGGATTCCTATTATTGTTTCTGCACAGCTGCAGTGAGGTATAGTTTCACAACACCATCTCTCTTCTTCCTCCATTAAGCAAGGGATCATCTGGGTAAAAAAGTACAGTGTTACCCATGTTTTACCATTCACTAGCTTTTAGACCACTTTTAGACCAAACTAGGGTTATAATTGTACAGTGAAAAGTTTCAGTGCAAGTGACTTTGTCAAGAGTTAGGGGTAAACCCCTAAAATGTTGGGTTTTTTGTTTGATAAACAACAGGTGCACCGTTTTATTTTGTGCTATTTTGCATTGGCTTTGTTTTGTGCACATAAAAATAAACTTTGCACTAAATGTTTCTCTATATTTTAACCGACTGCTAAAGATATTCTTTACTTAGAGTGAAATTAATATTTATATTCTAATCAGTCACCTGCAAATTCCAGCAAGTCCACAGAGCTGTGAAATCATTATTTTGGTATGAAAAAGACTGACACATGAAGAATTTGAAGTTCGATCGAATTTTAATTAAATTCGAATCTTCGAATATGCTTCTCCTTTAAATTTTTATTTGGGAATCATTAGTTTAGATCGAATAAAACAAATTTGATTGATTGATTAAATCGATCGAATAGTTCGTATTGCAGTAAAATCCTTCAAATTCGATAGTCGAATTCGAAGGATTTTACTTCCCTTTTATTCATATGGTTGAATTTCGAATTTTTTTTAATTCGAAATTCAACCAATGATAAATCTGCCCCTAGGAGTTTAGAAATCCCTAGGCTATTCTCTAAACAAGATGCGGGAAACTATTGGTGTTTATAGATATGATTTGCATGTTTTTTTGGTTATAGTGGGATATAAATAGTAATATATTTAAACATTCAATACTGTTTTTTATTAGCTGGGATGGTATATATACAATACAATGTAATTCAATGAACAAACAACTAAGCAGTGTTTGAAGCTGAGTTACTATGGGATTACTGATTTCATCCAAAAAGATAATGAAATGAAAAACTAAATCACATGATTCCCTGCTAATTGATTTGAATTTCAGGTTAAATGCAGTGTATCATTCTAGAATATCCTATAACAACATTTATCTTAGCTAAGGTACCTAAAGATTTCATAAACAGAGACTGGTATATGTTTGTTTGTCTGTTAGTGTACATATTTAGATGCTAGGGGGAAACAGCAAAGGGAAAATACTTATATATTCACCTCTTCTGTCACTTTTGTTTTTTTAGATGTTATTGTTCTACTAAAACAACAGGTTACTGTATAAATATTTATTACTACATTCTGCATTATGCTGCAGTAATAGCAGGAGAACAAAAAAAAGGGTAATGACGTGATTTTGTGCTAATGGCAGGGCTCTAAAATACTGTAAAAGATTTTTGCATTGAAAATAATGGTAGTAGGATCAGCAAGATTGTCAATGCCATGGTTTTAAAGTATTTTGCTGCCATTATAAGAGAGCCCTAGATGTCTATAAACTACTGCCCAGACAAGCCCATTCCACCTCAATAATAAACAGTACTGTTAGAGGGGAGGAAAAGGCAAAAACATAAAATCAAATTTTTACTTTAATGAAATAAAACCTATGTTCAATATACCTTAATTAAAAATGTCTACCATTTTAATAAGAAACCTGCCTGCATGCAATGAAATTCCCCCTTTGTTTTACATGCTCTGACAGCTGCCGATTGGAATCCTAACAGACGATCCCTAACTGCTTTGCAGGGAAACGATCATACTTTCAAATGGCAGGGGGAGATCCCCCACCTTACTTCCCAGAACTCGAGCAGCTTTGTCTGTTTCCCTGTACAGCAGCCAGCGACTGTGTAGATTTGTATATGCAGACCCAGTGCAGTCTGTATATTCTGATTATTAAAGGAAAGCTATACCCCCCGAACAATGTAGGTCTCTATAAACAGATATTGCATAAAACAATTCATGTGTAAAACCCTGCTTCATGTAAATAAACCATTTTCATAATAATATACTTTTTTAGTAGCATTTGCCATTGGGTAATCATAAATAGAAATAACCATTTTAAAAAATAAGGACAGCCTCCTGGGATCGAATGATTCGACGATGCACACAAACATACCAAACAAACTATTAAGTTAGGTCACAGGAGCCAATTAACAGAGAGAGTTCTGTCTTTTGCTTCCACACTTCTTCCTGTTACAGTTAGAGTTGAAATATTTCTGGTCAGGTGATCTCTGAGGCAGCACACAGACCATCATGAAATGGTGGTTCAAGGCAAGAGATGTAAAAGGGCAATATTTACTTAAATATATATTCCAGTTTGGGAAGATTCTTTAATATGTCACTTAATTTGATGTAAACTATCTGTTGCTCAAGTATTCATTTTTGGGGTATAGTTTTCCTTTAATCAGTCTTGCTGTATTAGCTTCTATGTCAGATATTATTTGACTTGTGCTGTTTTGATCATTTATGATGACCCATAAACTTAACCTCCCAACTGAAGCCCAGCCTGTTATGTTTTGATAGTCAAGGATGAGCAGAGTATAACTCAGTATAAATGAAGCCTACATGTCATTTGTATTAACACCACATATTCCCCCAATAGTAGGACATTTGGACAAATGTAATAAACAACAACATATAAACAGTATGTATCTTAAAGGAATAGTATAAATTCTTCACAGCACATAGTCCTTGGTCCATGCAGGTATTTTTTTGATTTGGTTCACTTTCTTCATACATAGTTACATAGTTAAATTGGGTTGATAAAAGATAAAGTCCATTAAGCTCAACCCCTCCAAATTAAAACCCAGCATACACACACACACACCCCTCCACTCTTTCACACAAACCATATATGTCCATAGCTATACTAACTGTAGAGTTTGGTATCAAAATAGCCTTTGATATTATGTCTATCATCCAAGCCCCTTTTGAAAGCATCAACAGAATCAGCCATCACAACATCTCCCGGCAGTGCATTCCACAACCTCACTGTCCTCACTGTGAAGAACCACCTACGCTGCTTCAAATGAAAGTCCTTTTCTTCTAGTCTGAAGGGGTGGCCTCTGGTGCGGTGATCCTCTTTATGGGTAAAAAGCTCCCCTGATATTGGTCTATAATGTCCTCTCATGTATTTGTAAAGTGTAATCATGTCCCCTCCAGAGAAAACAACCTCAACCGTGACAGTCTACCCTGAAAATTTTAGTCTTCCATTCCTCTACCCAGTTAGTTGTACGTCTCTGCACTCTCTCCAGCTCATTTACATCCCTCCTAAGGACTGGAGTC
>CM044439.1:74686497-74701411 GCA_024363595.1 Xenopus borealis
CGGCAAATTCCCGCGATTCGCCGCTGGCGATAAATTCGCGAAACGCCAGGAAAAATTTGCGGGCAAAAATTTGCCGCCAAAAACGAGTCACGCATCGTTTTTGACGCGACGCGCCGAAAACGATGCGATCCAAAAACGACACGACGCGTCGGAAAAAAAACGACAAATTTTTCAACAAATTTTTCGGCGAAGCGAGACGCGGCCGTTTCGCCCATCACTTGTTGCAAACCATCAAAATGCTCCAACTGTGCATGTGCCAATACGCTTGTCTCCCAGTCAGCTTACAGAAGACACGAAAGATGGCTGCATGGAACTCTGCTGCGTGAATCTGTGTCCAAGTATCATTGTACATCAGCAATGTGATGGAATATAGAAGACATCAATCTTTAAAAATAACTCAGTGCTGAAGCCAGTCCATAAGGTACATGCTTGAACTGAAACAAACCATCATCATAATACTTGATCATAAGTACTCTGAAAATCCAGGGTGGAAAAGAATTTTGCTCCTTGGGGTTCTGAAAATATTTCCTCTATGTGTGACAAAGGACGATTATCCATAGCAACTGCTTTATTAGGTCCATGGAGATCAACACACAATCCATGAAGTGTTGCTTGTGGTGAAATTTTAGACATTGGCTGTGTGGCAGGTACTGGTGCTGTAGTAATAAGATCATCATCTAATTGTAGGTTTAATGCAGCAAAAAGATCCCTTCCAAGAATATTAGTATCCTTATATAAAAGTCACATTTTGCAGTATTTGATTCAAATTGTACAGGCGCTGGCAAGTAACAAAGCACAGAGATTGGATCCTTTAAGTAACTGACCAGTCTCAGGGCAGGTGCAACAAGTAGATCTTTTGCAAAGTATTTCAAGAAAAAATCCTTTGGTAGTATAGAAACAGATGAACCCGTATCAAGCATCAGGTTGGTGGAGTGTCCCTTGTCAGCAGAAGCAATATTGACATTGACTATGCATATAAACGTATCTAGAATAAATGTATCAGCTTTATCCACACTTAATACCATAACATTTGGAGCAGTGACTTCATGAACATCTTTAGCAGAACTACAGCAAATATTTTATGCATTTGTGGCACTGTACAGCTTTTGCAGGACATGTAGCATAATTTGCAGTGTGTTACAGTATTTTTTATTTGCATTTGCTGCATGGTTTTGCAGTGTGGATAAATACCTTTCCTTAGCACTGTTTTTTGCCTGTGACTGTGCATTATTAGGCCACAGTGCTGCATTCACAGTCTGTACATTTCCAGCAGTTCCCTGGCTGTGAGTTTTAGCATCTGCCACAGCTGTTTCAATTTGGCTAGCAACTATAAACCTGCAAGGGTTAAATCCTGCTCTAGCCACAGTCTCTCTCTAATTCAAGGTAAATTAGTTTTTTCCACTATTTGGTCTCTTAGCATTTCATCTGTCTGATTCCCAAACGCACAGATAACAACCAGCTCTCTCAAAGCTGCCACCATATGTTCTGTGGATTTGCCATTACGTTGTTCACAATTTATATATTTCAGCAACCACATTTACTCTTGGCATGAAAAAGTTCTTTATAGCAGTAAGAGCAGTTTCATAAGTATCATCAGGTAAGCATAATGTAAAGAATATATGCTGTCCCTCCCAGGAAATGAATAAGTAAAGCATGCTTTCTAGCAGCAGAAATCCCCCCCTTGGTCAGCAGCAATAATGTAATTTGCAAACATACGGATCCAAGCAGTCAAAAGTATGGTAGGCTCACCAGGGTCAAAAAGCTGCAGAGGTAGAAGAGACATCTCATCGCCAATTTGTTATGTTTTGGTAGCCGAGGATGAGTAGAGTATAACAGTGCTTTATTAGCAGGTTCATGCAGCCATTACATGTCAACAGCAACTTCACTTTAAGCTGAATAGAAAGTACCTTGTATGCACAGTATAACTCTTGTGCACAGTGACACCTACAGGCCTTTGTATAAACACCACACAGACCACACTGAGCATGTGCGTAGTCTTGATCTCGATCCTCATCTTCAAAGATGTTTAATAAAATTACAAGATGACAGCCTCCTGCACCACCAATTGGGCTTCTGGTGTGTTTGACACAGAATAACTAAACTCAGACTTCACACTTGTCTCATTTAACACAGAAATTGCGTCACAGCATCCCATCTAATTAAAGTGTTCATCATTGTGAACAATGGTGTGTTGGTATGCTAATGAAAATGTAAATGCATTAAATGAGTTAAGATAACTTTAGATAACACAGTTTTTTCAATTAGGGTTCATATATGAATTTATACATGTTCAAACCTATAAATGTAAGGACTGCCACTTACCCAGGTGGTCTAGTGGCAGGTGGGGATGCCCGTTGCGTCTACAGCGGGGATGCTTGCTGCGTGATTGTTCTCCCTTTCAACGCCGGTTCCCCTATGGTGCGTGGCCAGCGCTTCCATGTTTATGCGTTGGTGTGATGATGTCACAGCGCAATGGCACGAAATTCAAATAGTATTTAAAGGGATTTCCCTGTTTAGCACATTGCCCATTGTTATGTTCTATTCATTAGTATCCTGGGTGTTTATTCCTTGTAAATTCTGCTTGATCTATTGATATTGACCAGTGCCTGCCTGCTGACTATTCTGAACTCTCCAATCTGACCCTTGCCAACCTACTTGACTACTCTGACATCTCCATTCCTGACTACATCCTGTCTGACCTTGATTGAACTCTGCCATTAGTGACCCGGCTTGTCTGACTATTCCTGTACGCTGTTCGTGCTGGCCCAGCCTGCTTGACCACATTTTCCTGTCTGGCCCTTTCGAGTGTGTTGCCTTCCATACAATATCCTTGGTAAACGATTGTGCCCCTTTGCTCATCCAGAACCCTCGCTTAGCTCTTCTCTTATTAAGACCTGGCAGCATCCGATTAGCCGAGGGCTCCTCCCAAGGTGAAAGGCGGCAGAAGCAAGAGCCAAGATCAGGGAGCCTAGCATTGGTTCTGGATTTATGGTGTAGTTCGTGAAAATATAATGGGCCCATGAGAAAGAAAAAACGGACTCTGAAGGTCATGCCTCTGCTATTCCCCAAACTACTGCTTTCCTTGACCCTTCTCCTGTGCCTAGATGAACAAGACTGAGAATTTGACTTTATTATTCAGGGTCTGCGATCTCTGTCCGAAAGGCTGGATGCAGTTCATCAATCCTCTGCTGCGATTCCTGAGGGGTCTGCCCCATCATATACTCCGGGTAATAGAGGTTTTTCCCATGACTCCAAAATCATGGAGTCATTTTTTTATTTTTCAAGAGGCATGAAAATTATAGCTTAGTTGTTTCCCTCACAACTTCCCTGTTGTTAACGATGAAGTAAGGCTAGTTATTATCTTACTGCAGGGTAACCCATAAGCCTGTCTATCCCTAGAAGCATTCTTTGCTACTATGGCCATGCTATATGATGACCCGGATCATGCTAACTCTGCCAACTCAACGATTCCTAAACGTCCTGCTTTTCAGTAGAATCTTTTAACTTCCTGCTTTTCAGCTCTCTAACTCTGAGTTAGTCAGTCACTTGAAGTGGGGGACCAATGGGGCATAACTGTTCAGTGAGTTTGCATTTGATCCTCAGCATGCAGCTCAGATTCAAAAGCAACAGTTATGGCCCATTTGCCCCCATCAAGTCACTGATTGGTTACTGCTTGGTCAGCAGGGTAACCAGTCAGTGGAAACTAAGAGAGCTACAAAGTAGAAAGTAGTGTTCCAGCTATCCTGTCACTCCAGGCTTTATAAATTACATTTTTGCCTAACTACATTAGAAACATTTTTTATTTTGCACAGCCTATCCATCTACCCTTTTTTATTTTTATACTGAACAATTCATTGGGAACAGAAACCCGCAAAATGGCGTGTATGTAGGCACAACATATAAAGTGAGCATTGGAAGTACCACCTTCTCAAGGCAAGTGTTAATTCTGGGGCTCCCTTTCATCATGGGTCCTGTACTTTGCACCTTGTGCACAACTGTACAAACAACATGAAAGCCAACTCAGTCTGCAACGAGCTTATACAGCTATAGGTGTAGTGCCATTGGTTACTACAGTGTAGGTTAAGTCAAGTCAAAATAAAAGAGTAATAAAACAAATATTATTAGTCTTTGCAGTAGTGATGGGTGAATTTCTCCTTTTTCGATTCGTTGGAAAATTTTCTAAATTTAAAGTTAAAGGGCACTATTAATTGTCGCATGCGTCGGAATTGTCGCTGGCATCAGAATTGCCGCTGGTGTCCAAATATTTTGACGCTGGCAAATTCTGTGATTTTGCGAATTTATTTGCTGGCGGCGAAATGCAGAGATTCGACACAAAGTCACACCTGCCGAATAAATCCACCCATCACTACTTTACAGTAGTAGTACAGGGAGGGTATGTTATCTTGAGCAGAAAGTAGAAGTATAAACTATAAAATATACTGTGAAGATTTGTTTAAGGCTTTATAAAAAGCAATTATTTCCCCTTCATCAGACAAGCATAATGAACTGTAAACTACTAGAATTCTTAAAAGCTAATTAATATATTTCTGATTGGTGTACTTCTATGAATAATAATTGGAAAGTAATATGCCCCAGTTTAACAGATAAATACAGTAGGGTGTGGGCAAGGGTAAGAGTAAAGATGAATATAATCGTATGAATATAAAGATGAATTGACACATTCCCAAATATTATAAATTTCATTTAGCAAAATAGGTAGTTAATAAATGTTGAACGCTTATCGGATTTCCCATTGTTGATGCAAGGATAATTAGTAGATAATTGCCATGCAGTTATATTCCAATTATTTAATTCTGGATAGTGATGGGTGAATCTACCCAGTTTCGCTTTGCTGAAAAATTGAATTGGTGAAAAAATTTGCGAAACGAGTCACGGCACGTTTTTGACGCGCGTCGCATCATTTTCGTCACGTCGCGGCGAATCGTGGGAATTCACCGCGAATTCGCCCCTGGCGAATAAATTCACTCATCACTAATTCTGGATATTAATATTTCTGGAGCCTAACCCCGGAGAAAATTTTCAGGAAGAGAGCAGCGTATCGGCGCATGTGCAGTTGCAGTAATTTTAGGGTTCACCACAACTGTGCATGCGCCAATAGTCACGGAAATTGCCGAAGCACTAGAAGAAGAAGAGAAGAAGATGGCTGCTGTACACTGAATCTGCACCGAGGGGTAAATAATAATAATAAGGAGAAACATGGTAGGATCTAGGGCCATTGAATGTGCATTTATACATTTTCGGCATACCTAGGAAATTATTTGTTTATCATGAACTTGTTGGCATTATTGTTTGACAAGTCCATAATGAATGTAAAAACTGGGTCCAAGGAACTTTGTGTAACAACCATCATTACAGTAAGCAATAAAGGGCTAGATTCAATTCAGTGAGATAAAGGTTTATTTTTCATGGATCAATACTTAGTAAAATATTCATAATGTAGCCATGATATAATGCTGAAATACCCAAAACAGTGGTTTTAAATGGATATGCTGTATTATATTTTGGAGCCTATTTATTAAACTTTTCTAGTCATGTTTTTAAAGAGGAAAGAAACTTAAATTTCTAGAGATTTATCATACCCAAAAGCTGCTAAAAATCCAAGTCGAAATACTTCAGCTAAAACCTGTCGAGGTCATGTAGAAGTCAATGTAGAAGTTACAATTTGAAGATGTGATCTGCACTGTCTTTTGTACAATCGAAAAAAGTTTTTGGACGATAACTTGAAAAAATTGTACATTTACAATTATTGCATGATTTTTCAAGATGATTTTTTTGCTAAATTAGTTAAATTTGTGGATGAGAGTTAGGTTGACTTTGTTTTAACATAAAAATTTGGTAAATTAGGAGGCTTTAGTAAATACCCCCCTATGTCTCCAAGGAAAACTGGAACTCTGGTATGTGACTCCAAAGGACACACAATTGACAATGGAGTAATTTGAGCTTTGTCTTACAGTATATTAATTTAATATTCTTTTTTTGCCCTAAGGGAAACTTGTAGAATTACGTAATAGGCAGATGAACCATGGAGGATTGTGTCTAATTTTTAAAAATGCTTTTTTAGGAAAGACTACAACTAAAAGATCCTAGAAAAGTAATGTTTTAGATATACGTTTCAAAAGTATGAAAATTTTAATTTGTGGCCCCATAAAGTAATGGTAGACAATGTTCTGCTATAGAGGTATTATACAAGCAACGAACATTACACATCCCATTAGTGATAAGATAAATCTATGGTAAGGGAGTCACTCATACAACAGTTTGAAGATTGTTTACATCCTTACATGTTCTTGCTGTCTGGCCTATATCTGCCAGACCAGCAGGCCTTTAAATGTTAAGGTTTACAAGAATAAATCGAGATTTTTTAACTTGACACAGGATCAGAAACATAAGAAAGAGAGAAAGTTAAACTATAACATAAGATTTCAGCTGCCAAACATTTTGCTTTATGGCCTTGACATTGTCTGTGTTATTGATTTACTTGTATAGAACTGGATTAGTTTAAATCATATACAGCCCTCCTTAGCTTTATAGCATTCATCACTACTTTCATTTACTGAAGAACTGACAGTATATTTTTCACTGATAAAGAAGCATTCATTGGACATGATAAAAGCTACGTAGTAACACTTGCAAGGTTGTCCATAGATTATTAACTAACAATGATCAATCAGACTTAACTTTACTAGTTATCTGCAAGGAATAAAATGAAAGCAAGCATGTGGGTTACTGGAGTGGGCCAGCTATACCTAGAATTCAGTGTAAATGTGGTGTGTTTTGATAGCTGAGGATGAGCAGAATATAACAGTACTTATAACAGTATTAGCAGGCTCACACAGCCATTACACAACAGTAACATAAACTCTAGCACCTTGTGTTTTGATAGCTGATGATGAGCAGACTATAACAATACTTATAACAGTATTAGCAGGCTCACGCAGCCATTACACAACAGTAACATAAACTCTAGCACCTTAAGCAATACAGAAAGTACTGTGTATGCACAGTATAACTCATGTGCACAGTGACATCTACAGGCCATTTGTATAAACACCACAAAATGTAAATATTATTTGTTACAATTTATATTATTTTGTTACATACAAGTAGCATAATTTGCTACTTATATTATTGTTTTTTATTGGTTTTATTGTCCTTAGCATTTATATTGAAGTGACACTATATAAGGGTTCCTCTATAATTTGATAATTAGAAGGGAACTAGGTTATTTCACTATTCTCCACTTGAATAAGCTGTACATCTGGGGGATATACCCAAAAGTGTATGCTGCTATAGATAAATAGATGTTCATGATATATCTATTTATGTATTAACGAAATAAATAATGGGACATGGATTTTGAGCATTGGAAAAGCTTTAGAATGCACTTAGATCTCAAAAGACACAAGTAAAACACTTCTTAACACTCCAATTTTAATTGGTAGAGTTGGAAATATTCATAACTTTGCCAAATGAGCTTGTTCATTAAAAAGAAGTTCTTGCAAGAGTGTAAGGTACCAAGTTTAATTAGAATAACTGTGAATAGGCTTAGGTGTACCAATTAGTAGAGACATTAGCTGGGAATAGTGGGGAAGAGAAGAATAGATGGAAAGAGAAGAAAAAGACAAAGTCTAGCCCCAGTGCCTTTTCAGGTATTTTTTATATTTGCAAGAACATATTCAGCCTGTAAAATGCCTTTTAAGGTTTGTCTGGACATTTTTGCACAATTTGAAAGATCTAGAAACCTAATATGTTAGTGTTATTGAACCAACATTTTAACATAGAAAAGTAACATTTTCCAGTTTCTTTTTAACAACATTTGGATTCACTTTTATATAGACATTCACAATATACACAAGCCAGTTATTGTCAATGAATAGTCACAAAAGTATATCTTCCTGATGCTTTTAATTTGTTTATAAACAACTTTACTGGATATACGTAGAACTGTAATAAAGCAATTAAAAAAATATATACATAAGGAGATTTCCTATCTACTTAATTTAACATACATTCTGTACAAGATAGATTTAAAAGGTTAACAAAATATGCTTTCTTTCCACAGAGTGCAAGTATCTGCTTCTTGGAATTCAAACTGCTTTGAAGAAAACCAAAATTTTGAAACTTTTCACAAAACTTCCCAATGTCACTTCTTTTCCTGTGTCTGTACAATATCTCAGCTCATTAAAAAAACAGATAGGAATGGACAAGATACTGTTTCCTTTGGAGTTCATAGCAACAAGAATCCCCATTCAGTTCCATGCATGTAGTCTTTTAACCTAGTATGTAACACAGACAGAATGTTTATGAGCAGGCATGCAAATTAAACTTGAAGAGCTCACTATAAAATATGACAGCTACTTTAAATAATGTCTACTTAATTAAACTTTAAACTTTCTTTATATATTTTATGGCCGTAGTGTGAGCTCTTCTTGGATGTTTATCCCTGTGAAAGAATCCATCATGTGAAATCCTTGAAAGAATTAATCCCTCTATCCCTGGCACATAACTGAATTCCAACAATTTAGATCTAAATATTTAGTGATGGATGATACATGTTTATAGAACAGAGGGCAGCATGACATTTAAATGGCTTCCATGGTTACCATAGTGTGCACTTTGCTGGAAGGATTAAAGAATCCAGAGGTCATTTGTGTGCCACTGTCTGCCATTGGTTGCTTTATGAGTGCAGGGATCCAAAATATCTTTTTTTTTTTTCATTGTCTCAAGCACAGAGTACTTGAAATACTCTTCCTCAAAGGTTATGAGCAAGTCTCAGACATCAAACTGCTGACTCTTTAACATTTTGTTGCACATCCCCTGGTTAGACTAATAGCACTGTTGGGTGTCAGCCAAAGGTTATAATGCCTCTCAAAATATTCTTGGGAAATAAAAATCATTACACTTCAAAAAATTCTCATTAGTAACCCTACATGGTCTAATCTGTGAAATTACATGATTAACTCTTTGTCTGGACAGCTCCAACCGAAGCTTGGAATCCCAAAGGAAGTTATTAAGCGTATCAACAAGATAGCTCCCTTTCTTTGAACTTGGCCCCTAGAGGAAAGGAACATACATTTAATAATAATGCAATATATCACTCACAGTTACTAAACACATGTCAGGGCAGATTATTATTTTAAAGAAGATGCTAGAAAAAAAATATCTACATCTAAGTCTGAATTCTGAATCTTTTGACAATTTAAATATATGTAATATGTTTTTCTGTGCCATCAAATGTTTCCCAAAAAATATCATGGGCTTTATAAAAAAAAGTCAGCCCCTAATCTCTTCAAAATAGATTTTACATTTCTCATTACTTTTTAAATTTAGCCTCAATGTTAATTAGTCAAAGCTTCCAGCAGGGGCTGACAATAAAATAGATGGGTTCAGTTATTATAATGATCATAAAACACCAAGACCATGACCCTTTTTTTTAAAGACACCTCATTTTGGTATATTCTATTTTATTGACCTAAATATTGAGTATCTTTCTGTTTTACTAAGTATACAAACAACCACATAAGTTTGTTAACTGAGCTTGGCCTGCTTGCAAAATTTCTATATACTTACTCCTTGTGTGGTTTCTGCATGTTTTTTCCCATGCATCATTGCTTCCACGGCTGACTTCAGTGTTATAATAAGAAAATAAAAATAATAAGAAAATAAAAAGTAAAAAAGTACATTTATAATTCAGGTTAGGGTCTATTGTCCAGAATGCTTGGGCTGTACGGATAAAGGATCTTTCTATAATTTGGATCTCTATACTTTATGTCTGCTAAACATCTCTTAAACATTAAATCAAATAGGTACTGCTTTATTATTAGAGACAAAAAGAAAATCATTTTGAAAAATCTGAATTTGCTTAAATTGGAGCCTTTGGGAAATTCACGAGGGCCTTCCAGTAATTTCGAGCCTGTAGTATGCAATTCCCATTAAATATGGAATTTCTTATGCTTACCATTAATGAAGTAACACAACACCAGCCATGTCTAAAAAGTTCTAAAAGTTCTCTTGGACTGACAACAGAAGTTAAACCTATTTATTTTACATATCATAACATTATCTTTGCAAGTGCGTTATAATTTTGCCTTAAAAGTATTTGCACAATAGTTTTACCTTACCTATGCAATCCCCATGTTCCTCTATGTCTAACTGACAGATTGAGAGGTGAGAGTCAGGTTTATGAACTTCAAATAAAAAATTACTTTCCAAAGAAGATACATCAGCGAAAAAAGAATCAACATACAGCTGTAGCCCAAAGGTAACTTTTAATGTACATTAATATTTAGAGGATTAATTTTTTAGTGTCAGTATCACTTTAACGAGAACAGCCCCTTTAATAACTAATCTTTACATGTTAATCTGTATGCATCAAAATTTAGATTATTATTATAGTTTTGTGGCATTCGGTTAATACATATCCATATGTAGTAAGCGTAAGTGTGCCAACAAATGTTCCAGGCTGCTGTTATATTTTAGTGTAGTTTGCCGTCATATTTTATAAGACATCTTACACATAGTCCATAGATAAAGTCCATTATTCATAGCCTGCTGTTTTGGTTGGTCGAACACCAGGGTTACAGATGATTAGTTAGTGATGATGAACTGAACTTTCTCTAAAGTTCAGGGGAATAGAATTTTATAAAATTAAGGTTCTGTAAATTGTGCTTTTGATGTCTTACCAGTGTAAATAATTCACTCACAACTTAAGCCATGTGGAAAAATTTGTGATACACCAAATATAAAAGTAAGTAATGGCTGCAATGCAGGGTAATGCATTCATTTTGCTACTGATTTACTACTTTTGCAATTGTTGCTCTATTTTTATGAATTCCCAAGACAAACATACATTTGAAGCAAGAATGTGTCCGTCTAAATATAATATCATAACCTTTCTGTGCTTTTATATTCAAGAGCAGAGATATCCAAACTGCAGCCCGCCAGATCTTAAGGGCTTCTGGGAGGTGTATATCAACAACTATATGAAGGTTTGACATGCTTGATTTAAAATAACCAGAAAAAAACTCTCCTCATGTAGAGGCACCTACATGTGATGCATAAACTGTCATACTTTCTGTAACTTCTAAGAAAGGGCAAGCTGAATGAGTGTGTGAAAATGCTACAAGGAGAGTTAGTTTACAGAGAGATAATACGCTCCTGATAGAGCCCCTCTCTACAATTTCTTACTGCTTGTGAATGAGGTTTACAGATAAAAGGGAATCCATTAAATTACAAGAAGGTTAAGGTGCATAACTACCTTCTTTTCCCCCATAATTACATGGAGGTGAAATCAAATGTAATATCAACTTGTTGTCAGTTTCACTATTGTTAAAACAAATGAAAACTAGATATTTCTTTAATAAACCAATAGGCAGACTACATTATCAACACATCACCTATTTATTGGGTCTTTGTCTATATATTGTTCCTTCAAAAATTAACCCTGTAATGATCCAACATCCACAGTGTTATTAACTTGAAAAGGAGAAAGCCATCGATCGAGTTTTATAACGCCGATTGTACCCCAGAGAAGCCATACCATGCTTATATGGACTCCCCAATATACACAAAGAAGGAGCCCCACTAAGGCCCATTGTCAGCAGCATACATTCAGTGACATAAAGCATTGCAGAATTCTTAGCTAACATCTTAGCCCCGTTGATAGGCAATCATATGCAGAACACCAAAGACTTTGCAACTAAGATTCATGGCGTTACACTAGAGGCAGAAGAAACAATTGTATCATATGATGTCACTTCATTGCTCACATGTATACCTACGCCAGAGGCAATTAAAACTGTAAGCAAGATAACACCCTTAGCAGCAGAACAAAGCTCAATCCTATGTATGTTTGTTGCTAGATTTGTGCTTTAACACCACAAGCACAAGGACTGTTTTCCTAAACAGAAACATGGCTGTGCAATGGGTTCTCACAGTCCAGTGTAGCAAGGAGTGCACTGATCTATACATTGGGGAGACAAAACAACTGCTCAGCAAGGGAATGGCTCAGCATAGGAGGGGGAACTCTACAGGGCAAGACTTTGCTGTCTTTCTACACCTAAAAGACAAAGGACACTCCTTTGAAGATAGCAATGTCAACATCTTGGATAAAGAAGACCAATGGTTTGAAAGGCGATTCATGTCAAGGTGGAGAAACCATCCCAGAACAGATGCGGGTGCCTTCGACACCATCTATTTGCTACATACAATGCTGTATCTCACATCTGTGCCCTGGTGGTTTCAGAACACTTCACACATCCATTCATGCAACTCTTACAAGTAACACCTGTTTCTAGGAGTTGCATGACACATTGGTAATCCTATCCCAGTAACTACTCAGAATCAACACCTCTGTAAATTTCAGATGACACCTCTCTGAATAGTTAAAATGTGCCATTGTGATTCGATTGTTTGAACAGTCTATATGCCAAGAACTCCCCCACACCAGTCAGGTGAACTGAAGTAGCTGCTCGGATGAGCAGTGAAACGTCTTCTTTAAAAAAAAAATTTCAGCAAGTCCAGTTTTTTTTTATTACTTATATTAGATATCCACAGTGTTACCACTCAAAAGCTATAGGAGTAGTTTATACTCATTTTCACACTTTGGTTATTACACAATAAAGATATGGGACTTATTACCCTTGGGACCTGGAGCTTTCTGGATAAGGGATCTTAATTAATCTGCATCTTCTTAAGTCTACCAAAAAATAATTTAAATATTTATTAAACCCAATAAGGATTAATTATATCATAGTTGGGATCAAGTACTGTTTTATTATTACAGCGACAAAGGCAATAATTAAAAAAAATCTATAGGAGATGGCTTTCCCAATAATCTGGACCTTTCTGGATAAAGCTCTTTTCTGGAGGTCAGTCTTTGCATTTATTAGCATTGAACCACAGCTTTATGTCTAGCTCTCCAATGCATTCATATCTTGGTACTAAGCAGCAACATGCAATTTATAGTTTTGTACAATTCAGAAACACAAGCAAAAACTGAGAAAGTACAATGCCAGTTTCAAGGTTAATTACAAACACCAATGACCATCGAGAGACCCTGGGGTATTCTGCTACCAACCAGTTCTCTATCCAAGTACAGAAATGATGCTCAAGGCTGAAATTCCTTAGTAATTTTCTGTGTGGTACCATATGAGATCACTTCACATTCAGGGAAGGCCATTAAATTTGTCTGGCAAGATCTATTGTGTGTAGAAACATGGTGGTGTTGTGATTTGAAATGTAATCCAGTATCCCTTATTACCTTGTTTAAAAACTTTTCTAAAACCAATGTCAACCTAACAGGCTATAGTATCAGGCTCAGAAGGCATCTTTTTTTTTAATAACTGCATCAGAGTAGCAATATAACAATTTCTCAGCACCAACAAAAACATTTATTTCTCCTGATTTCCATCAACCTAATTCCCTGCCTCACATACCAATGGTCCCACACCCCCTACATCATTTTACTCTACATGGAAAGCTTTGCATTTTAATTTAGCAGTAGTGATAAGTATTCGCCAGTCATGGATTCACGGGCAAATTCCAAATTTCGCCATGTACGAATTCTTCACAAAACTGCAGCAAAAATTAGCAGCAGACAAATTAGCTGAGAAAAATGCCAATAAGAAAAAACACCAACTGACTTTAATGCATTTCAACATGTCTACATGTCATTTCCCCCTCTTTTTGTACCTATTTAGGTGTATATTTATTTTTTGGGGATAATTGTGGCTAGCTGAATCATTGTGCACATAGTATTGGGAAAAGGGGGTTTGCGCTTCAAAAGATTTTGCTTTCTAAAAAACAGTAACAAAGTATTTTTTATATATGTTATTCTTATATCCAATTTAAGTTATGTTTGCTCAGGCTCAGAAACTCTCTAATGTACATTAATGAACTACCATTGGTTATGTTATGTGCATTATGCATTGAAGCTGATTTATTTTCTTTTTCCCTGCAATAATATTGTTTAGGTAAAATAATATTTTGGGTCCCTCCAAAATAAATGGTTGTTTAGGCATCACTACTTTGTATTTGTTACTTTATGTCTAAGGATTTCAATCCTATAATCAATACTATGCCTCTACTTGTGCAGTGTAAAAACATATTTAATATGCATAAATTGGCTCACAACACATTATTGTAGAGTAACCATTGATTTGGAATACAGTCAACCATTGAGCAAGGTTATACAGTGTTGTGATTGATTTGTACGTTTTTGTGCGAAATATAGTTGTTTTATCACTAATGATAATTATGTAATTTGCTCTCAGTTTAATACACTTTTCCATGCAGGATGTCTTCCTTTACGAGAGGGTCTGGAGGAGACATTAACCTTAAATGGTGCTGTTGAATCAATGGGAACAAGTTGCCATCTGCTTTTAAAAAAATGCCAAAACAAGCAATATTGTGAAGTTAAATCACAGTCAAATGTGGTGTGTTATATATGCTGCCAATTTAAAAATACCCAGAAATAATAATATACAAATTACCTAAGAATGAGATCCTTGCTAATTTGTATTTATCCTCAGGTTTCCCTCATCTCAATGCATCCTTTAAATTCTTATTGTGTGTCTACTTTCCGCCCAGACCCCTCAAGTTGGGAGAAAAAGCTAATGCATTCAGATAGGAAGGTGTGTATAACAGATCACTCTATCATTGTTAATGTCACCTCAGGAAATATTGCACTCAAAAATTCAGATGGAAATTGCGCAATGCATGTCAGTATATTCCGCTTGTAAGCAAGGAACGTCGTTGCGAAGCAAAATCTTTTTATTTCAATGGTTGATGTTGAGGTGGGTAAAAAATATTTTTTTATTATAATCGTTTTTATTACTTTTGCATCAAAAGATAGTAAAACATAGTTACAATCAGACTGTGCTTTGTCATAGAA
>CM044439.1:74704859-74752298 GCA_024363595.1 Xenopus borealis
ATGACTTATTATGTTAATGCTTTTAAAAGGTGCCTGGATGATTTTTTTGACAGACATAATATCAAAGGCTATTTTACTATATACTAAACTCCACAGTTAGTATAGCTATGGGCATTTATGGTTTGTGTGAAAAAGTGGAGGGGTGTGTGTGTGTGCTGGGTTTTTATTTGTAGGGATTGAACTTGATGGACTTTTTTGGAAGTTTATCTACTTTTAACATAGTTACATAGTTAAATTGGGTTGAAAAAAGACAAAGCCCCAACTGACATACGTAAACCCTGATAGCATGAAAGCACATATTGACGTGGACTTATTTAGAAAAGAAGGCTTTGGTGTGAGATTACAAATCCCAGCATATTTTGATATATTATCAAGGGCTAAAGCATGGTGCTGCAGTCCTGCAGAATGAGATTTGTATTCTTGAGGCAATATTGCTAATCCTCCAGTGAGAATGTATATAATGACAATAAGGATTTTTGGTCAACACAATTCTCATTGGTGAATTTTCTTGCATATTCAATTAATAATTTGGTTATTAAACTAGGAAGTGAATGAGACCCTTTCATAGAGAATTTAGATCCCCTTTTCTCCATAAGTGGAGGGTGATTTTTTTTTTTGGAGAGGCTAAAGATGGTGATACGTGTTTGTATAAAAAAATAACCACCCCTGCCTGCACTGACTTCAATGGGAATCACTAGCTTTGACTGGGCCCAAATGCTGGATGTGTGCCCGGCCTGTACATGTGCATTATCTATGAATACATAATGTGCGCAAACATCTCTGCAGTTGCACCCAAGGGGTTGCAGGCCCAGGTGTAGTTGCACCCCTGTTAGTTACACCATTGGGAACCATACATACTGTAAATGAGGGTGTTTTTTAATAACCTAAGATGCCCAGGGTAGACACAATTCTTATTTGGGGACATTATATTAAATAAAGGTGATTCTACCACAATTTATAAGCCCTTTATAAGACAGGATAAATTCAGTATCAATTTTATTAATACCATCAGAACATAAATTATGATAAACAAAGTGCTTATCTGACATTTAATAGTCTCAGGGGAAAAGTAGGTTAAACACAAAACCAATGTAATGTACAAAACCCTCAACAAATATATCAGAACAACACACTCAAATTATCACAAACAATAACTAGCTAAAAAACTAACATTTTAAAAAAGAATGGGTTAATAGGGTTGACAAGGTTTAGACTAATGCTGGTTTGCAAAAAAGGTCATTTTATTACAGAAAGTTCCCCTCACACAATGTATGTAGTACCTTTCCAGAGTGGAATGGATGTTGCTACAAAATACTCTCCATTATATAGGAGCAAATAGTTCAGCTGCCAGTCTCAATTCTGTCAATGCCTTTGGTCAGCAGTTTACCCAGCCCCAACTATTTCTGCCCCTGATTGATACATTTTACTGTCTTTAAAGACATTTGTGCTCTGTTTGGATAATTTATAGGCAGAAAGATTGCAGCTGATATCTACAGCACGGAGCCTGAAGGCAGGACAGGAGCTTTCCATCCCTGTTTCAGCTATCTGTCATCAAGGGATCAGGTTTTTTTTTAGTTTTACATTTTCTTTTTGGTGTCAGATGCTAAGCCTCCCCTACTCGTAAATGAATTGTTCAGTATAAAAATTAAAACTGGGTAAATAGATAGGCTGTGCAAAATAAAACATGTTTTCATTATAGTTAGTTAGCCAAAAATGTAAAGTATAAAGGTTGGAGTGACTGGATGTCTAACATTACAGAACAGAACACTAGCTCTATAAGTTTCCACTGACTGGTTATCCTGGTTACCAAGCAGAAACCAATCAGTGATGTGAGCGTGGCCACTAGGGTCATAACTTTGAATCTGAGCTGCATGCTGAGCATTAATTGTAAGCTCACTGAACAGTTATTTACCATTTGGTACCCCTTCAAGTCACTGATTAATTTGGCGTTTGAGCTGAAAATCAGGAAGTAGTGTTCTGTTATGTTATGTTACACACTTCACTTCAGCTTTTATACATTATAATTTTGCCTAATGAACTATATTAGAAACATTTTTTATTTTGCACAGCCTATTTACCCAGTTTTTATTTTTACACTGTTCCTTTAATGAGAATCCGACAATGCTTTTCCCACAGATTTAAGGACAACAGAGTTTATGAACTAATAGAAATATTTGAACAAACTAAAGAGGAGCTGTTATCTTGTGTTAGGGAGCTGCTATCTGGTTACCTTCCCATTGTTCTTTTGTTAGGCTGCTGCAGGGGGGAGGGGGTGATATCACTCCAACTTGCAGTACAGCAGTAAAGAGTGACTGAAGTTTATCAGAACACAAGTTACATGACTTGGAGTAGACAATATGTCTAGCCCCATGTCAGATTTCAAAATTAAATAAATTGAATCTGGCACTATGTATTATGCCCACACATCAAATTTATATTGGGCCAGATTCAATTCAATGCATTACAGTTGAGATAAACCAAAGATGTCTTTACAAATTCAATTCATAGCAATATTGATAGAATATGAAAAACGGATGAATTATTGTAATTTTCACATAGTGTTTTTGTTGGAAAATGTTCATATCAAACTGTGTTGATTTGTATCAATCTTGTATTGATGGCACAATTTAAAAAAACTATATCCTACACGTAAGCTGGTCATATATATATATAGATATATATTATATCACCACCCTGCAAACAATCCCATTGGATAACTAATTATTTTAACAAATGATTCATCCAGACCTGCTTCTTGTGCAAAGCCTACTGTGGTTTATGAACTTGCTCCCTTCTGTGTACTTAAACACAATGCAGTTACATTATCTATACAAGCATAATAATTAAGATAGAAGACTCTTATAAGAGACACATTTATCAAGGGTCGAATTTCAAATTCAAGTGAGTTTTTTTTAAACTCACTTAAATTTGATTGAATTTGAAATTTGGGGAATGTATATTATAAAAGTCGAATTTTACCCAACCCGAAAACTCAAATCATATTTGATTCTTATTTGATTCATATTCCATGCATGCAAATTGAGTTTTTCTCCAGAAAAAACCTAGAATGTCAGGAAGGCTGCAAACATCACCAAATTCCTGGACCTCTCCCATTGACATAAACAGTAATTCAGCAGGTTTTAGGTGGTGAATAGTCGAATTTGAAGTCTTAAAGGGCCAGAATATGATAAATCTCGAAAATCTAATTTGAATTTAAAAATACCTCAATTCCAGTTTTGACAGTTTTGACCATAAAAAAAAATTGCACCTTGTGAAAACTTTAGAACTCTCCCCCATCACTAAAAGCTTTCAGCATATAAATTATTGATGTCCATTTTTGCTAGTTAATGTTGAAACTTAAACCAACATTAAAAAAAGGTTTCCTTGTGGATATCTTTGACCCCTGGGATAAATTAACTTCTGTGAGATAACTGCTCCAACATAAAGAGCTATACTGTTTTATATTCAAGTCTCTTGTCAAATTAATATCCTAGGAATGAGATATTTATTAAAGTTTCTTTTATGTTTTCTTCATATCTTGCTACATGTTCAATGATTCAATGAGTTGATTCATTTTGACTCACATGTTTCTTTGAATATAATTCAGTTCCAGGTTTGCGAATAGAAGAGAACAAAGGCCATAAACGGTGCTGACAATTCACTTAACTGTGGAAAATCCCAGTAAATGGTTGTATTTTATCTCTTAGGGCATTGTGTAAGGAGAAGGAGGGAACAGGAGGAGGTTAATTGCCCCAAGTGCCTCTGGTTCTAGAGATAACAAGAGACTAATTGCAAGCAAACACTGTACAATATACCACTTTGAGTTTTGGCTGAAAAAAAAATAGACAAAAGCGAAGACTCCATACAGTACCTGTACAAATGGATGTGATTACAGCTATGGCAAGTTGCCAGGCAATCTGGGCCCAAGCTAGCTTTTATAGGCATTCTTTACAGTTGCCATTAAGGAGAATTCTTTAACAAATTTCATGTATTACTCTTTTGTGCCCATAACAGTTTTTTCTTGGTTTCCAGTTTGTTATGTCTGCAATATAAATAAGATACTAAAAATGTCTTACTTGAAGACTTGCAGGGAAGATTGTGCCTACAAGACACAGATAAAGCCAACCTTTATTTCTTTTCTTCATAATGGATCTATTTTACTGTTAACTGAACTCTTGAGTAAATACAGGACATAGATTTTAGAATGTAAATCTAGACTTATAAAATAGCTCTTTTTGAAGTGACACAGTTTGCAGTCACCTGAAGTGCCCTAGTGTAAAACTACTGTGGGAAACTTTACTATAACTTATTATATATTATTTTGTAAGTGATGAACATCATGGGTTCTGCCACCCCAACAATACTCACGAAGGATGATGGGTGAGTCATGCAACCTATAGAAGGGAGATAATTTCCAGCACAAAAGGTTATTGCAACAGGGACCAACCCCTTCACTTTATTATGCCAAATGAACTTGAAGGGGGAATTATAGAAAATGCCAACTTGGCTAGCTTAGCCTAATAACAGAGACCTGCCATACACTTTATAAGCTTAGTCATGATTCTTCTACCGCTGAATTTAATTAGAGGGAACATATTCATCCCTTTTTTTAATGAACTCATTCATTTGGGCTTTTGTAGAAAATGTGCATAAACATTGTCTAAACTTCCAAAATAATTAAAATGTTTGTCTTACACGGACATACATGATTCCACACATACTAAGGAAAAAACAGACTCCCTGTTTAGCAGAGAACATTTTCCCACCCCCTCTCCTTATTATATTGTGAAGATGATTTCTTGCAATAAAAGTTTCTCTGGGATCAAAAGATCTTCATGCCCCAGTATCCACCACTTTAAAATGGAACAAAGTGAGGGAGCGCAAAGTAACCTTACAAGGACAACATTACTAAACAAGGGCTAAGGAAATGTATATCTGTATAAGGACAAACCTTCTGATTTCTTTTTGGGCTTATTTATGTTCCCAAATAAAACACAGAACTACAAGTATTTGAAAAATTAAACCGGAGTTGAATGTCAGCCATGCCTCAATAATTGACACTATTGATATCGAATAGAAAAAAACTAAATCAAGTGATGCTAATGAATCATGGTTTTATTCCTTTTCCAGTGAGAACAAACATCTTCTATGGTACAAAAGATGTATTTAAGTTAAGAGAATACAAATGTGCTTATCACAGAAGATAAATACATTCATTTATGACATATCAATAAGCTGACAGCAAATGTATATGATGGAATATTGTTGCATTAAATGGTGTGACAATTTTTACGTTAAAACATATTCAGATCTGGAATTTAGCTTTCCTTTGTAATGTGATTTCTTTTTGGACATAATCCACTAGAACTGACACATTGCTCTGTTTCCCCTCCTCTAAATGCTGGCTCAGTTTGAGACCATTCATGCCAAAGTACACAGATGTGAACTTTGAACAATTTAAATCAGTGCTTTGATTTTTTATTTTAAATGTGAATATTTTTCCATATATTCCATTACAAGAGATGTCCACCCAAAAAACATTTTTTTCTTTGAGTTATGAAAGATAATTTAATTTCAAGCCACTCTACAATATATATTATATAGTATATTATATAGTACAATTGAAAGCCAATTCAGTCTGCCATTTGCTATTGGCAAACTATAAAACAGCAGGGCTCATTTATGAACACTGGTCAAATTTGGTCAGATTGGGAACTGTGCAATAACCCATAGCAAACAAGGGAAAGTTGTGCTCATCACTAATTTTTGAAAGCAGGGTTGTGACCAAAAAAATCACATAGACAACACAAGAGATTATCTGTGCTCAGCCCATTATCAGTATATTAAGGACTTTGAAACATGTTGTGCCTTATGCTACTAAAAATGCCTTACCCTTTAAACAAAACAGGGATTGCTTGTCCATATATTGATAATGGGTTGAGTGCAGAGGATTTCTTGTATTTGTCTATGTGAATTTTGTGGCCATAGCCCCCCGCTTAATGTTTTTAAAAATGAGTGGTTTTTAAAAATTAGTGGTGAGCACAACTTTACCTTGTTTGTTATAATGTATACAGGAGCAGTGGCCAGGTCCATGTTGTAGCTCCCACCCTTCTCAGCTATAGTCAGGTGATCCCACTAGTGTCTAATAAAAGGGCAACCAAGTTTGTGAGTTTTACTTTGAAAGCAGGTAAAACGTATGTTCCTTTGTAAAATGTATAATGAAGCAATGGAATTCTTTATGAATCAGATGCAAGTTGAGAGTAGGACTGGCCAGATATGGGATGACTTTGACATAGTTGACCAGCTTAAAAATATTGAAATATATGGACAAACAATCCCTGTTTTGTTTAAAGGGTAATGCATTTTTTAGTAGCTTAAAGTATAAAATGTTTCAATGTCCATCGTATATTGATAATGGGTTGAGTACAGTAACCCATAGCAACCAGTCAGTGAATAGAGCTTTTCAGCCAGCTGTTTATAGAATAGTGAAAGCAAAATTTTGATTGGTTGCTATGAGTTACTATCCAGGTGCAAATTTTCCCAGTGTTCAAAATTAACCACAATGAATCAGAAATCATGTCTCTTCTGGTCATTACCCAAAAGGCATTGTTGCAATTGGAATGTTAGCTGGAAGAGAGCTGACTGCTGATACAATGTTCTAATGGTACCAGCATTTTAATAATTATAATGATAGTCAGGGAAAAGAGGGAAGGGAATTGTAAGAGACATCAGCAGCTATTACATTACAAAATATAAAATGTTTGGGTGGAGTTTCGCTTTAACAAAGAAAATGAATATATTTGGGCCTGAAAAAAAAATATATATACAGTAAATATACATATTTGAATATCTAATAATATAATATTATCTGCTGAGACATTAATTGGATGCCTTTAATGCATTAATATATTTATATTGGATCACCAATTATTGGAGATTTTGCTTTACTTTGAAACATACAGTATATGTCTATGGGAGACATAACATGGCAGTCAAAGAAAATGAACCATCAGGTAGTTATTTCTATTGGTTTGTACTTAGACATTCACTGAAATGGCATGCATATTGCAATTTATTCTCTTTTTCCCCTACTCCCATGAACAAACTCACATGGGCATTTCACTCTCGTAATGGATCCATATGGTGAGAAAGCACTCCTCCTGACATTTTTATTAAGGTTATGTATATGGCTGTTCGTCTTCATTCAATTGGCGCTAATTGCTGTCTTCTGCCCCAACTGCTACTGTGTACAGAGACCACATGCTTGCACTGACATTGCCATTGCTTGCGGGTGCGCTGATTTGTTCTACTGTCTACTGACAGGAACCTGCTGCTGCTGCGGCTGAACAGAACAGCTGGAAATGTTCCTTTTGTAGAGGCTTATCTTGTTGATATTTATATTGAACAAGTAGACAGAACGATCATACCCTTTGTGAGCAACTTGTAAGAACAACGAAAGCTGAAAGATATTTGTGCTTTCACGACAAGGATGTTCAGTGTTGATACCACTAACAAGGATTAGAGCAGAGGAAATTACAAAATACACCAGATTAGAAGTATCTCAAATTCAGATTGTGTACAGAAACCTACAGCTGTTGGCAGGATTAAAGGACAAGGAAAGTCTAAAATAGAATAAGGCTAGAAATGCTGTATTTTGTATACTAAACATAATCATGAACTGCACCACAAAGTCTAATCAAACAAATGATTTATGTTTTCAAAGTTGGCCACAGGGGGCTGTCATCATGTAAATTGGTTAAACATCTATGCAAGACCAAGACTGTGCACATGCTCAGTGTGATTTGGGCTGCTTAGGGATCATCATAAATGATAAAAACAGCACAAGTCAAATAATATCTGCCATGATCTTTGTCCCTGCAGCTGTAGTTGGAAACATTAAAGGGTATGTAAAGGCAAAAATAAAATCCAATACAAATCTCTACACAGTTGCCGACTGCTCTACAGGAAAACAAAGCTGCTATAGTTCTACATGGCTAGGAAGTATGGCAGGGGCTCCCCCTGCTGTTCATAAGTATGATTGTTTATCTGCCCAGCAGTTAGGGACTGTCTGACAATTCCTATAAACAGCAGTAAATGGTACAACTTTTTTAATTGAAGTATATTGGAGATAGATTTGTTTTTCATTAAAGAAAGTAAAAATTGGATTTAATTTAGCCTTTCCTTGTCCTTTAGAGGGACACTGTCATTCAACAGTCTCTCTTTCTTAACACCCTCTTCTTTTTCATGTATGATAAATAAGCTTTGTGATGTTTCCTTAACAACAACTTTAAGAATATTTTCAGACAAAATGCAATTATTTACATTTTTATTAGCCTGTCTCAGAGTGGGAACTTGCAGTGTTAGATGGTTACAAAGGCTTTACTTAATAGGATCAGTTTGAGAAAGAATGGAAGAGCCCTTGAACAGAAAACAAGCACTATAAAATAAGAATGATAATTAAAAAGAGCACTGACATTCCCAAATTGTGGTTAATGTGGTAGAGATTTGTTAGAGGATGCTTATTATAGCAGGGCCACTACCATGATGACAGGGTTTAGTTAAAAAAATTACAAATGTAAAAATGTAAAGCAACCATATCTATAGTTTCAAAGTACCTCCCCAGAGGACCAATGCAGAGGAAACAGATCAGCATTTTCTTAGAAAAAGTACAGGTTTGGGATCTGTTATCCGGAAACCCGTAATCTAAAAAGCTCCAAATTACAGAAAAACCATATTCCATAGACTTAATTTTAATTAAATAATTAAAATTCATAAAAAAGTATCTGTAATTATAAATAAATAATAAATGAATACAATTAATGATTAATTCCTTAATCAAACAATGCCATTGGGTTTAATTAATGTGCATAATTGTTTTTAGAAGACGTAAGGTATATATATTCAAAGAAAAACCTCAGGTCCTGGGCATTCTGGATAACAGGTCCCATACCTGTTCTTTGTAATAGTGGGTGCCTGCAAATAATGTGTTCCATAACTAACTCCCATTTTGATACTGATGCCTGCATTGGTAAATTATTCACTAAATTAGCGAATTTGTGAGTGAAGTGTTTCACTTATAACACATAATATTATGAATATGCAATAGAGGGTGTGCAAATTAGTCTGGTGTATATGCTCATGCTAAAAGTAAGCCTGGAAGCACAATCTCTTCAAGGCAAGTGCTAATTCTAGGGTTATATTGCAGATGTCTGAAAAAAGCTAATTACTGATTGGTTACTATGGGTTACTGCCCAGGTGCAAATTTGCCCCTTGTTTATAAATGGGCCCCAGTGACTCCCATCTAAAAGCTAGAAAGATGCAGGAGAAAAGGGCAAGTAATTAAAAAAACTACAAAAAATTAGGATCAGAAGTAAAAAGTTGCTTTGAATTGCCCATCTTATAACATAATAAAAGTTTACTATATGTTTTAAGAAGCATGAAAAAAGCATCAGATTTTGCACTTATTTGTTAATTAGCATTTCTGATGATTTTTAAATATAGTTTTTTTTATATAGTATATAATATAGCTTTTATCTAAACCAAAAATAATATTAGTTTGATTAGAACTACATCCTTTCATTTAAACAAAACTACAAATTTCCTACTTTTACAACTGTAATTTTGTTTTAATACGTTTACAATGTCTCAGCTTTTAAATCTAATTGTTTGCTACAAAAATCAGTTCATTCCTTTTGAGTACATTTTCTTTATAGAATGCCAGTATTCCCAAAATTATTGCTTGACAGAGATAACTGGTCATCACCCCTGTACACTTGGACAGTCTCGGTAACCAGGATTTATAGACCTTCCAAAATGCATTTCTCTTTCCATGGCCAGTTGCTTTGTGGAAGATTGTAACATTGTGAAATTGGATACAAAGTTTTATCTCATTAAGTGAAAAGTATGACATGATTAAAAACATTGCTACACATAATTGGCTAAGATGAAAGGAATTTGCTTCACTTTCTCAACACTAATGGTTTTTAGCTTTTAGTTATTCAAAGAGATTAGTAGAAAATTACGTTCTGCATGTTTTTAATATGTTTTTTATAAATGTAATTTTTAAGATTTGTTATATAGTCATATTGCTGGTCTGGTACTCCATGAAGTAAATTTTTTAATTTTTATTGCGGGGATATTGTTATGATCAGAGTCCCACATCCAGAACTAGTTCCAAGGTCCCGGTCGCAGCTCACTCGTCCCCCTATAACAGCCACCTTTGGCTTTGGGAGGAACCCTCTGCTACTCAGGTGCTCCCGGGTCTTAGCGTGAAAGAACCAGGGAGAGGGTTCTGGACAGACAAGGAAACCGAATGTTGTAACTGAATGGAGAACAAGAAGGGTTGTCAGGAAACAGGCTGGGACAATAACTATCAAGAGAGGCAGTATGGATTCAGATGGCAAGAGAATAATCAAGGTCATAGGCTGGGTCAAAAACACCAATATCGCAGTACAAAGCAAGAATCCAAGAGAATAGTCAATAAACAAGCAATGGTCAGGACAGGCAGAGGACTTGACAAGGTCAAGGACAGGCAGGGTCTAGAACAGATCATGAACACTCTGAATAGAACCCAGGAACTAGAATAATTAACATTGCTCATCAAAGGGATGTATTAAGTGCTGTAAACTTATCACAAACAGGCCTTTTGGACACATACTAAGTAAGATTCTTAGTGAATCCTTATTATAAAGAAGTATAAAAAAAAATAAAACAAAAAGGGGATGATGTATGAACCTCAAGTGCAGTCACAGTTGTTTCGATTGACTTGCACACTTGACCTAAAGAATTGGGAACAGGCATGATTTGGCATTAAGCGCACATTCGGTGCAGTTTGTTTTACGTGACCTCAATTTATTTATTATAAAACCTTTTCAAAAGATGCTTATAATCCATTGAGTTCATGTTTGTAGATAAATATCTGTGTTTTTTTTACACTGTATAGTAATGTTAGGTGCCGATTAGTGAATAATGTGTATTGAGACAGCATCTTCAAGATAGTATATGGGGGTTATGTAATAAATGGCAGTAATTTTGCCCAGGAGCAGTTACACATAGCAACTAATTAGCAGGTAGAATTTACTGGCCATGTGTTTAAAAGCAAACATCTTATTGGTTGCTATAGGTTACTGCTACCGGGCAAACCTGTTTAGATAATAATATTTTTTTAAAAACTAAAATAATTGATAGATAGTTTCGAGGTCCCTGAAATCAGGTCTGGATTATAAGTGCTAAAAATATAATAAGCCTAATAGTTTGCCAGTTCATTTACAATACCTTCAAAAGCAGACTGCTCAATAACCTTTGTGATAATTATACTTCTTAGGTATTATGTACTTCAACCAAAGTGAAAAAAATTGAATTTCTCTAGATCAGGGCTGTCCAACTGGCGGCCTGCGCTTGTGTGGCAACCTCCTCTTGTGTGGCCCACACATGAAAGTCTGCCTGTCTTCTTACCAAATGTAAGATTTAATGGGCACCACTACAGAAATTAACTGGCCCCTGCATTGTTTAAACCTCAAATTCAGACAATAATCCCCTATATTGTTCACACATGTAATCCCCCTGCTTTGTTCACACTTGTAACACCTGCACTGTTCACACCTCAGACACAGACTGAAACTTCCCACATTATTCACCTGTTCAGACTCATACAAACTACTGAAGGGGCACCAGCAAGGGGCACCAGCAATGTGTCACTGTATGTAGTACATCGTAGAGTCATTTCTCCATGCTCCCTGCATGTGTCATACTTTGCCTGCCCTATGCTCCCTGGGTGAACCATACTCTTCCTGCCATATTCTCTTAGGTGTGCCATACTCTGTCTATGCTATGCTATGATGTTGTATTATCCACAGGGGAGGATGAGGCATTTTTTGTGTGCACTGTTGGATCCTAGGATCCCAGGAGGCTGTCCTTATTTTTTAAAATGGCAATTTTCTATTTAGGATGACCCAATGGCACATACTACTAAAAAAGTATATTATTATAAAAATGGTTTATTTACATGAAGCAGGGCTTTACATATGAGTTGTTTTTTGCAATATCTTTTTATAGAGACCTACATTGTCCAGGGGGGTATAGTTTTCCTTTAAGTGTCCCCAGCTCATATATGATTAGGGCACATTGGATATTCATTGGCAAATTCTGAAACATCATCTGAGAACCACATGGTATGAGTTTAGTTCTCATATGTATGCTCTAGAGATGATACAGCATGAGGCAAAATGAGATCTTGCTTCAGATTGCATTTTACAGTGGCAACAGAAAGTAACTCATGGATAATTTTAAGAGCTGAAATTTATGGAGGTTTTTTTTTTTAAATAAAATTCTTCTCTTTTAGGGACAGATTTACTAAGGGTCGAAGTTAAAATTCAAGTTTAAAAAATGTGAATTTCAAATTATTAGATTAGATTATGTGAGAACTCACCCTGGTGGTCTAGCGGTGGCGCAGCGGGGACGCCCGCACGCGCACTTCCGGCTAATATAGGCGCATGCGCTCTGGCGTGATGACGTCAGCGCGCAATGGCGCGAAATTCAAAAGGATTTAAAGGGACATTTTTACTTTTTTCATTGCCCGTGATAGGTTTTGTTCCTGGTGCCTTGTATTTTGTGCTAAAGCTTCTAGTCTGTTTGATACCTGTGTTTTGACCCTGCCTGGCTGTGTTTGACTACTCTGATCTCTGGAACCTGACCCTTGCCTGAAACCGACCTTGAGTTTGCTTACCCCTCTTGATTGACATTCTGGTTTGACCTCGGCCTGTTTTGACTCCGACTCTGCCTTCTCCCATCTGATTGATTTCTCGGATTTGATCTTTGCCTGCCTGACGAACCAAGTTATGCGCCTGCCTCGACCCAGCCTGTCTGACTACGCCTTTGTCTTATCCTATTGTTCTGTGATCTTTGGCCTAAATGACTTTTATAACTGTTGTGTCCATTTGCTTGCCAGAACTCCTTGCCTTGTTCCTCTCGATAAGTCCAGGTGGCATCTGAGTAGCTGAGGGCTCCTCCCGAAGCCAAAGGCGGTCACACTACTGGTGAAGCCGAGCCGAGACCAGGGAACTTGGCATCAGTTCTGGTTTAGGGTGCCGACCGTGACAGATTAGAATTGAAAAAAAATGTAATCAAATTAAAAAATTTGACCATTTGCAAATGCTGTTATGTCTCTTTATTTGAATTCGACCCTTTGATAACTTAAACCTGCCGAATTGCTATTTTAGCCTATGGGGTAAGGAGTGCTTTTGGAATTTTTTGAAAATTGTCAAAATTGTTCGAATTGAACAAAGCATTTGAACAATTAGAACGATTTTTATTTGATTTGAAAATTAGATGGTGGAATTTCAAAGTTTTTTAACTTCAAAATTCGACCCTTAGTAAATCTGTCCCTTAGAATAGGATGGCCCATTAGTGCTCTCAACTGTGGTAATTCCTTATTCCCCTTGCCAGGAGGACAAATGGGTAAAGGGAGGTATTAATTGTCAAGTGTAAAAAATGCTATAAATATAAATCACATTTTTAGTACATCATCAAATAATCTAAACAGAACAAACCTCATTAAAATCCTTACCATGATCTGTTGTTATACAGAAAGGTACTTTCTGCCATCAATTTCCCTTTAAAATTGTGGCAGCATCCCTAAATTTCACTCTGATGAATTATGGACAACTGCACACACTGAGCAAGAGAACCCTGAAATTGTAATTTAAATAATAATGTGTTAATAAGATACATCTTATCTTCTTGATGCTCAGTCTAGTACATGCTCAGTTTATTTATGTGCTTTTCTAGCCTCTGCTTTAGACTCATATACATTTTTATATATAGATAAACAATCTTTTCATAGGTGGCTTTTCATTAAGGTATGGGGAGGCTAAGCCTCTCCAAACCTGTCTGACCCCTAAAATAAAATAAATAAAACAAACTAAAATCTGCTCAGTTGCAGACTGTACTGTTCCTTTAATCTCGGACTAAAAGCTAAGGCCTGCCTCCAAACAGGATGCTGAAGATTGTATATAGTTTGTAGCTTGTCCAATCAGAGCACAGCTGACTTTACAAATAGGCCCAATTATTCTGCACTTATTTTATCAGCCTAAATGGGTGCACATCATCAAGCCTGTTCACAGAGGCTTCACCATAGCAAATACATTTATTTCATCGACAGCACTCCAGGTTAAATAAAACTGTCTTTAATTCTTACATCACAGGACAGCAGCAAAAATTGCAACAAGTGGCACTCCACTCTTTATCAAGCATAAAACACCATCTGTGCACGTTATCTTAAATACCATGAGGTGCAATGCCCCCTGGTGTTTTCACATATTATAACATTGCATCAACATACATATCCAGATTTAATTACAAATGTATCAGATTAAATGTCCATATAACTTCCTAAAAGGATTATCTTCAAAATATATCCATCATACCTTAACTGGATATCGGTCTGTCCAATCCAGGTAATAACCCGGTCCCGGGTAGAAAGTACAATAAGTGTATATGACAATCTGTAAAAACATAAGATCAACCCACAATTAAAACCTATTGTTATAAGAATGGGCTCAAATCATAGTCATGATTCAGACCATGTGGGGCCATAGTCCCTAATCTCCTTATACGCTGTGCCTCCCTCTCTGTAGAAGTTCCTTATCATGGTTTCCACCACGTCTTCTTAGTACTGAATCTAAGATCTGAAACCGTAACTGGCTTATGGTGTGACCATTTTTGTTAAAATGTTGGGCAACTGAATGGTGTAGCCTTTTTCTGATCGCTGATTTGTGTTCTGTTAGTCTATCCCTCATTGACCGGATAGTTTTCCCTATATAGGTTTTACCACAAGGGCATTTAATACTGTAAACTACATATGTAGATAAGCACCTATAGTAGCCCCTAATTGGAATTCGAGTCCACTTTAATGGGTGATATATCCATTCGCCTTTCAATACATTACTACAATGGTTACATCCACAACATGGGAAAGTCACATTTTTACATGGTTTTAACAAGGTTTGTTTATAATCCAAACCTGGGCCTATATCTGCCTTAACCAATTTTGCTTTTGTATAAGACATAACTGGAGGCAATTTAAATGCAGCCTTATTCAGAAAATTCCTTGTTAGCAAACTCCATTCTTTCCTTAGTATTATAGAAATTTCCCCACTAAGCATATTAAATTGATTTACAAATGGATTCTCCTCACTTTCTGATTTTTATTTATCCTATCAATGTTATTCTGTCCAGCTTTTCCCCCTTTACTGCCATTATTATCTAATATCTAATCTTGGTACCCTCTCCTTTTAAATTTCTCCTTCATTTATAGTACTCCATCTGTCTGTTGACATATACGTTTTACCCTTAGAACTTGTGATTTTGGCAGGGATTTTTTTATATGTGGAGGATGAAAGGAATCCTATAACAGTAATGTATTCCTATCTGTATGTTTCACATACAGATCATTATCTAAGTGGCCTTCTGTGGTATTTCTCATATTTGAGAACAATGTAGTTTACACTGATTGTGGATATCAACAATACTGTAAATGTTGGTATCGCTGTATTGAATATATCTTTGAGATTTGGACGGGGCGACATTCTGAATTTATTGAGTTTGTAAGCAGATTAAATTGACGGACCTCATACATGGAATTTACTATGCGTTGTGACATTGTTAGTATCCCTTTCTTAGACGTAATGGTGAAAAATACCACAGAAGGCCACTTAGATACTTAAAGCAGCAAGTAAGTTGCAGGCAAAACTTAGTCCCTTTGTAAAATGTATAATGAAGCAATAGAATTCTTAATGAATCAGATGAAAATTGAGCGTAGGACTGGCCAGATATGGGATGACTTTGATGTAGTTGGCCAGCTTAAATATAGTGCAATATGTGGACAAACAAAGCCTGTTTTGTTTAAAGGGTAAGGCATTTTTTAGTAGCTGTATGCACAAAATGTCTCAACGTCTTAAATATATTGATAATGGGTTGAGTGCAGATGACCTCTTGTATTTGTCTATATGTATTTTGTGGTCACAGCCTCCCCCGCCTAATGTTTTTAAAAATTAGCCGTGAGCACAACTTTCCCTTGTTTGCTATCTTCAGATGGTTCAAGGAACATCTGCCATTGACTTTTACATGACCTCATAAGGTTTTAGCTTTGGGGCATAATAATTTTTTTTAACCCATACAAATTTGAGTTTTTACTGAAACTATCCTCTAATTTTTAGGGAAACCACAACTCAATCTTTGATAAATAACTCCCTAAATGTCTTTTATTTCAGATTGTTTAATGAGTTTTTTCTCATTAGTGGTAGTCTGATAATCGTCAGGGCATTTTCAAGCATCAGTGTTTCAACGGGTTTTGTATATCATCATATATTTTGAGTAGTTCTATATGATTTTCTTTTGAAGCACTGCAAGATATTAATAAAAATATTTTTTGTAAGTTTTTAATGTTAAAAATAGATGTAGATGTTTGTCTAAACTTTTGGGCTGTGAACTTTATCATTGTCTGGGCTTTGGGTAGAAACGATCATAGTTCACCTTTGGGTAAATGCATAAAAAGTTCATAAACATATTTCTTTCTTATCTTGAATCGTAATCTTTACAGTTAAGGCAAGCCCACACAGCCACACACAGACACAACACAAGACAGGGTTGCCTATCTTTCTTAAGTATGCTTTATTGTAGAGAAAATATTCATATGCAACCAAATATGAACATTGTCTCCTGTTTGATCTTTTTTTGTTGTAAATTCAGTTCGAAAGAACAACAAGAACAGTTATTTCATTATAGCAAAGTGTTTTACTGTGTTTGCCGTAGATCAAAACAAGAAAATACAGAGCAGGTGATACAATTTATTGTCTGAGTTGATTAAAAAATGCAAGCTATTGGAACTACAATAGTGGTCATTAATCCAGGCAAACATGAAATAAAAATAACATTAACTAAATGGAAGAGAATGTACATATGGAGCACATTTTGTTCTGACCTCTCATCTCTGGAAAGAGATGTATTTGGAAGCATTTAGAAGCAGTGGTTTCAGTTAATATCTGAATACAATGGTCCAGTGTGCCATAATAGTTAGGATTCAGGATATACACTTGGGATCAGAGCCACTATCTCACAATACAAAGCAGAATGTATTAGCCTTTATTTGAGAGGCTCATTAACATGTTCTACTGTTTTGGCTTAAGGAACCAGTGGTGGATATAATAAAGAGAATGACAGGAAGCTCAGCGAAGGCAACATATACAGATGCAATGAACATTTTAACTATATAAATATTTAAAAAACTAATAACACAACACTATTAAAGCTGGTATCAAATGAAAGTGTTCTCTTCCCCAGAGATGAGTCATTATGTTAGTTTTCATTGAGATGAAAATTTAATCTTACAGGTAAATTAAAGATTTTGTTTTTGAACATGAGTTCATATAATGATAGATTTCTATTTACTGTGTCTAGATTTCCTAGACCCCTAACTTAACCGTGGATTTTCGAATATTTCCAAAGTTCATTAGTTTAAATAGGTCTCTCAGAAGAGTGATAAAAAACAAGCTTAGCTGAGTCATCTAGCATATTGTGAAGGTTGTCCTTGTGGAAGGCTATGAAGTATTATACCTCCTAATTGGCCTGTTTTGCGTAGGACAGTCCTGCTTTTGAAAGCTCAACCCACAGTCCTGCATTTGTGCTGAAATGTCCTGACTTTCTCTTTGATCTCCTGCACTGAACAGACAGAAAAGATAACTTAATTGGCAGAAAGCCCAGAATAGATAGTTAGAAAGATTTTTATTAACATTATTAACATGTATTTATAAAGCGCCAACATATTTCGTAGCTCTGATTATAGAAAAGATGACATGAACATTCTAGTGTAGTGACTATTAGTGATGAGCGAATTTATGGCTCCCATACCTCAACTTCACTAGTAGTGATGGGCGAATCTCCCGCGATTCGCTTCGCCGAAAGATTTGCGAATTTCTAGAGGAATTCGCGAATCGGCGAAAAATTCACGAAACGAGTCGCGGGACGCTTTTGACGCGCGTCGCGTCAACTTTGACGCGCGCCGCGTCGTTTACGACGTGTCGCATCATTTTCGGCGCGTCGCTTACGCCGCGCGTCGCGTCGTTTTCGACGCGTTGCGTCAAAAACTACGCGCGACTCGTTTTTTTTTGGCGAAATTTCGCTGGTGATTCGCTAATTTATTCTCCAGCGGCAAATCGCGGGAATTCGGCCCTGGCGAATAAATTCGCCCATCACTATTCACTAGCCTCCCTCTGTACCAAATTGAGGGTGTACCAGAGAAGGGGCTGTAAGGGTTGTCTTCCACAGCATCAGTGGTTCCCTCTACTTTGGTAAGTCTGACACCTATTGACTTTAATGCATTAGTACAAAAAAAATCGCCATAAGAAAAAACACCCATTGACTCTAATGAATTAGGGCAAAAAAGTTGCCATAAGAAAAAAAAATACCCATTGAATTTAATGCATTTATTGAAATTTCGCAGTTTTGGTAATTTTTTTGCCGTTTTGCTAATTTATTGGCTAAGCCAATTGGGACAGATTCACTAGTGACTAACCAAATGGATTGGATAACCACAAATAAAAAAAATGTAATAGATACCAAAGTGTTTTTATTCTTAAACAGTGATGAGCAAATTCTTTGTCATGTATGGATTTGTGGAGAATTTCACAGCGAAAAAGTACCCACTGACTTGGAACGAGAAAAAAATGTAAAAAACATGTGAGCGCATGGCATTAACTAAAAATTAGCAGTGTGTGTCTTGAAAACTCACCTTCAAATCAAATGAAAACCTTTCGTTTTACATTAAGCAGTGACATCCCTTGTGCCTCAGCTTTTAAAAAAAACAGCAGTTTCATAGATTGCAGTACATTACACTGAATCATAGAATTGTGGATAGAAGAACATGCTTGAGAACAATATGAAGTGTGCACAGAGCATGTATCGAGTGCCCCTTTCAACACTATTCTTTCTAGCATTCGTTTATCAGGTATATATGGTTTGGTAGGATGGTGTTTAGAAATTCCATTAGACATACGTTTTTCCTGATCCCTGTACAAAATTTCCATTTGTCAAGGGATTTAGATCTCAACTGTGTTTAGCTTTCAGGGCTTGAGAACAAGTCGACCCTATGGACAGACACCCTATGATATAATCTGCCTAGTGCAAAAGGTTTGACTGCCCTCTATCAACCTTCATTCAGACAACTCCTTTGAATACAGTAATAGATGACAATATAAAAGGCATAAATCTCCACTTACTTCAAGGTTTCCAGGAAACTGTAACTCCTTAACGACAATCTGAAGGAAAAAAAAGTAGAAACTTGGCAAAGGGACAAAAGCTTTTGGGCTATTAATTTACCTAACACTAGCCAAAAATAACCAAAGTCTATATGTGTCTTTTGATTTGTTTTGAAATCCATTCAAAATTGCAAAGAAGTTAAAAAAGTTTGAGATTTTTAAACCAGAAATCTGAAACTAATGCAAATAATAAGGTCCCATTCTTTATCCTGTGTAAAAGGATATCAAAAGTTGGACCCACTTTCTAGCTAGAAACATTTCAATAACTAATAAACAGAAAAGCACAGATGAATTTCATTGTTTTATTGTTCGCATTGGTGCTGATATACAATGTGTATAGGGAAGTCTGTGCTTCAATCTGAAACAAATAAAAACATTGTATTTACATTGTTAGCTGTATAAAAGCTTTTTGGGAAACTACAGGCTTTGGGAAAATTTTACAACTTTATAGGCTGTTCCTGGTTTACAGGTGTTAATATTTTCTTCAAAGCTAATGTTTGAATTTTTCAGCTTTTATCAAGCAGCAACCTTAACCTAGTAGTATAGTTATACCAATATATAGCGATGTACCCCAATGCAACCAGTTTATGCATGAGGACACATTACTAGATACATATACAAACCCCCACATCAAAGTTCTAAAATAATTTTTATTTTAAAACATCAACAATAGTAGTGGAACAAAAAGAAAATAAATAGAGCACTAGGGATGGCGCGAACTGTTCGCCGGCGAACTTGTTCGCGCGAACATCGGGTGTTCGCGCTCGCCGGAAGTTCGCGAACGTCGCGCGACGTTCGCCAATTTGGGTTCGCCTTAGTTGGCGCTTTTATTTTGCCATTTCTCCCCCAGACCAGCAGATACATGGCAGCCAATCAGTAAGCTCTCCCTCCTGGACCACCCCCACACCCCCTGGACCACTCCCCTTCCCTATAAAAACCGAAGCCCTGCAGCGTTTTTTCACTCTGCCTGTGTGTGCTGAAGAGATAGTGTAGGGAGAGAGCTGCCTGTTAGTGATTTCAGGGACAGTGGATAGTAAGTTTGCTGGCTAGTAATCTACTGTACTTCAAACAACTGCCATCTAGCTGTGTGAGCTTGTTCACATTCTGTCTAAATATCCATAATATTACCCTCTCCAGAAAAAGCACCTGAGTGACTTTTTTCAAGCAGCCATAATATATTTTACGTAATCCGTATCCACCGCTGTAGTAGTGTATACGTTGACCTTGTAGGCATTATTTGCCCTGTAGCCATTTTTTGCCCAGTGTGTTCTTCAAACAACTGCCATCTAGCTGTGTGAGCTTGTTCACATTCTGTCTAAATATCAATAATATTACAGTGTCCACAACCACCTGAGTGACTTTTTTCCCTTTACAGCACAAAACGCAGCGCTGTGTCAACAATGGATTTTTCAGATATATTTTTGCCCTTGATCCCCCTCTGGCATGCCACTGTCCAGGTCGTTGCACCCTTTAAACAACTTTAAAATCATTTTTCTGGCCAGAAATATCTTTTTTAGCTGTTAAAGTTCGCCTTCCCATTGAAGTCTATGGGGTTCGCGAACCGTTCGAAAATTTCCGGAAGTTCGCGAACATGTTCGTGAACTTTTTTTCGACGGTTCGCGCCATCCCTATAGAGCACAACAGGAACATTTAAATGAAAGGACTATATGGGAATATGTGAGTGCCTCATATAAATGGATGTGATGTAAATTCACGACTCCTAAGGAAGCAAAGCGCTGAAGATAGGCTCTTCATGACTGCCCCTTGTTACACTATATGCTGGACACTATATGCTGGGCTTATTTGCAATGGATATTACTGAACTGACTTAACTGCTGCTTCTATATACATTGCTTAATACTGTACCTACTGAAATCATTGATGTACGTTCTGCACTTTACTGTTTTTTTTTTATTAAACCTCAATTTTTTTCAGGTCAGGCTTTTTGCTGCTAAGCTCAAAATTTTTGAGGAAAAAAAACAACCAACTTTTTTTGAGATTTATTAAATCCAGATGCTGCAAAAAGCCAGAATCTGAAAATCCACCATCTCAGACCTGTTGAGGTCCTGTATGTGTCAATGGGAGAGGCACCTATCTCAATTTGAAGTTATCGTGGTCTTTGGTGTGTTTAGCACGAAAACCCAAGTTAATTTATTATTATATAAGGAAAAAGGCATGTAAGTGTGGTTGAGATTTGGGTTGGGTTATAATTTAAGGAAAATGACACACTGACAATCTTGTAAAACCTCTTAATTTTGTTGTAGTATTCCAGTGAAACTTATATTTTAAGGTATGCCAAATTAAACAGAAACATATTTGAATTATACATTTAGGGGTTAATTTACTGAAACTCAAACTTATCTCGACTAAAAATCCCATCCATGATTTTATCTCATTTATCAATAAAATAACTAGAAAGTCAGGAAAAAACTTGATAAAATCAAGATAATGCTTAAATTTTACACCCAAATCACTTGATTTTTTTCACCTAAAGACCCTGAAATTTTTAAATTATTGGACTAAATACAGCACAAACCACAATATCTTCAAATTGGGGTGGGGATATCTGCCATTCACTTATACAGTCACTTATATATGACCTCTACAGGTTTGAAATGCCAGTTTTTCAGATTCTGGCCTTTTGCAGTATCAGGGTATAATAAATCTAGAAAATTAATTTTAATTTGGTTAATTTGAGCTTTATTAAATAAGGATATAGGGGCCAATTCATTAAAGTGCGGACATTCGCTAGCGGCGCCTTCGCCGCACTTCGCCAGGCAAATTTTTGCCAGTCCACCACTAATTCACTAAAATGCTCATTTGCGCTCAGGGAGGTGAAAAGTAGTGAAGTTGCATTACCGTTACTTCATCAGGCAAAGCGCATTTACACTAGCGATGCCTAATCTGTATACGACGTGAAGTTGAAAGTATAATAGAAATATATGTTACAGCCACTATATCACAGTACACCAGGAAACCTTTAATAAATAAAATAAAGTTGTCCTATTGCCCTAAACATGTGCCCACTGTATAGTTGAGTTGTCATTTGTTAGAAAATGTAGGGGGGGGAAGGAGGGTAACCCCCCCAAAAAATATGCTATTTTTCAGACTATCACCCTAAAAAAAGTAAAAGACGTCAGCGGTTTTTAGAAAAAATATTGTTTTTTTTTCAAACTCCTATCTATTATATTGAACTTCACCATGTCTGACCTGGTGAAGTAAAGTCTAGCGCAAGAGGTAACATTCAGTAAAATGGGCATCTTAGTGAATTAGCATAGTTACATCCCTTTGTCAGTGCACAACTTCGACTGGTGTAAGGGTGCGAAATTACGCTAGTCTATTTACTTCATTTGTGAATTTTCGCCAGGGACACTGTTAGTAAATCGGCAAAGTTGCGAAATTACGTCACACTGTCGAATTAGCGCTAGCGTTAGACGCTTTGCGCTTTAGTGATTTTGCCCCATAGTTTGAAAGACAAAATACATAGTGCAATATAGTTATACTCATTTAGTGTATGTATTACAAAATACAAAAAATATTAAGATCACATAAAACACACCATAAATATTAAAATGTTAACTTATTATCCATGAAAAACTGTTTGAGAAAGGCACTTATAAGGATTATCGCATTGAGGTATTAAAATAATAATGATGTGGCTGTATATTTGAGACTGGACAATAACCCAGTAACTAAACATGGGGGCAAATTCACTAAAGAGTGCATTTCACCAGCGACAGCTTAGCAGCCATCGTAACACTTTCTCTAGTGTTACTTCGGTAGAGCGAGCAAATCAAAGCGAAGTGTTCAATTCTGCCTAGTGCAACTTCACTAGAGTTCTTGTGCTCATGCTGATTTGCATACGGCCGGCAATTTAAAGTGGAATGGAGCTATTTATGTTACATGGTACATCTAATACATTACATTTACACTGATAACTAGACATGTCAAGGGAACATTAATAAAGTCAACAGAGTTGTTTTAATGCCCTACACATAAGCCCACAGTTAAAGAATGTGCCACATGATAGAAAATGTATGAGTGTTTTTTGGACTTACAGTAAAAAATGTTGATGTAAGTAACTGAAGAGTGAGAATGTTCTATGCACTCCAATGCACTTCGCCAGGTCAAAGCTGGTGAAGGCAAGTCTGGCAAAAGAGGTAACATCAGTAAAATCTGCATCTTAGTGAACTGGTGGAGTTACGCTCATTCGCCAGTGCGAAGCAACACAATTGTTTATCTCATTCACTAGTGAAGGGGTGCCTGCACTCTTTAGTAAATTTGCGGAGTAACGAAATGACATCACGCTGGTGAATTTTCGCCAGCGTTAGTCACTTCACCCTTTAGTGAATCTGCCCCATAGAACAAGTGTTAAAATATGCTTTAAATCAAAAATGGATTACAGAATAAGAAAAACATTACCTTTTACAGGAACATTCTGTGTGTCCTGTACTTTATTGCCTTCCAAAGACCAACAAGCATAACCACACAGGAAGGTCCATTGTTTGTTACAGTTTGTGGTTTGGTGGGTCTATAAAATGTTTTCACTAATCTGTTAATGTTTCTTGATAAAGGTCCTTGGTGACGACAGAAACGTTGATCAAATAAATAAGTTGTCTTTTTTAAGATAAATCCTGGTGTGCATCAGCCTTTCTTGCAAGTATATATTTATATATATACACACACACAATTCTTACCTGTATCAAAGCACACATGAGCTTCATGTATTTGTATAGTCACATAGTTCCTTGGTGATGTTTAATATCCTTAAAGGAGAAGGAAAATTAATATTACTGGGCAGTGCCTAACATTATAATCATATACCTGATACACCAGGCTGATACTCCTTTTAGCAGAAAACTGCAGTGGCCCAGAGTACCTCTCTGCAACCACCACAGAGTGATCCTCATCTTGTTTCTTCTCTGTTCATGCGGAGTGTACATGTTCAGCAAAAATATGTATTTTTTAAACTCCACACTCCACAGCACATGTATTGTTCCCCAGGGAATTAAAGAAAGAAGGAGTAGAAGAGGAGGTTCACTCCATGGTGCTCACACAGAAGGACCCTGGGTTGGTGCAATTTTCTGCTAACAGGACCACCAGTTATATGTAGTTATTATTTCAGTTTTTTAATTACACCTGTAATTAATTATATTTATTGTTTGTTTTCCTCAAAAGGACCTTGGAGATTGGAAGTGTATTAAGGACTGATTATATCTTTCCCTTAAATGCCACAATAATATATCTTTAATAGTAGCACCAGCCCAGGGTATCAGGGCCTAACATATGGCAACCCCAATGATTTTAACTATCCTCATTTAAGTTACATTAAAATTAATAAGATACATTACATTAATGAGTAAATAATATTTTATACATTTCTAAATACCCAGAATTGCTCTATATAAAAAAAAAAATAAAAAAAATATTTGTTATCCTTGTGCTGGCCTCTTAAAAAAAATAGTAAGGACACACTGCTGTTTTTCAGAAATCAGTCCTAACTTGCATCCCTATCCAATAATAGCTTGGGTACACATTTCTGTTTGCTCTAAAACTTGTGTCCAAGGTCATAGTAATTGTTAACCCCGAAATCAAACAAATTATTAGCAGTAAATTCAGTCAGTGGGTATAATATGTCTTCAACTAAAATGCATTTCCATGAAAGAAAATGCATTTTAGTAAATAATGATAACGGCATTCTCATTGATAAAATGGAAAATAGATTGAAAAATGTGCAATTTATTTTGTACAGCTTTTTAATGACTAATTTTTTACAGAAATATGTTCATTAATCTGGCACTTTAAAACACTTTTAGCTCACTTATAACTGGATTTCAATTGTGCATTTACAAAAAATGGGGCAGTTGTTAGTTAATTAAGGTTACTTGCACTGAAACACAGTCCATGAAAAAAGTGTTTTTTACACACATACAAACGATGTTTAGAGCTTCTCACCAGCCTTTCATGAAGCTTGAGAATCAAAGTATCTATAAGTTTAACAGGTGTACATGGTGATAGAAATTCAGTATTAGGGGTTCATTTCTGTAAAAATTTAAATTTTGGGTGAAGGTTGCCATGTTTTTTAACCAATACTGCAGAATTATTCCCCTAATTCCAGTATAATTGCACTTGTGATTCACATTATCAACCACTACTTGATTTAAAGGAAAGGGGGGTAGATTTATGGATTCAAATGAATATTTAATTTGGCAGGCTGGATGAGTGAGCTATTTCTTTCCGTCCACCAAATTTGAGTTTATTTGAAGGGTAAATAAAGGAATAAAAATGCACATTTGGACTAAGGTCTAGAGATGCTGTACAGATTTGTAAGCACATCACACAGTAGTTCTCTGATAAAGATCCACACAGAAGGTTGATGATTAAATTAAGGAATATTGACCTTGAACATTATGGAGTCATTAATTAACAATCAAATTTCCAAACATTGGTTTTCCTGTTTTTTTAAAAGCTCTAAAAATGTGAGTTTTATTAAGGGGCAGATTTACTAATGGTTGAAGTTAAAATTCAAATAAAAAAATTTGAATTTTGAAGTAATTGGGTACTTCGACCATTGAATAGGCGAAAATTTTATAAAATTTTTTTACAATTTAAAAATTCGACCATTCAAAAATCAAAGTACTCTCTCTTTAAAAAATTTGACACTTTGCCACCTTAAACCTGGGGAATTGCTATTTTAGCCTATGGGGGACCTCCTGGAACCTTTAAGAAGTGTTTTTGGAAATTTTTGAAAATCAAAGGAATTTGGCCAAAATCTTTCGAATCGAATGATGCATTCGAACAATTTTTATTAAATTGAAAACTGACTTATTCGATCGAAAAAGGTAAATTTTTGATCGAAAAAGGTACATTTTTGATCGAAAAAACACTTTAAAAAATTTGAAGTGTAAAAACCACAAAAACCTCTAATACAAAATTTCACTACTTAAAAGTTGTCAAGGTCGTATATTTTAAATCAATTGATACTTTTAAAGGTTTTCAGATTTTTTTCACTAGGAATTGTCCAAATAACTAAAATTCTTTGAACTTTTCAAGGAATTAAAAATTTTAGTGCTTCTTTCAGTGTTGTTTTCTGTTCGTTTTTATTTGGACCTTTTAATAAATGTCATGATTATTGTGGTTTTAGTGAAAGTGAGTTTAGTCTTGCTTTTCACGGTCTACTAAAATCTGACCTTTGATAAATAGGCCTCCACATGTTTACTTGGCTAGAGAATTTACTGAAGGATATATTAAAAAGATTGGTGGTAATTGGAACATTTTCTAATTGGACAGGTGTTGTTAGTTGTTTTGGTGTTGTAAGTATATATATATATATATATATATATTCCCAAATCTAAGGTGCACACCGTTGACTAGATTATTGCCCGGTGCCAGCATAAAGGATATTTAGAACATAAAGCAAGATGAGGCATTCACAAGGACTTGAGGCACAAACAAAAAATCTTTATTGGACTCAATGTTTCGATCCCCCACAGGGATCTTCGTCAGGAGAAATACAGCAAACCAAAGATCCCTGTCATCCCAGTATTTATATTTACATGTTTTCTCACTGGTAGTCCACAAGGGGCCCAGTTTAGGAAGGGAATTGTTCATGTGTGAAGGTAGCGCCCAGTGGGCAGGATTTAGTTTTATGATTTGTGTTTTTGTATCCTGAAATGGTCACCCTGTGTGTAAATAAACTGAAATAACATGAAGAAAGTGTCTGTCGTGGATCCCGAAGATTACAATACATACACCTGGAAGTATCAATAGATCTGTATGGGTAAATCACAGGGGGTACTTTATTATATTACACAAATTTCAGTGAATCACTAAGCTCCGACATCACTAAGTACTGTTTATATAGTGAATAAAGTACCCCCTCTTGTAAAATATAAGGATATTATAAGTTACCGAGGAGTTTCATGTTCCAGGTCATGGAACTCCGAGGTAACTTCTAATATCCTCATATTTTGCAACTGGGGGTACTTTATGTATTATAATACACAAGTTTCAATGAGTCATGTGACAGAAATGACATCAGAACCGTTTATAACTAATGACATCAGAACTCACCGTTTATAATGATATAATTTGCAAGATATTGATGGCTTTTGTGTATTATAAGGATATAATCTACAGTCTGGTCATTTCCCTATGGGATCAGACTGTAAATTATATCCTTCGGCCTCGTGTTTTTATATGGTCATGAAACTCCTCGGTATCTTATAATATCCTTATATTTTACAGGAGGGGGTACTTTATTCACTATATAATTTACAGGATAATCATGGCTCTTGAACGTGATTGAACTTTATGGACTTTTGTCTTTTTTCAGTACACATTAACTGTGTAATTGTGTACTATTTGATCCATTCTCTTCTCTTAGGGTATAGTCCACAACCCTTGGATACAGTGTGCAGCATATTTAAAGGGTACAGGTATAGGATCTATTATCCAGAAAGCTCCAAATTACAGAAAGGCTGTCTTCCATAAACGCCATTATAATCAAATAATCCACATTTTTTTTAATTATTTAATTTTCCTCTAATAATAAAACAGTACCTTGTACTTGATCCCAGCTAAGATTCTTGATAAAAAGTCCAATACCTGTACTATTACATTTTTTTTAACTCATATTTTAACTGCAAAGCTACAAAACCAGTTTCTGTATTAGCCAAGATACAGTAGACATTTTATCCTCAACATAATGACTAATTGCTATTGCTCTCTGGAAAGTATGCAACTTTTCTTATTGTTTGTTTCAGAAACAGATGTTCTAGCCTTGTTTGCCAGGTCTGCAGATATAAATATATAAAATAGAACATAAGAATTCCATATGGTGTGGTTGAAAATTACACAGGACTAAATGTGCGTTTTTGAACATCGCTTAATTGTCCCAAAGGACAATGAACAAACTAGACAAATTTGTTTAAATTAGACCCAAATTAAAACAGTGTTAGACAATCCTAATATTTGCAGAATTAGGCAGTTTACAGTTTGCCCAGATTTTGTCACACTTTATAAAACAACACTGCTAAGAATATGGATACCAGATTATGGATAAATATTTGGACATCTGGCTCAAATAAAAGCAGGCATAGATATTTGCAGAACGCTTTACAAGGCAAACTATCAGTACGAAAGCACAGAGAGACTGAAACAGACCCTGATATACCAACAGCCAGCGAGAAATCAGCAGATTTAAACATAAAGAGAAAAAGGAAACTGAAAGGAGCATCGGGACAGAAAAAAACATCAATTACTGTGCTGATCTAGTAGTAGGCTATACGCTACCAAATTATGAATCGTTAAAACAATACCATTCCATCCTTTTGTCATGGTCTACAAGGAGTAAGATGGTGCACTGGCTTATTCCCAAATATAATTGAATACTAGGACTGGATTGCGTATACTCTGATGAAGTTAGTTGACCCACTTTGATTCTTGCTTTTTTGGCATCTTCTTTATAGGGGCCCCTTAGTGTTCATTCTAGGATATCTTAATTGGCTGTAATCTTTCCAGGTTTTTCACTTGGTACTTCCTATTTCCTCTCACTGAATGTCCTTCAGGATGACTTGGACACTACGTATAAAACAATAAAAGGCTATGGGACTCAGTCTTGGTATTCTGTGCAAGATGTTGTTTAGTTTAATATTGCTCTACTTTCACTCTCTTTAGTTATGTGCAGGAAAGCTTTTTTGCTGTCAAAAAATAGAAATCTAAATTACTATTTATGAAACATTTTGTGACAACAATTTTGCAAGAGCTGTTAACTACTAAATTATTCTTTTTAATGGCCCCTATGTTATTGTATAACATCATTTATGAGACATGTTATTGCACATTCTAATGAATGAAAATATAAATGGCAGTGAATAGCCTATGGAGAAGTAAGGAGCACATTGGAACTTAAGGCTCTGGGTAGCCAATTCTGACACCCAATGCTTGCCCTCCTGGAAAAAACATCATGAAATATGCTTTTGTAAAAAACCCACTATCACAGCAAAAAAAAAACACTGTAATTGATCTTCATTTTTAACTTAATAAATTGTTAAGTTAGTTGTTAAGTTCAACTTCTCCAAATGAACCCCAGTGCACACAGTGCAATCCCAGTGAAGAACCACCTACATTGCTTCAAATGAAAGTTCTCTTCCCCCATTCTTCAATGGTGGCCTCGGGTGTATTGTATTTTTTTTTCAAAAATAGATAATTACCTGTCTGTCTATAACATCCTCTAATGTATTTTTGAGGGTTATAATGTTCCCTTGCAAGTGTATTTTCTCCAAAGAAAACAACCCCAACATTGACAGCCTACCCTTAACAGCCTATTTCTGTGTAAAAACCCAGTGTAAAAGGAAGCAACCATTTTAAAATGCCATGCAAAATCATCCATCATTTTTTGTCCTGTGTCTTTTCTTTCTGCCAGGACTTACTTGCTGTTTGAATTCTTCCAATTGACATTACAGATTACGTGTCTTTTGAAGTGATGTAAAATAAAGGCATCATACGGCATCTTAAAATAAAACATCTTGATATTTGCAAATTTTTTACACAACATTTTACACCATTTTTCTGGCATTTACACAGTATGACAAACTAGGCCCCAGAAGGTCTGTTTTACAGTTTACACCATTGGGATACTGAATATAATTCTAGAATAATTATCACAACAGCAATTTGATTTTTCTATAGAAATTAGCAAATTGGTTTCTACTTTATATGGGCCAAAAGTATTCAGACACATTGGGGCATTGATTCTTGCTTTTTTGGCATCTTCTTTATAGGGGCCCCTTAGTGTTCATTCTAGGATATCTTAATTGGCTGTAACCTTTCCAGGTTTTTCAATTGGTACTTCCAATTTCCTCTCACTGAATGTCCTTCAGGGAGACATGGACACTACGTATAATACAATAAAAGGCTATGGGACTCAGTCTTGGTATTCTGTGCAAAGCATTTCATAATGTTTAGCAAATATGTTCCAAGTGAGCCTAATATAACATTTTTCAACCTATCTCCAGAACTAGTACAAGAATTGTCAATGTCAAAAGCTTGAGTGGTGTAAACTAGAGGTTGTGGCATTGGAATCTAAAGCAAAGGAAAAGTGGAGTACTTTAGTGTCATAATTTGCATATGCATCTGGAAGTCTGATGGAAAAGTTTGGTTTTGATGACAGAAGAACACTACACTACCTGTCTGAATGCATAAAGTTAATGGTTACGTATAGTAATGGAGAATTTTTTCTATGACCTCTGGTTCCACTACACCAAACAGTTACAGTACATTATGAACAATTACTTGATGCTTCCCACACAAAATGAGGGTTGTAAAATGCTACAATTACACTGTACCTGTCGGACTAAATGGCAATTTTGCATAAAATCTGCCAATGAGTCTTATTTTATATTAAAAAAATATTGTTAATATACTTCAAAAATGTTTTATAAAATATAACAATTATGTTAATATTTTAATGCCTGGATTTCAAACCACTTTTTACAATTTCTTTCTACATGAATATATTGTTAGTTTAGGGACCAGGTTACTTAACCTTAGTGATTAATCTCTGCCTGCACTCCCAACATTAATTCTCAGAACATCTATTCCAATAATAATCATGTTGATTAATGTGAGATGTGTGCTGTTTTTGCCATTTGTTATATTTAGGCATTTTGAAAATATTGTTTTATTTCAATTGATGACGGATAGACTTATTTCTATTCCTCATTAAAGATTTATTATAGGAAAATAGAGACATAATTGAAACCATCAACTCCTACTGTATTATCAAGCCTGCACTTTCAAATTCATTGTTCAGGTTTTTTTTAGCTATTGCATAAAAACTAGTAAACAATTAAAATTTTACCAAACAATAATTTAAAAATTAAATAAAACCAATAGGATTGTTTTGCCTCCAATATGGATTCATTATATCTTAGTTGGGATCAAGTACAAGGTACTGTTTTATTATTATAGAGACAAATGAAATAATTATTTAAATAAAAGTAAATTATTTCATTATAATGGAGTCTATTGCCGATGTAATTCAGAGATTTCTGGTTAACAGGTTTCCAGATACAAACAAAGTTGTAAATAAGCTGATTAACAGTCCTGGAGGAAACTGACTACAGTTACAAACCCAGAACACAAAAAAGGATAGACAAAAACTAATTTCAACTGCAATAGCATTTAGAAATCACTTCACCAAAGGAAACGTTCAATTAATGTATATATTTCTATGAATATAGAAAGTTGCTTAGAAATGTATTTTAACTCATCATGAAAAAAATCAGCTTATGGTGGATGAATTTTGATAAAAAAGCTGGCAATGTCCCTATAAAATTCTTATTATAAAATAATAAATAAAATAATTATGAGCAGCAGGGAAAAAAAAGGTGGAGAAAAATGATTTATTTTCAAATTTAAACATTTTAAAACTCTGGCATAATTTCAAGCATGATTTTTTTAGACTGGGGACAGACAGGACGATTCGGGGAGATTCTGTTACCTGGCGTTTAATAGCAGGCGACAATCTCCCCGAACGTCCTTCTCCCTGTCCGTCGCTAGTTTAAATGACAAAGCACCAGCGCGATGCACACGCGGCGCGGCGATTTCCGGAATCGCCCGAAGTTTCCTCACAAAGTAACTTCGGACGATTCCGGAAATCGCCGCACTGCGTATGCACAGCGCTGGCGCTTTGTCATTTAAACTAGCGACGGACAGGGAGAAGGAAGTTCAGGGAGATTGTCGCCTGCTATTAAACGCCAGGCGAAAGAATCTCCCCGAATCTCCCTGTCTGTCCCCAGCCTTAAACTACTTTTAGTTTCATCTTGCAGGGCTTTCTGGCCAATATCATTAACAAGGGTGGGGATTTGTTTAGATAAAGTTGATAATTAACATACTACATCAAAAGCCAAGAAAATCTTGTCTATCAAGACTACAAGGCACTGATTACCATTTGCATCCTCCCTTCCAAAAACAAATTTGTGGCAGTAGTGCCCTCACTCTTAGTTGAGGTGTCTATATATTAGACATGTTTACCTAGAATCCTGGCATGAAAAGGAATAACTTGAAGAAATGGAATGTCATATTTTTAGTAATATGTTTTATGATTATTCCAAATAGCTAATTTAAACCATTGGCACAGTTTCTTGTGGGTACATTTTGTATAGTATAGGAGTATAATATATTCCCCATTGCATCCAGGGGCTCTTTGCTCAAGGGCAATTAAATAGGGTGCTATGCTGATTTTGGTGGACCATTGTAACTCATTTTCCATTGTGTAGAGTTTCTTATTCTTTTCTAGCCATATATTTAGAAGGACAGATCTGTGTGTGATCCCATCTAGTTAGTGCTTTGTTATAGTGCTTCCCATTTATTCTTGCATTAAATTGCATTATGGCTTTCATTTTTAACAATAGTTAATAAAATGGCATTAGTGCTTATTTAACAAACAAGCAACATGCAGATGTGTTGCTCAACCAAACTCCAACCCACAAATTTGCCTTATTTATCATTATAATAAACCAAATAAGTACGATTCATAAAAAAATGCAATAAAATCAAGCGAAACCTTGAATCATATGATTTTTTTAAAAATTTTGTACCAAATTGCTAATTGTTTTGGGAGTTATATCTTCAAATAGGGATAGGGACATTCCTAATTGACTTATACATGACCTCAACAGGTGAGGTGGTGTATTTTCAGATTCTGTCTTTTTGCAGAATACGTTTTGAAAAATAGGTTTTTCCACAAAAAATTGATTTTTTTGCCCCAAAAAGTCAGACCACGAAAATTAGGGTTTTAGTAAATAGCCCCCTAAATGTATGGTTTAATTTATTTGGGCTATGTCTAAATTTAGAGCCAACCATTCAGGTACCACTTTCTATTAATTTACTGTCCTACCACTACAAAAAGTCCCTACTAAAAGATTGCAAATGTATAAATAGTGCCTTCAATTCTGGAATGCCTGCTAATATGTGATATGAATAACAATCAATTAAATGCACATAATGGCGATGAAACCTTGAATTAAAGGCCCTCTTTGACCTGACTGTTGTTAGGACCTATTATACTAAACATGGCTGGCTCACACCACTTCCTTTAAGGTTTTTTTTTAAATTGATGTTGAATTTTACCAGCACATTATAGAACACCATTGATAAACAGACTTAATTGTTAAATGTTTTAAACTATTGGCCAACCACTTTCTATTTATTGACTGTCCCGCCACTATAAAATATACCCTAACAAGAGACTGCAAAGGAATATACAGTGTCTTGATTTTTTAAATGCCTGCTAATATATGATATGAATAACAATCAATTAGATACACACAATGGTGATGAAACCCTGGATTAAAGGTCCTTTGTGAGCTGACTGGTGATAAGACATAATAGACTAAACAAGGCTGGCACACACCACTTACCCTTTCCCAGTTCCTTTTAGGTTTTTTTGAAGCTGATGTTGAATTTGACCTGAACATTATAGGACAGCATTGAGAGACAGACTTGACTGTTAAATCTATTACACTATTGGCCAACAAAGAAACATTAAGCCATTTCTTATCCTTAAATGTCCAAATCAGATTGTACACGTTTAAACAAAATAACCATTACTGCGAGAATGTAGCTGAAACTGTGCTGTTGACTGACTTGCATCATAACTGATAACCCCATACTTCATACAAGCCAGTTCTACATAAAATGACTGATAGTTAAATAAAGAAAGAAAACTATACCATAAAGTCTCTGGTCTGTTTTAAAAGCTGAGGATGACAAATGGCATAACTGTGTAAAGACAATCTGACTGCTCGCTCTTATCATGAAAATGTCTTTCAGACATAGGTCATAACTGGAAGCCTTGTAAATGGTGTCTGTGTTTAAGGTTCTTCCCACAAAGCTATGTCCCAAGTGATTTTGACTTATCATGGTATTCTTAGAGGAGCTAATACAGATATGTCATATTTAACATCACTTTTTGGTCCCATTCCAGTTTCTTTACTGAAATATTTTATAACACTTCTAAGCTTTCCATAAAGACTCTTTTGTATTCATGAAAGATAAAGAGCTTTCTTGTTTTTGTGCATTTAAAGTGAGACAAATTCTAAGGGTAAGAAGGTTCTTTGAATTCATCCTCTCCTTTTAGATTTTACTTTGATACATTATTTTACCCTGTCCAGAAAATAAGTGTTAAATCTATCCCTTTCAGTAATATTTTATGATACTAATTTATGAAGCTGTTTCCCAGGCAAGAAATGAACAACAAATGATAAACACCATTATCAAGGTCTTGACTGAAAAACATTCCTTTACCAATCAATGTGAAGGTTGAAATGTACTTTGATTGAGCCAATTTAACAAAGTATGAAATGTAGGTCATGCTGGTAAACTGAATCAAAATAAACATGTTTCAAATTAAGTCTGATGACTTGGACCTGCTAATAAAGAGCCCTGGTAATTAAATCACTTATGAATAATTTGGTGTTCCTTTCTTTTTCTGGATGCTAGGTTGAGTCTAATATAAACCATGCATCCATAAGGTTACCTAAGCACCTAATTTAAAACTAAATTTTGGATAGGAATGATGAAAGAAGTAAATGGGTAAAAACAAAGAGAGAAGGGGGATGGGTGAAAGTGAAATAAAAGGCTAGAGATCACAAGTCTGTCAAGGTTTAGTTGTTTTCTCTTGAGAGGGGAGATGATTACTCTTCACAAGTATATTAGAAGTATATTAGTATATTTTAACCCATAAAGAGGATCACCTCACCAGAGCCCACCACTTCAGACTAAAAGAAAATAACTTTCATTTGAAGCAACATAGGTGGTTCTTCAAAATGAGGGCAGTGAGGTTGTGTAATACCCTGCCTGGTGATGCACATCAAAAAAAACTAATGACTGGTGCCCACTGCACTCATATGTGAAAAAATGTAAATAACATTAAAACATACCATTATACCCATATGCCTCCTCCTCTCCTCTGGATAAAACAGCAATTGTGTGCATTAGGTGTCTTTAACAACAATTCCAAAGTCTCAGAACAAACCCTACTAAGATCCACAGCTAGAGTAGAGCAGTCAGAGTATGGCACATACAGGCAAAATAGGACAGGCAGAGTATGGCACACACAAGGAGCATAGGGCAAGCAGAGTAAGACACATTGTGAGCATAGGTCAGGCAGAGTATGGCGCACACACAGGGAGCATAGGGCAGGCAGAGTATGGCACACACAGGGAGCACGGAGTAGGCAGAATACAACAGGAGACAGGGAAACCTATCAGGACAACTCAAAGATGAGCAGTTCATACTGTGCTACATACAGTGGCACAATGCTGGTGCCCCTCCAGTAGTTTATATGAGATGTGAACAGGTCAGTTAGATTTCAGGTGTAAACAGTACAAGGCTTGATTGGTGTGAACAATAGAGGTATTGCACGTGTGAACAATGTAGAGCGGATTCAAATGAATGAGAAAATTAAATGAAATCACACACTGGCAATTAGCAATCAGTTTTGAAGATTTTACTGCAAGTAGGAAAATGAAAGAAAAAAATTTGATTGGTAGCAACTGCCAACCACATTTCCACAGTTTATCACCTACATTAGTAAATAGCACCTTGGGGCAAATTTACTAATGGTCGAATTTCGAATTAAAAAAAAAATTTGAAATTCGACCATGGGATCGAACGATCGAATATAAAAAATTCGATCGATCAAATATTCGATCAAATTTTTTTTATTCAATCTAAATTTATGATTCCCTATTCAGTAGCTTGATCCTGGCAAAGTAGGTAGTCGAATAAAAATTTTAAGAGGAAGTATTCGACCATCGAATATTCGAATAAAATTTTATTAGAATATTCTAATCATTCAAATTTGAATATTCGATGGTGAAATTTTCCTAATTTGCATATTCGAAGATTTGAATTCACGTGAATTTTGTAAATCTGCCCCCTTGTGCATTTTATTCTGTCCCAGAAGAGACAACACATAGGGGATGATTTACTAAAATTCAAATTTATTGAATTTAAGTCAACCTACAGTAACTCCCTTCCACTAATTGAACTCATTTATCAATTTTTCCTGAAAATATCAGAGTGATAAAATGTCATCATAAAATCAGCTGTCAATTTGTATCGTATGATTGACTCTCCGGATTATCTGTTTTTTTGAGATTATCGAGGGAAGACAAACAACTTCAGGGACATCTGCCATTGACTTCTATATCACCTTGACAGGTTTGAGATGGCATATTTTCGCATTAGGATTTTTGGTAGTTTTTGGGTGTTCCCCCTAAAAACTTTGTACAGCTCAGAATCTGTTTCATCAAGGCATTTTAGGTATTAGATTTGTTACCTACCTCTGAGTAAAAACTAGTGTGTGCCTTAGTCATCCCTTGCCTCCAGGTGTGGTTATTTACACTTCCAAGAAAGATCATACCTTTGGGAAAGGGGTTGTATTATTTCTACAGTCTTCTCTTGTATTCCTTATTTTACACATTTTATCCCATTTTCACTGATACAGTATATATAACTATATTTTACTCAACTTATGTATCCCATGCCTTTAAAAGGCAACCTTCTACAAAGAATGACCTACCCTGACATTAAAAAGACAATATTAATAACTTGCATCTCCATCAGGCAGAAATTCAATATGTTTCCGGATTCTCTGTTAACAACCATTAGAAGTACATTTAAAAAAATGGTTAAAATATTAAAGGAGAACTATACCCTAAAAATAAATATTACTAGAAATCCCATATTATATTTACTAAGCTGAATGCACTAGTCTAAAAGTTTCACATCTCCATAACAGCAATTATCCAGGCCTGCAATGTTGTCACAGGCACTCCATCTTGGATTTTATTAGGAGTGTCTGCAACACCACATGTCCAGTGTGCTCAGAGCATGTGTTGAGAAGCTAAGCTTATGGATGGATGTCATACAATCAGATGCTACAGGCAGACTATTACATTCTAATGTAAATGAAACTTCTGAGCTGTAATGTAATAAGAATCTTAATTAATTCATCTTTATATATATATATATATATATATATAAATCAAATGACAAATTTCAGAGTTGAGTACATGGTTACTCAGGAGGATTAAACCAACTATTTTTATATATTTACAGCAATGGCTGAAAGATGGTTACATAGTGATGGATAGAAAGTTCTAGCAGTTTTTGTTTGCGGAATGACATAGGACTACATAAATTCTGGATCCATTGCTTTGTAATTATTTGATATATGATTTCAAAGTTGGCACTGTAAGCTTCTGTGTTGGCTCTTGATACTAAATGTTCCATGCCAGATGTTTCCATGGTGGATGATTCCACTTTGCAGGGTGATTTGGATGCACAGGAGAACATAGCAGCAAACTTGTAAATGATGTTTAACCTTGCAAATTGCATGATTTACACTTGCAGAATTATGTTAAAGGCTTCTTAAAACAGACCTTGTAGCACTAATCAGCATCAGTCAGTCTGCTGAATATAATAAAGCACAAGAAAGTACTTTATTATAGGTATTATTATTGACTGGATATTGGAATCATAAATTTGTCTCTTTATACGTGCCTGGTAAGTAACATATATGCAGTGCAATTTTAAATAAAAGCCTAGCTATTAATGAACTGGGAAAATACAGAGATGTGAACCTTAAATGGAATGGAACGATTAGGGGCCCATTTATGATCGCCGAGCTTTCATTCTCAGTCAATCATAAAGGTAACCTTGTGTGAGTTTACTAATCACTCTGAGTTCCATGCCAAAAAGCTCAGTAATCTTTATAAGTGCTTTTGTAAGAAAAAATTAAGCTGCCCAACTGGAGAAAAAACCCAAACCAAAATTAGAGAAAAATAAAAAAATACACTGGAAGTTAAACTGTGTACACTGGTTTTGTAATCTTTGAGGAGAGTATTGTACTGCCTCACATAATGTACTAGAAGACCAGTCCTGTATTATATACAATATAGAGTATTGCATGAAATAAAATGCACTAGTTTAACGTGCATTGCCCTGTTTTGTCTGCTTTACTATTTTCTTATAAAATTGAAATTGAAAAAGAGTGAGATATGAGGGCCCTCACAGAATCTTTAGACTTTTGTAATTTGTGTAATCTGGTCTTGATGAAAACACTCTTTCCTGGATTAGAGTCAGTGGTCTATAAATTCACTTGGCAGCAGGTCAAGGGACTTTATAAAGGTGGGGAGTAAAGTAAGCTGGCAAACCCATGCCAATGCTCAGTGTCATAAAAAGAATGGGAGCTTCCAATTTGGTTTTAATAAAGGAGGTAATCCTCAGAGTTATTAAATAAACCAAGTCTAGATTGGCACTGTAAGGGTTACTGTTCCCTAAGGGTTATGACATACTAGGATATGTAATAAAACTTCTGCTGTGCCCAAGGTAGAGCCTTGCTGCATTGCTCTCTCACATTTGGGCCTTCACAGAATAGTGGAGGTAAAGCTTTTGCACCACTGAGGGATGATTGGCAAAGAAGGCACTTTTGTCAACAAAAACAAAGTGTAATTATTCATTATTTTACTGCACCAGTTATACCCATGGCATACACTGTGTATGCCTTATTTTTGGTGATGTGCTGTAGGCCTTCCAACACTTAGGGGCAGATTTACGAAGTGTAGAAGTGAAAATTTTAAATTAAAAAAATTCGAATTTCTTAGTAATTTTCGGCTCCTTCAACTATCGAATAGGCAAAAATTTTATTCAAATTGAAAAAAATTCGAATCAAGATGTAGACCCTTATTGAAGCCTCCAGTTTTTGGACCTCGGGTTCTCCAGCAACTTCCATCCCCTCTATAGAGTGGAGTCCAAATGGGACCCTCCCTTTTATATAGACTAGGGGATTATCCATACTACCTCTAGGTCAATGGCAACAGATCTCTCTCACATGACATAGATTAAATTAAATTCATTGGCCTCCCCTACACCAGACCACTATGAGCAGATGATAATTCTTTAATGTTCATTACTTTTTGGCAAAGTCAGTAGTTCATGACCATTTTTTTTATATATCTTGTGCATACTTTTATATCACTGACCAGGTTTTACTTTTGTTAATTCTTTATAAACCAAAACAAAATGGATAACCTTAATATGCATTCCCTATTAAAAATATTCAATATAAAAATGGAAGAATTAAAAACATGGAAGTGGGCTTTTGACTTTAACATATTTCTCACTTTCACACAAAATATGTCCCACAAAGTTAAGTCCAGGGTTTTAATTTTTCACATTTTCTTCCCATCTGAATAATTTCCTAAGGACTGAGTGGAGTGATGTATACACAATAAAGCACTTTGTAAAACTACTGATCTAAGAGTGTTTGTTCATGTTCTGGGGAGAAAGAACTGGTGTCAGTGAAGTGATTGTCAGCCAGAATGGGCTGCAAAGATGTGGTGTTTACAATATAGGCCATTCATAAGGTACGGCAGAAATTTTGAAATAAACATTTTAAGTTCAGTTTTGGTGGGGGCAGGGATAAGCAATGAAAACGAATAGACAGTTTTTTTTCATTAAGTAATAACACATGCATGCACATCAAGTCTAACTTATATGAAGTAATTCCTTGAGAAAATACTCTCTCCTGCTCTTTGACACAAGGTCTGATTAGCTAACAACATGATCAAAGCTGGATATTAGCAATATATAAGCCTGTGAAACCTTAAATGTGTGATACATTTTTATGCTTAATTGAATGAATTCTGTATATGTTCTGGGTTTTAGCAACAATTTTAAAAAGATAAGGTTAAAAAGATATGGTTGATATAATAATTAGGTTGCTTGTATATTATGAAAAATGATCTTGGATAATAAACAAAACAGACTAGAAGCTTTTAATTACTTTCTTTTTTAAAACTGGTTTGTTTTATGAATGTAAAACAGTAGTGAGAGGAATAATTGAAGTTGAATGGAAATGTATATAAAGGTATCGGATCTGTTATCTGCCAGAAGCATCTGACAGGAAGGCCATCTCTCATAGGGGCAAATTTATGGACGTAAGCATCACTTCGATGGTGAAGGAGATACTGTAGATGTTAGAGTTGAGTCACACTCTATCGCCAGATAGATTAAAAACAAACACTGGTGTCTTTTCCTTTTTTCAGGGTGATAGGTTGAAAAAGTCTTAACAAATTTTTTTGGTGTAACCGGTTTCCCCCTTTTTATAACATAATTACAGTGAGCTCATGTGTAGGGCCTTATAACAACTCTATTGACTTTATTAATTTTCCCTTGGCATTTCTAGTTATCAGTGTAAATGTAACGTATTAGATGCACCATGTAACATAAAGAGGTGTATTCAACTGTAAATTTCCCACCATATGCAAATTAGTCTGAGTGCAAGACTGCTAACAAAGTTGCGCTAGGCAGAATTGAATTGTTTTGAGTTGCTCGCACTCTGTAGTTCCTGTTCTGTATACAGAAACAGGAAATGTTATACCATTTTTGTTTAAGTAGACTCAAAGTAGCAAAGAATGTCAAGCTACTGGTTTCCAAAACCTAATTTTGCACACAAACATGCTAATATGTAAGCTGAAAAATAGAAATACAACTTTTTATAGCAAGAACCAGAACTTTGCTCTAAATAACTTTCAGAACTAAGGAACAGGTCATACAGTAAGAATGTTTCTCTAAATAACTTGGAGAATCAACATTTTATCCAAGTATTTTTTTCATCCATTACATACACTATTAGATTTTTGCTTCACGGTTAACCCTCTGTGTTAACTCTGACAAAGCTTTCAAGAGGTTAAATTCACAGGAGAAACCTCTGTCATGGTGCATGTCATAGTTAGGATACTTGAAAGAAACCAGCCTTGACTCCATATGATAATTAAGATGTGTATGAACATACTCCCTCAAGGAAGTGTGTTTGATTAGATATCACACCAGCGCACTGGCCGATAAGCACAAATAATAAGAAACATAGCTGAAAAATATTTTGACATAACAGACATTAGTAATATTGTTCAGCAGTCTGTGTTGTGTAAAGATTCTACAAACTGTCAATTAATGAAGGAAGTATTGTCCCTTCTAAAACATATAAAATTAAAAATGAATGATGTTGAAAATGTATTACTAGGCTTGAGGCATACTCTATTTCTGCAGAAAGAAAGATTTATCTACATGGTTTAGATACTTAAATGTGCATAGCAATATTAGAAGGTTGGATGTTCACTGTCTCATTCCAGTTCCTTGGGAAGTTGGCTACATAGGCACTTGGGAAGTTGGCTACATAGGCTACATAGGCATTACTTCAGGGATTTGTTTTACACTAATGATGAGCAAAAGATGTTGCCATGCACAGATTTGCAACAAATGTCTACATTTTACCAGAGCTGAACCCGCATAAAACAATTGCCACAGTGCTCGGTCCTTTTTGTGCAACGTGAAAAAGGACACACAAGAAATGCATACATCATTTTATACTTCACCTCTCCTTCCACATCAACCTAAAGGATTTAAGACATCCCACTGTCTATATAAGAACATACACATAAATATATAGTATATACAGTTATGGGACCTTTAATTCAGAATCTTTGGGACATGGGGCGTTCTAGATAATGGGTCTTTCCGTAATTTGGATCTTCACACCTTAAGACAACTAGAACATAATTTAAACATGAAATAAACCCAATAGGCTGGTTTTATTTCCAATAAGGATCCATTATATCTTAGCTGGGATCAAATATATACAATTGTTTTATTACTACCGAGAAAAATTAAATCTTTTTTAAAATTTTGGATTATTTGATTATAATGGAATCTATGCGACCCAGCCTTTCCATAATTTGGAACCTTCTGGATAACAGGTTTCCGGATAACAGATCCCATACCTGTATATATTTTATTAATTTTGATGTGGGGTACAAAGCACCCAGATATTATCTGTTGGTGGTCAGATTTATTATAGTCGTGTCTGTATTTGTAAGCTACTATATATATATAAACTATAGATGGTACTTTTTGCAACATCACAACAGCAACATACCCCCAAAGCAGAAACAAGGTGGCACAAAAAATGCCAATGCAATATAAGGATTATGTATTATATAATATACAATAATAAGCCTCTTCCCTGTTAAATGTATCAAAGGAATTGTTCAGAGTAAAATAAAAACTGGATAAATAGATAGGCTGTGCAAAATAAAAAATATTTCTAATATAGTTAGTTAGCCAAAAATGTAAAAATGTAAAGGCTGGAGTGACTGGACTTCTAACATAATATCTAGAACACTACTTCCTGCTTTCCAGCTCACTTGGTTTCCACTGATTGGTTTGCAGCCAATAACCAATCGGTGACTTGAGGGGGCGGGCACGTGGGTTATAACTGTTGCTTTTGAATCTAAGCTGAATGCTAAGGATCAATTGCAAATTCACTGAACAGTTATGTCCCATGTTGCTGCCCTTCAAGTCAATGACTGACTCCAGTCCTTTCACTCCAGTCTTTATACATTTTATTTTTGCCTAACTAACAATATTAGAAACATTTTTATTTTGCACAGCCTATCTATTTACCCAGTTTTTATTTTTACAATGAACTGTTCCTTTAAATCCACTGACACAAATCCAGTACATAGAAACATTCTACCATAGAGTATATATAAGCAACTACATTTCTAAATAATTCGGCACTAAGAATAATAATTAAAATTACAATTTTATTTGTTAAAAATGTTTCCAAAATGACAATTCACAGGAACATGGGCAATTTACTGCAATTTAGACACTTCGCTAGTGAAAAACCTCAGCCCTGGAGAAGTTTTGCCGGGCAAATTTTCACTCAGGTGAATGATAATTAATCCACAAATTTATCAAAGTGAAAGTTTCTATTATTACCCTTTTCGACAAAGTTTATTTCGCCAGGTTCTGCCTGGCAAATTAATAAGATGAAGCTACATCCTCAACATTATTATGTCAGTAACATATCTTGTATTCCAAAAAAAGTCATAAAAAGAGACAAAATGCTGGCGTTTTTTATTATTTGAAATGGGATAATGTTTATAAATTGTCACTGTTAAACGTATGTTATTTACACTTTTTTTTAACCATTTGAAGCTCTTGCCACATTTAAGACTGGGCTCATGGCCTTGGACAATAGAGGATGTCTGTTGTCTTTATTTTGCTTCTTAGTAAGTGGCCACCTCCATAAATTTCACCAACATCACTAAGAAATACATACATATAACCTTTATATACCCACAAATTACAGAAAAATCCATTATTTGGAAAATTCCAATGATCGAGCATTCTTAATAACAGGTCCCATACCTGTATAAATATGCCATGAAAAAACAATTGCAATTAAACATGTTCTGTACAATACTTATTTAACCATAAGAAAATACAGACATAGAAAATGTGTTGCTGTGCCACTTCAAGGTAACTAAGATGTGTACTATTGCAATGTGAGATTCTGGGGATCTTATAAACATTAGTGGCTAATGTAACTACTGTAATTGCCCATTATAGAGATGAATGTCAGTAATAGGTTTGGAACTCCATTCTAAAGCTGAGATGTTTCCTGGAAAAATGTATGGTTTTGTAAGTGGCAGAAATGTTTACAAATACCCACAAGAGTTCCAACATTTTAAAAAGCATAATCTTTTTCACCTGAAAAAATGCAGAATTAAACACTATCATTAATATGCGCCCCCTGCATTCCACATTAAATCCACATTAAATAGTATCAGATGCCCCTTATGCAACATGAGTGCCTTTTGTTCTATGAAGAACACTTGCAGTATGTTGAAACAAGGTAGGGCAAGTATGTTATTGAAGAGTTAAGAAAACATCCTAACTGCAATATATTTTCAACTCCAGTGAAATATCACTGTTGTGTGAATTCTGGTGTTTTGCTAATTTTGAAGTGAAGCAAAATGGGCCACTTTTGCACATCACTAATTACTGTACATCTCCTCCAAAGACAATTGTGGACGTGATCTGATATGAAAGGGGTGTAGTGGCCTGCTAAGAACTTAATAGGGTCAGGGACCCCATTAGAATACAGGTTATCAACTGTTCCTCCTCCCCATGAACACAAGTGCATAGTACCAAAATTGAGCTACTTCCCTTACTAAAAAAAAAATCAACTAGCAGTTAAGCAGATTTTTTCATGACAAGAGTTTGAAACGTGAGAATGTGTTTTATTTTTCAACCACAGCTACTATGATACAAGCTAACATCATTTTACTGAAATGCAGGAGTGTAACTATAGAGGAAACAGACCATTTTACTGCTGGGGGTTGCTAGTAGCTATAGGGGGCCTATTGGCTGGTAAACAGCTGCAATACATGTATGTTTAGGGAAAATAATTGTTCCCAATGTTTAGGGGGCAAAATAACTATTCCAATACTGAAAAGGTCACTTAGGTTAAAGCTCATAAAATTCAGTAAATAGATTTCGATATGAACAATTGAAGTTACTGTTTAATAAGTAGTTAACAAAAATAGTTCCATTAATTAATATGGTAATAAGTGAGTCAGTTCACACCACCACCCCACTCCCCCTTAGTGAGATAACTCAGCCACATTTAGAACTAGGGGTAGGCAGACAGAAGTGTTAAGTGCTGAGCACACCCTACCTTTGCTCCTTAGGCATATGTCTCTCCTGCCTACCTCTATTTCTGGCCTTGCTTTGAACCCTACATGCTTGCCTGCCCCTGTCACACTGCTCTGCACTTTCATTACTTTATAAATAAGTTATGTATGTAAGTTACATAAACTTTTACATAAGTGATGTAAGTTTTTGTATTAGTTATGTAATTTACATAACTTTGCGCTACCAGACCAGGCCCCACTTCAGGTCAGAATTTTAATAAAACCTGGGACAATAGCACCCCTCCATTTTCCCCATGTTAATTGCTGATAAGGGCTGAAGCTTGAGCTACAGTGAATATAATCTGTTATGGATCTCAGGATCTCTGCCTCCTTAGTAACTTTATGTAAACTATTGCAGTTCTTAACATTTTCCAGCAACTGCAGTCATTTACAACATGGAAGGCAGTTCAGAAAGTGCAAAAAGCAGGCACAATCCCCCAAGTTTTTACAGTTAGCACCTTCCCTCCCATGTCACTGCACTCTGTTCAGAGCACAGAGACCTGTGCCCCCCTCCCATGAATACAGCACTGTCTGTAGTCAGCAGAGCTGTATTCGTGTGGTTTGTCCATTGGGTAGAAACATAGACATCCCTCTTTCCATCACCCTAACTTATGCCTCAATCAGACGTGTCATTTAAGGAGTGGAGGTGGAGGTTAGAGCACAACCAGACCCTGGACAGAATGAGCACCAGGGGGCATGCTTTTGTAGTTATTCCCATTCCGGAGGGTTATAATGTATGCTTATGTATTACGTTAGTATTCCAAACTAAATACAGTACAGGTATGTGAACTGTTATCCAGACTACTAGAGACCTGGGCTGTTCCAGATAATTGATCTTTCCATAATCTAGATCTTCATACCTTTTAAGTCTATGAGAAAATCATGTAAACATTAAATAAACCCAATAGATTGGTTTTGAAAATGAATTGAATCTTTGTTGAGATCAAGCACCAAGTACTGTTTTATTATTACAAAGAAAAGGGAAATTGTTTTTAAAAATTTGGATTATTTTGATAAACTGGAGTATACGTGAGATGACCTTTCGGTAATTTGGAGTTTTCTGCATAATGTGTTTACGGATAACTATCTATCTGCTTCAAATGCTTTCTGCACAGCTCAGTACCCTGCTGGTTATTCTAAGGTCTGGATAATTTTCTTGTATAGTTCTAAATGCTTTGCTCGCAGTGACAGAGTAAAATCCTTAGAATATAATATATTAATATAAAACTGCTACACAGAAATATATATATATATATATATATATATATATACACAAAAGAGGCATACAAAGAATGGTGCTGCAACATTCTAGAAATTATTTCTTTTATAATAGAAATACATTTATGTATTTATGTAAGTGTCTTACCATTTCCATCTAGTCCACTAATACCATAGTAAAACATGGTTGAATACGAACTGTAATAAATGATCATAGTGAATTACAGTATATATGGATGGATACAACAAGTATCATATTTCCTTCATTATTGTCTGTGAATGTAACATGACTCCTAATTGCTGGGTTTATGTTGGAGAATTACTGAGGCAGTAAATGCCCTGTCTCAGTCTGATACAGTTCTTGTAAAATAAAGCACTAATCCCAGAGCAGCTGCAGATTGTTTTTCCTAAATGTGACATGTCTCTTGGCCTCAAAATAACTGAATCTATAATCAAACTTTTAGTCTACCCATTCCATGTTACATTTTAACTGCTATTAAGGATCACTCTTTTTCCAAACAAGGGCCTCTTTTCCATTGCTCATTTTAATATATTAGCAAAACTTATGTTGTTTAATTAATAACCACTACTGAGTTCAATTTGCTTGAAGCTGTTACATTCAGCACTGCTCCCCCTCATTCATTTAAAAGAACGTCAGCACATTCCTAAAATCATCACTTGTCAACTCCCTACTTTAAGGGGCAGTATCCCGTTTCAGTGACTTTTCCTGATTCATTCTAAAGTTGAACCATTCATGTAGGAAACTGCCTACGCTGATATCTAACCTTTTTCAGCAACTGATGGGCATTTTCTCAGAAACAGAGAGTTAAATGGTATCTTGCCTTTACACAATAGTTGATATGACTTCAGATTATGAGTATCAATAGACTGCTCATAACATCATTAGTTCACTGGGGAGTGATTCTAGAGATTAAAGTCAATTTGAATGCTTTAAAAGTGCCATAGCTGAGTAACATATGAAAGAAGGGATACAAGGAATACACTATTTTAGGATTCATCCAAATTTTTTGTGACACAGTCAGCCACCAAATCCAAACCCTAATTTGCAAATGTAAATTCGGAAAACAATGGGGAAAGAGTAAACTATTTTGACTTCCTTGTTTGATTTGGAATCCAAATCCTGCTATAAAAGGCTGAATCTTGTATGAATCCTGAACAGAATCCTGGATTTGGTGTATCACTAAATGAAAAGAAAAACAGAAGATACAGTATTACACTGCATAGACACCCGCTCTCTACTTAACAAATCTACATTAATCCATGATCTTTTT
>CM044439.1:74754179-74778111 GCA_024363595.1 Xenopus borealis
AAAAAGGATTAATTTACACCAAATTGAATTATGTACAGTAGAAAAACAGAAGGATGATCAGCTATCTAAGGGGCAAATTCACTAAGCAGAGAAGCATTGCCTTCGCTAACGTTCACAGCACTTAACCAAGCAAATTTTCGCCAATGCTATGCAAATTCACTAAAGTGCAAAGTTATGCTCAGGTCATCAAACGGTAGCGTAGTTGCGCTAGTGTTAATTTCGCCAGGCAAAGCGCATTTATGCTAGCGATGCCTAATTTGCATACCGGGTGAATTTCAAAGAATAATAGAAGTATATGTTACAGCCACTACTTTACACTACACAAGCCCAGGAAACCTTTAATGAATAAAATAAAGTTGTCCTATTGCCCTAAAAATCTGCCCACTGTATAGTTCAGTTGCCATATGTTAGGAAATGTAGGGGGAAGTAGGCTAACCCCCTAAAAAATTTTGTTCTTTATCAGACTACAAAAGGTAAAACACGCCAGCGTTTTTTGGGACTTAAAAAAAATGTCCATATTTTTTTTTTCAAACTCCTATCTATTAACATCTAGCTTAAAATGCTAATGTTCAGTAAAATTATCATCTTAGTGAATTAGCGTAATTACGATCCTTCGTCAGTGCGCATCTTTGCCTGGCGTTAGGGTGCAAAGTTGCACTAGTCTATCTACTTCGCTAGTGAAAATTCGCCAGAGTCGGTGTTAGTGAATTTGCGAAGTTCCGAATTGACGTCACGCTGGAAAATTAGCGCTAACATTAGACGTTTCGCGCTTTAGTGAATTTGCCCCAAAGAGAGAAATATTACTTTATGAAGACCGAAGTAGACATTATGCAGCTAATACGTATTAGTAGGGCAAAAAGGTGCAAATTCACTAAATAGCAAAAATGCGCTAGTGACAGCTTTGCTGGCGTTCGTTGCACTTCACCAGGCAAATTTTGGCTAGTGCTACACAAATTCACTAAGATGCGAATTTGCGCTGAGGGTGGTGAACGGTAGCGAAGTAGTGCTAGTGTTACTTCACCAGGCAAAGCAAATTTAGTGATGCCTAATTTGCATACGGCGTGAATTTAAGTGTATAATAGAGGTGTATGTTACAGCCACTACATTACACTACACAAGCCCAGGAAACCTTTAATAAATTAAATAAAGTTGTCCTATTGCCCTAAATATGTTCCCACTGTATAGCTGAGTTGCCATATGTTAGTAAATGTAGGGGGGTAATGAGGGTAACCCAAAAAATTTTGTTGCTCTTTTTCAGACTATCACCAAACAAAAGGTAAAAGTCGCCAGCGTTTTTTGGGACTTTCAATTTCAAGTTTTTTTTCAAACTCCTGTACTGTATTGACCTTCGCCAGGTCTGACCTGGCGAAGTAACATCTAGCATAAGAGGTAACGTTCACAAAAATTTTCATCCTAGTAAATTATTGTAGTTACGTCCCTTCGTCAGTGCGCAACTTCACCTGGCGTAAGGGTGCCAAGTTGCGCAAGTCAATGTCCTTCACTAGCTAATTTTCGCCAGGAACACTGTTAGTGAATCAGCGAAGTTGCGAATTGACGTCATGCTGGCAAATTAGCGCTAGCGTTACACACTTTAGTGAATTTGCACCTCAATCTTCTCATTTAATCTACTTCTAAGCAGGTGCTCTATAGATACAAGGAATAGATGTTGGAACAGAAGCCAAGGATATTTTGGCTGCAATTGAAACCAAAAACAGACAGCTCTGTAACACACAATGTAAACATGGTTCTTTAAAGCAGATATAGCAAGCCTTTCTGACATTTCCTCTCTGATCTATAGAAAGGGCAATGTATACAACAGGGTGGTCCAGCAACACTTTAAGTAAAAAGTGGTGTTTTAGCTGCAAGGTCACTGGCAGAGTGTTACATTCCATGGCCAATTAAACTGCAAAGGGAATAGAAAAGTAACAGTCTCTTCCCTTAGGGTCTGTCAGATATCCATCCTCTCACAAGGAGAACAACTGGAGAAATCTAGGATTTCCTTTTTATAACTGGGTACATAACCCCCCTTCTTTGATGACCAGGGAAACTTTACTGGGTTCTGCTAAAATAAAAAAACAAGCTAATATTTAACGTTGAGGTATTTCAAGCAAGAAAGGAGAGGCCTTAACAAATACAGCTGCAGGATCTGTTATCAAGAAAGCTTGGGACCTGGGTTTTACAGATAAGCGGCCTTTCTTTAAATTGGGTCATCATACTTTGTCTACTAAGAAATCATTTAAACAATAATGAAACCCAATAGGATTGTTCTGTTTCCAATAAGGATTAATTATATGCTAGTTTGGATCAAGTACAATCTACTGTTTTATTGCTACAGAGAAAAGGAAATAATTTTTTAACATGTAAATTATTTTATTAAGATAGAGTCTATGGGGCCAATTCACTATAGCTGGCCATAGACATAACAATTACGATCTTTCTCGGAAAAGATCTTTCCAAGAAAGATCGTTCGTTTCAACACAGACGTGTAGAGCTGAATCGTCAAATATACAGGTAGAAACAATAGAATTCTACTTGTATCTGACGATTCAGCACTAACAATGGCCGATGTTCAGGGTGCTTTCAAAGGCATCCGATCAAAATTTTCCGTCCAGTCCGATCAGCCAGCCGACCGATATCTAAATCTTCTGACGATATTGGTCGGCTCATTTCCCACCATACACGCACCGAATTATCTGTGCGTCTATGGCCACCTTAAGATGCGCAAATTCACGTGGGTTGGCTTCGCTAACATTCGCCGCACTTCACCAGCACTACGCAAATTCACTAAAGTGCGAATTAACGCTCAGGTCGGTGAACGGTAGCGTAGTTGCGCTAGTGTTACTTCGCTAGGCAGAGCGCTGTTATACTAGCGAAGCCTAATTTGCATACGGCGGGAACTTTAACTTATAATAGAAGTATATGTTACAGCCACTACATTCCACTAATCAAGCCCAGGAAACCTTTAATAAATTATATAAAGTTGTCCTATTGCCCTACATGTGCCCCCTGTATAGTTGTGTTGCCATATGTTAGGAAATGTAGGGGGGAAGAAGGGTAACCCCCCAAAAAAATTATCAATCTTTTTCAGACTATCACCCTCCTATGGTAAAACACGCCAGCGTTTTTTTGGGACTTAGAAAAAATTTGACATTTTTTTTCCAACCTCCTATCTATTGTATTGAACTTCGCCTGGTCTGACCAGGCGAAGTAACGTCTAGCGTAAGTGCTAACGTTGAGGAAAATGTTCATCTTTGTGAATTTGCGAAGTTACGATCCTTCGTCAGTGCGCAACTTTGCCTGGCGGAAGGGTGCGAAAATTCGCCAGAGTCCGTTTTAGTGAATTTGCGAAGTTGCGAAATGATGTCACGCTGGTGAATTAGTGCCAGCATTAGATGCTTCGCGATTTAGTGAATCTGCCCCTATGGGAGAAGGCCTTCCTGTAATTTCTGGATAATTGGTTACTAGATAACAGATCCTATACCTTCTGGCTTTTGAGAGACTTCTTAGGGAAAGAGATGCTAAACATGGCAATATAACCCTAGACTATCTTATTCTTTCTTTTAGGAGAGAGCATTATTTCAGGCAGTGTAGTGGTAGCCATGCAGGCAGGAGCCCTGATATCTCTACTAATGTCCTGGAAAGCTTATTCCAAATGGAATTTCAGTTATAATTGTGTCAAAGTCTTTCACACCACACATGGGTGTTCCCATAAAAAGTGGACAACAGCAATGGATATGGGGAGTTCAAATTCACTTACACTGTATCCTATAATTCACTACCCTCAGATTCAGTAGCCGGTTAACCAATGTTAACTAAATTTGGCAGGCATTCTGTAACAGTATTGGAGTGTGTGCATGCTTCCTCTAATTTGTGCATGCTTCCTCTAATCTGGGGAGACAGTTGCCCATCTTATGTTACATAGTTAAATCGGGTTGAAAAAAGACAAAGTCCATCAAGTTCAACCCCTCCAAATGAAAATCCAGCATACATACACACCCCTCCATACTTTCACATACATTATATATACCCATATCTATACTAGAGTTTAGTATCACAGTAGCCTCTGATATTGTCTGTCCAAGAAATCATCCAAGTCACTCTTAAAGGCATTGACAGACATCACAACATCACCCGGCAGTGTATTCCATAACCTCACTGTCCTCACTTTGAAGAACCACCTACGCTGCTTCAAATGAAAGTCCTTTTCTTCTAGTCTGAAGGGGTAGCCTCTGGTATGTTCCTTGGTTCCTTGCTATTTGTCTATAATGTCCTCTAATGTACTTGTAAAGTGTAATCATGTGCCCTCGCAAGCACCTTTTTTTTTCCAGAGAAAACAACCACAACTTGACAGTCTTCCATCCCTCTAACCAGTTTAGTTGCGCATCTCTGCACTCTCTCCAGCTCATTTATATCCCTCTTAACGAGTGGAGTCCAAAACTGCACTGCATACTCCAGGTGAGGACTTACTAGGGACCTATAAAGAGGCATAATTATGTTTTCATCCCTTGAGTTTATGCCCTTTTTTATGCAAGACAGAACTTTATTTGCTTTAGTAGCCACAGAATGACACTGCCCAGAATTAGACAATTTGTTATCTACAAAAACCCCAAGATCCTTCTTATTTAAGGAAACTCCCAGCACACTGCCACTTAGTGTATAATTTGCATTTATACTATTTTTGCTGAAGTGCATAACCTCGCATTTATCAACATTGAACCTCATTTTCCAGTTTGCTGCCCAGTTTCCCAACTTAAACAAATCACTTTGCAAAGTTGCAGCATCCTGCATCGAACCTATAGTTCTGCACAATTTTGTATCATCTGCACAAATAGCACCAATACTTTTAATGCCCACCTCCAGGTCATTAATAACAAGTTGAAAAGCAAACGACCAAGTATAGAGCCCTGCGGTACCCCACGAACCACACTGGTCCAATTAGAAAATGTTCAATTTATAACCACTCTTTGTAGTTTATCTTTTAGTCAGTTCTCTATCCAGGTAAAAATACTATGTTCCAGGCCAACATTCCTTAATTTAACCAGTAACCTTCTGTGTGGCACTGTATAAAATGCTTGAGCAAAGTCTAAGTAAATCACATTCACTGCTAATCCAGAATCGAGGTCCCTGCTCACCTTCTCATAAAAAGAAATTAATTTAGTCTGGCAAGATCTATTACTCCTATTACCTATTACCATGTTGGCACAAACTCATAGTATTATGATTTGCTATGAAGTCCAGTAACTTATCCTTTATAAATCCTTCAAAAAGCTTTCCTACAACTGACATCAGACTAACTGGCCTATAGTTTTACATATTAAACATATTAAAATGAAATAAGGAGAGTTGGAACCCTTAAAATCCTAACTTTTTAGTAACTATTGATGCCTAGTTGATTCAGAAAGAAGTTCAAAAGAGACAAGGACATGTGAAAGTAAATAAAGACCCAGGACAAAATAGTATTCATCCCAGGTTACTCAAAGAGCTCAGCTCTGTGAGTGCCAAACCACTTTACTTAACTTTCAAGGATACTTTGATGTCTGGCATGGTGCCGAGAGATTAGCGAATTGCTAATGTGGTACCATAACTTGAAAACTATATAGGCTTCTTAATTTGACATCAGAAGTAGGAAAGTTTTTGGAGGGCATAATAAGAGAAAAGACACTGGAATATATTATAAATTAAAACACAATGGATTTGTGCTACCATGATTTAATGCACAATAGATATGGTCATAAAAACTGAATTGACTTCTATGAGGAGGAGAACATTGGAGTGACACTGAATGTGATGTACTTAGATTTTGCTAAAGCACATGATACAATATCATAGTGAAGTTTATACTATATGATTATATTTAATATTTATTGCCTAGAAAAGGGGTCCCTAACCTTTTTTGCTCGTGAGCCACATTTAAATTTAAAAAAGAGTTGGAGAGCAACACAAGCATGAAAAAGTCCATGGGGATGTCAAATAAGAGCTCTGATTGGTTTTTTGGTAGCCCCTATATGAACTGGCAGCCTACAGGAGAGAATGTTTGGCAGGACATCTGTTTTTTATGCAACCAAAACTTGCCTCTAAGCCATTAATTAAAAAATAAGCACCTGCTTTGAGGCCAAGGGGTTGGAGAACAACATGTTGCTCGCGAGCTACTGGTTGGGGATCACTGGCCTAGAACATAATATTTTTATTTAGACAGAGATAGCTTACAAATATTGGTGGTAAATTAAACTTTTTCTAATTGGACCAATGTTTGGATCCAAAAATAAAATCAGTCTTCTATGGAAAGGTATAAAAAGGTGACATAACATCAAGGGAAATAGGCATCAATGGGTCCTTCCAACATAAGAGAGTGAGATAACAGTACATTTACAGGGTATATATAGAAAAAAAACTCAAAATCATTGGCTGTGGTAACCAGACACAAAGGCATATAACCATCCAGCAATCTAATACCACACACTGATGTAAGCAATAGTGTAAAATCGCATACAAATATTTTGTACATAAATAATACGTATTTGTACGTCAACTTGGTATTATCATGTATGGATTATATCATATATAAAATATACTAAAATATACTCACAAAAAAAATTTGTTTACTGCTCTAATGGGGTTAGTAACCTATAGCAACCAATCAGCAGGTAGCATTCACTAGTCACCTGTTTAAATGCAAGTATCTTATTGGTTGCTATGTGTTACTGCCCCTGGGCAAACTTAAGGGAAAAATATATTGTTTCTATCTAAATAAAACAATTCAGCTAAACTTGAAAACAAGTATAAGTTATTTTCCTACATATAATTACATATAATAATCATTATTTATGATTATATATAATTATTATGATTCTTTCAATTTTCAGATCTCCAGATGCTGCAGACCCTATGTCAATAAATCCTGAAGAAGGTGATATCTGCTATGTTCTTCTTGAAACTTTGAAATCCAGATAATGTTTTCACAGTACCTGTTAGATATCTGTATACCCTCTTGAATTAATTTCTCTGCACAAGTGATTTTGTAACATACTGATCTTAACTTATCATATAGTTTTTATGCATATTCGGTTTTAATTACATTTCATTATTACATTATTTTATATTTGTCCTTACTTTAGACGTGTAAAGAGGATTTTTAAAGATTTTATAAGGGGTTTCTTTCTGGACAAGGGCATAATGTGTACATCTATCATTTATGGGCTAGTATTAAAGAAGTTGCAGCTATCTATAATATTAATAAAACTACATTTATTACACATATGGCAGGCTCATAGCAACATTTTAGATTATAACAAATTAGTCACTTAAAGGGCACCTATTGGGGCAAAATTATACCCCCAACCAAAAGTGCGGGCTGATAGAGCCCGCATTCCGGTTGGGGGTTTCACTATTTTTTTTTTTTTTTAAATATGCCCCTTGCAAGCGCTAGCGGCCTCGCTCTGGGAGGGAGCTCCCGGAGCGAGCAGCTGTCTCCCCATAGGCGCGCATGCGCAGAATGAAAAAGCGGTCACAATTCTGGCAGCTTTTCATTCAGCGCATGCGCGTGACGTCATTAAGACGCGCGCCTGTGGGGAGACGGCTGCTTGCTCCGGGAGCTCACTCCCGGAGCGAGGCCACTAGCGCTTACGAGGGGCATATTTTTTTAAAAAAAATAGTGAAACCCTAAACCGGAATGCGGGCTCTATCAGCCCGCTCTTTTAGTTGGGGGTATAATTTTGCCCCAATAGGTGCCCTTTAAAGGGGTTGTTCACCTTTGAAATAACTTTTCATATGAAGTAGAGAGTGATATTCTGAGATAATTTGCGGTTATTGCATTATTGAGCTTTTTATTCTTCAGCTATCCAGTTTACAATTTCAGCAATTTGGTTGCTAGTGGCTAAATGAACCATGAACTGATTTGAAAAAGAGACTGGAATATGAACAGGATAAGGCCTGAATACAAAGATGAGTAAGACAAAGTAGCAATAACTATAAATTTATAGCCTTAGATGGTGACCCGTATAGAAAAGAAAGGAAAAAGTCAGAAGACAAATAATTAAAAAAACTATAAAAAAGAAAAAATTAAGTCCGATTGGAATAGTATTTAGAATTGGCCATTTTATAACATACTAAAAGTTAACTTAAAGGTGAACTACCAAGTCACCCTCTTGCCCTACCATACAGATCCCCAAGCCTTCCTACCTGCCTACAATTTCTGCTGTTTGGTGTTGTACTATAAATTAACTTGCAGCTCCTGTTTGCACTGACTACTGACAGCTTTGATCTAATTTGTATCATAATTATAGAGCCTGCTAAAAAATTAACTAAAAATAAAACAGTTCCAAATTATATATAACTGCTACTTAATTCATTTTATAGTCTTGTGGGCATAAAAGATTCAAAATTATTTGTTTCTCTAATTTTTTCATTCCATCTGCGGATTATAAAAATCTAATCCAGTTTATCCATCAAAAAATAACTTGATTTCTGCAGTCATTAGTATCATACATCATGTCTGTCTTCGTGACTCACGGTTTACTATTAAGAAAGAAATGTTCCCAGCTGAATTCACTTTTTTTGGATTAATGGCTTGCATAAAAGCTCTTCCAATTTCAGTTTCAGGCCAGCTTTGAAAAAGATGTCATGGTATTTTCAATTTAAACAAGCACTTCCCCAGAACTGCATTATGTCATCACATCTGTTTAACCTTTAAACTCAAAAACACTATAGGTAATGCGTGGCAAACCATTCCAGCAGAATCTTGCCATCTTGATTTAAATATATATCTTGATTAAAATATATAATAATGTCATTATATGCCACATTCAATTATTTAATTGAATAATTACAGAGATGAGGAACATTTGAGATTGATAAAAAAATCTATTCTCTCTCAATAATAATAGATAATTTGAAGACAAATATTATCCCATAAAGGCATCTGTCTATTATCCCACTTTACACATTGCTGGGTTCACATATATATGTTTAGTAAAACCGCTGTTGCTTTAAATGCAGAATTAAAAAAGAAAATTTTAAAAATATGGCAGGAAATGATGGCCAAAAGGACTGCAGTTTAAAGATGTAATACATCGGATGATCGTACATATTTAACAACCTTGGCAACAAATGTCCTATTTTATGAGAAACGTTTCATTTGATAGCCTTTTTTTTTTGAACCAAACCCATTACTGTTCTATATTGTTTTTTATTTGTTATGTAAACTGGTGCTTTTTTTACCCTAATTTGCATGGATGCCCTATGGCTATACAGCAGTTTATTTAAATAATCCACTGCATTAATTACCCGTACCAGTAACATCCAGTACATTTTCATAAAATTATAAGTTCATTATAATGCACATTAAATACTTTCACTTTTTGTTCTTACTGGTCCTTTAAGTGTGTACTGCGAATGTTGTTGATTAAAAAAATCACTATTTATTTTCACTTACTTTATCTTAACACCCATGAATAAACTCAGGTTATTTATAAAATTATCTTATATCTGCCTCAAAATATATTTTAATATTTTGATAACAATATAACATATAACAATATAAGCAACATTGCAAGCAAACATCAGAAAATAACTAATAAGTCCATCATTTTTGCACATGAAATTTTTAATTCTAATTTGTCTTTCAAATTGCTATGTGTTTATCTCTATTTATGCAAACAAGTGTTTCCTTATCTTTCGTTTTTCCTCCTGTAGAAAACATATATATGAAGGTTACGATCATATCATCTACTTCCCTTGTCCTTTCTGAGATGTGCATATTAAGGCCCTGGAGCCTTTCCCAATATTATTTATTTAGATTGTGGATCCTTATAGTTGCCCTCCTCTGCATAGGTCTGTTTAATTTATATATTTCCATCGACTATGCCTTCAAAACCGAACATAGTATTGAAGATAAAGTTTCAGTGATTTATTGGTGATGGCACAGGTCTGCAAGCCACAGCTCTGAAGCCTCATGTGGCTCTTCGTCCTGCTTGCTGCGGTTTGGTCTTGTGGCTTTGCCTGTCACAACATCTATACAGCCCTTACTCTTGCTTGCAGCTTCTTAAGTGTGCAACCGCTGTAAGGGTTAGGGCTACATAGAGACATCCCAGGAGTGACAGGCAAGAGGAATATCATCCCTGTACTTCCCTGGTACTAACGCTAGAATCCTTTTAAGTCCCCGGCAGATTTGAGGATTCACCGATCCCGCCCAGTTTTCTTACTTCATCAGTGCCAACTCCAGCCCTGATGTGAGGGAAGGCAGGAAATTGGGTAGAGGCTGGCAAGCAGTGAGGTAAGGGGTTGCACCCCATTAGGGTGTTAGTTAACTCTCTAGAACCCATCCCTCTCTACAGTTACTACCTTGCACCGGTGGAGATTGCTTACTTGCTCCGTCCAATAACTCGTTGGAGTGGTATAGGCAAATTAAGCTCATTCCTATTTTGAGTATTTCCATGTGACTCAAACAACTGGTGGGTTTCCTTATTCCTCTGGTTCCCAAGAACAGTGTCGAGAGCAAGCAGGGTCCCTTATTACCAGCATAAAGAAGAGCTTGTCTCTTCTCTTGTCTCTTCTGGCATATGCCAGAAGTGAAGGCAGAAATGTTGTGCCAACAGAAGCAGTGTGCTTGGTGCCATTCCATGCCTCGTATGGTCAGTGTCCAACAAGGAATAGCTGCAATACCTGAGCCTATCACTCTCCCTCTCAAAGAACAAAGGAGAGTGTCTAGTGCCGCCTCGCACCAGGGCTATAGCGCTGCTACCTGTCACACCGACGCAACATTTTCTCCCAGCAGCTCCTTCTACTCCTCTTTCCGATTTTGTGTGCCCCTGTCTGGCCCTCACTGCCTTCCATTGTTTCCCAATGTGAAGCACGAACTTCCTAACAATAATGAGCTATGTATAATAAGTCCTGTTTTGTAAAATATCTACTGCAAAATACATTTTAGGCACAAACCTATTTACTGACCACCTTAGTAAAGAACATACTAAAAGTTAACTTAAACCACACCCCTTTAAGTCAGTGCAAATACTGGTGCCCAGTGGGAATTTCAGCTCCTTCTCTGACAAGAAGGGGATTATTTACTAAGCTAATTTTAGTTTTTAAAATTTTAAAGTTATTTAGAGGGGGAAAAATGAATGATTTGATTGTCAAATCCAAAAGATTGGTAAAATTTGGGTTTTAGCTCAGTTTTATGAAGTTTTTTCCTGACCTGACTTTTCACTATATAATTGATAAATAAGATAAAATCATAGATAGGAGTTTGGTCGAGCTTTGTTCAGTAACGTTTGCCAGTTTTCCTGGATGTAAAACCTGAACTGACCTGTGAACTTGATCGCTAGTCATAATAGGGCACAAGCATAAATGCAATGATGCACTGGCATCTATAACTAGGGCATGCTGAAAACAAACAACCCTAACCGTATGTGTGCATGTATGTATAAATTGGGGTGTCATTTGGAGGGGTTAAAATTGATATAGTGCTATCTGTTCCAAACCCAAATGTAACTATTTATCATAGTAAGAAAAACCCATACAACACCAGCTGGATAGAAGGCATTGATTTCAAATGCTATTGGGAAAGCAAGGGAAGAGAACCAATGATACAGAGAGAAATTTAAAAGCATGGTGCTATTTTTCAACCTAGCAATACTTCCTGATAAAAAATGTTTTTACTTTCCCACCATGTTTTAAGCCTTATGGATATTTGTTTACATGTGAGTATAAACTTTAACAAATGAAACTATAAATATTTCCAGCCACGCTGCTGCAGGGAAGCATAAAGTAGTAAATAATCTACAAACTGACCAAAATAATTTCCATAAGACACTACAATACATGCATCTCAGACTCATTAGTAATGTAGCTGTTTGTATCAGTTGTGCCAAATAATTGAGATAAGTAACCCATGGAAGTAGTGTTATGCTTTATTAAGGGAATGTTTTATAGCAGCCATGTTATACCTTAATGTTATATGCAAAAAAATCCAAAAATTATGCAAACCCCCCAAAAAAACTTAAATACAGCCCTAGATAAATGCAGTGATCTTTTGCTCTGTTGCAAATAGGAAATCCCATATGCACTGAATATGAGTGGGATGTCATGGCCACACTGAGTTATGGTAATACTCCTCTTCACCTCTTTCTATTTATTTATGCAAAGCTTCACTTTAAAGCTGCCACCTTTCTGCAAAGAGTTCATTGCTGAATTGAAGTTGGCTGCAAAAACAAACTGAGACTTCAGTTCTTTGTGGAAAACTCAGCCTGGAATATACTTTATTTAAACAGACAGAAGAACGTTTGAAAGGTGTTGATAGCACTGCTTTGAAACTGAGGGTTGGTACATTATCAATTCATTTGTAAGGAGCTTTTCATCAGAAGACAAAAATAAGGGGTTATTTACTAAAACTTGAATATATCAAATTTTTTTTAAACCAAGCACAACCTATTTTATCAATATAATATCTTGAAAAAATTTGTGTGGCAAAAGACTCAATAAAATCAAGTGAAAACTTGAATCATACGCATTTTCTGGATTTGATGCCCGAATCGCTTGATTTTTTCTGGTTATCACCCAAACCCCCCAAATATTTTGGATTATAGGATGAAAACCAGCGCAGATCACAATATCTTCAAATTGTAAAAGGCGCATCTGCCATTGACTTCTACATGACCTTGGTAGGTTTGAGGTGCCGGATTCTTTTTGGATTTGGGGTATAATAAATCTGGAAAAATTGTAGCTTTTTTCACAAAACAATTAGCATTTTACCCCCATATATATATATATACACCATTTCTAAAAAAATACAGATATATGGTGTTCATGTACTACCATGTACTGCACAATGGTCTTTTGCCTATATGGCAAATTTACTCCTGTTATCTCTAATAACCTTTTATTTTGCATTAGGGGGTACCTTTACAGTATCTGTAAGCTATAATGTGATAATGTATAATATAATGTGATAGGCTAATCACCAGCTTAGCGATTTTATACCTGCTTGCAAAGAAGCTGGATGTTTTAATGAAAAAAGAAATTATCAAAATAGTTTAGTGGACCTAAGAAGGTATGAGATTACCCATTTCACAATGGTATAGTGTTCTATCAATCCAGTCCCAATTTTAAAAAAATTGAATGGAGAAGCGATTTGGAAGTGGTGCATTATTTTGATCTGTAAAATACTGTTTCTGCTTATAGGAACAGTAACATCAAAAAATTAAAGTGTTTTAAAGTAATAAAATATAATGTAGTGTTGCGCTGCACTCATAAAACTGATCTGTTTTCTTCAGAAACACTATAGTTCATATAAACAATCTGCTGAGTAGCAATGTCGGAAATTCAAAAAAGATTATATTCTACAGGTTAAATAGTGGATAACAGATAACACCATTATGTTCTACATAGGCTACATCTACATCTGCTGTGTATCTCCTTTGAATCACTGCTCACATTGATACACAGCAGCTGATTTATATTAACATAAAGTAGTGTTTCTGAAGCAAACATAGTAGTTTTACCAGTGCAGGGCAACACTGCATTATATTTTTATTACTTTAAAAAAAATTTATTTGTTGACATTACTGTTTCTTTAATAGGTAACATTTGCTTCTTGAGGAAATACCTTAAATGGAATGGCAAACTAAATTAATTTAAAAAGAAACTTATACTGCATGCAGCTGAATATGCAAATGTTGATTTTTTTGGTTCCATGAGTGATATATATGGACACAACATCAGCCACAGACATCTAGATTTTGATTATTGTATACCACTTTGGATTCTGTGTTTGACACAGAATATTGTGTCACAGCATCCCATCCAATTAAAGAGTTCACCATTGTGAACAGTGGTGCTTTGGTATGCTAATGAAAAGGTTAAATGCATTAAATGAGTTAAGATGACTTTAGATAACACAATTCTTCAATTAATCCTGAGTCACAACGCATTTAACACACAAATCCAAGTGGCTGCATCTGTAACTGTGATCAGGGACTATTTTCCAAGTAGCTCACAGCAACCATCAGCAGGTAACAGGTTGCTTTGAGCTATAAGATTTAGGTAAACATTTGACCTCTTCTTACATTATGCTGAATATGTCTTGCCTAGCCAGATGATATAGAGGCAAAGGCCAGTAATATACCAGCCAGGTGGCATCCCTAGGTTCAGCTGATAAATAGAAATGCAAGAAGTTGCCAGAAAGGCAACCTAAACTGAATGATCGGATAGGCAGCAAGAACTACTTATTGATGGTAAGACAAGCTGCTTTTTATTAACTGTCTCCTTATCGATTCATTTACTGTATTTGTTTGCTTTTTCTTCTTGTTTTTGTAAATTAAATAAAACATCTCAAATTAAAGAAATTAAATAAATTGTCCATGGCCAATGCAGAATTCAATTAGATTATGTCTAGAAAGCAGCTCACAAGTTGATAAAATCATGATGTTGCAAGGGAAAGGATCAGCTCATCTGGTCATTTGGGACAGAGCACTAACCCAGCTGGCTAATTCTTGTAAAATTAATAGGGCTATCTGGATAATGTGTAGATATGTATGTAATGCTGGACTTTGCAAAAATTCTGTCAATTTGAAATATCCCTGTTAATGCGGGGAAATTAAAAATTCTGTGGGTGACATTTTGTTTATTCAGTGCAAAATTCTGTCTTTTTATTAAACTGGATTATATCACTGGCAGTTGCTTCTGTTGTCCAAATACATATCTTGAATTCATCTTTACAGCTGTCTTAAAATATACTCAAATATAATTCAGCCACTACTGAACAAAAAGGAAGGAGAAATCATCTAGTTATGCTAAACAGGAAAACATTAATCTACTGCCAAGATTGTACAGCATATGTGTGCAGTTTCTTCGAACTTGTACTCAAGATCCTTCAAGTTTCTGTGTCATCAAATTAGAAGATATGCAGAAAAACAATACAGGATGTACAGCATTATCGGTATAACTTCTTGGCACTGATTTTGTCAGCATATATTATCCTTTGGAAACTTGTTTTCCTTGTCTTTCCTGATCTACGACAAAATCATTTTCAGTCCAAATATTTGTTAGATTGTCTTTAGTACTGTACATCTGCTACTACATAACAAAAACACTTTATTTAATTAAGACATAAACCAGAACATAGTTTAGCACAAGGTGTATTTTTTGGACTTGCAGAACCAAGGTACAGTGTAGACTGTCTAGGTTAGAATAATTTCCTCTACAAAAAAGGCACTTGTGAGGAGACATGATTATTACAATTACAACAGAGGACATTATAGAGACATGTAGAACAGGGCCAAGAAACAGAGGTGACCCCTTTAGAACTGAGACATTTTCAATTGAAGCAATTAAAATAGTTATTTACAATAAGGTTGTGAATACCCTGCCAGGCTATGTTGTGGTGGTAAACCAGTTTAAGAATGGCTTGGATGATACATTATAGGTCGTCCTAGAATTTATATATACAGGTATAGGATATCTGGAAAGCCATTATTCAGAAAGTTCACAAACTTTCCTCATGAAGTATCCTAGGCGACTTCAAAAAATTAAACGCTCCAAGTGCCATCCCACCGGCAGTTTACATTCTTGCAGGCAGGAAATTGGAAAGGCAGGCCGGGGAGATTAGTCGCCCTGAAGAAGCGTAGATTTGTCGCCTGGCGACTAATCTCTCCGTATCTGCTCATGTATCTCTTTCCTAACAAGTTGGAACTGGTGTTTTGTTGTTATCTTTAAAACATCAAGATTATTGCTCACTATGTATACAAAGTGCATTTGGAATTATTCATTTTCCAGTTAACAAGATTACTAAATATCATGGATAAGAGTAAGATACTGTGGGCTGCTAAATGCAGGGCATGTAGACTTATTTATTTACCCCATACTGTTGTGAAGAAATACTGCTATAAATTTCAATTCATCTCTGCTTTAATAAAACAAAACTTTCCTACTTTTGATTTCAGTCCAGCTTGGAATGATCTTATTTATAGTAAGAGTTGACATTGTTTTAATATAAGTTTAGGTTAATGTTATGAAACAAAACATATACATTATTTAAGCATGAGCAACAGATTAGTATAAAATAAAACAGAATATACAGTGTGCTTATAAATGATTACTGGAGATAATTAAACAGCCTTCTATCAATTAAATAGTCACAATGTTTATTTCTTCCTACCCACGTGACAGTAGAGCAGCTCAATGAACAGTATAATTAGTGATTGGTTAAATTCCTCTGTAGATCTTGGGATAAACTGGGAAAATGCATGTGCTGCTGTAGCACAGTAAATTTGTATATAAAGAGCTATGTAATTAATAACTAACTAACTAACTAACTAACTAACTAACTAACTAACACATATGTACATTCCATCTCTTCTGATCAATGTATCAGAAGATTTGTAAGTGAACTTCTGTATTATTCTTGTCTTGTTAACTAAATTATGTATATGTACCCTTAAAGTTTACAAAATCCAAAACAGATAGACATAACCCCATCATGAACTGTGCAAAAGACAATTTATTTACAAAGAAGTTAAAATTGGAGTCTCACAGATGGAGAGAAAGTGAAGTACGTATCAGTGCTCACAGGCACATACATCATCCTAGGATCCAATCAGCTATGCTACAGCAAGAACATTTCAGTGGACTTGTTATGTACTGGAGTTCCTGAATCAAGTCATAGTTATTCACAGTCCACATGTCAATCACAAACTTTAGGAATCAGTTTTGACTGGTTGCAAAATGTCACATGGCTAACCCCTACCCCACGTGTGTGACACCCTGGCTCCCTTACCACAGTCCCAGTGGCAGGATCTGCATACACAATCTTTGTGGTAAGTGTGATTCACAGGCTAAGGGACAGGCCATTCACAACCAACTACCCATATGATTCATGCAGCAAATCTTTCACAGCAGGAATAACAGTAAGCAGGGAGATTCAATGCATCAAGCTCAAAGAAAGGACAAATCTAAAAGAATGAAGGCAGAAACGGTATGTGCCCAGTGCCCCCTTACCTTTGTACCATAGGCCCGTGCCCCTTCTCCCTACCGCAGTTCCAGCCTATATCAGTATAAAGACATAGCTATGCCCCTGGCCAGTATTTTACCTATTTGTCTAAGACTCAATCTGGTATTCCAGATTTTCTTGCAATGTACAGTAAATTTTTAATTCCCCATCCTTTCCCCTCTGGCTCACTCAGATACATCCTTGATTCACTCCAGTTTCTGCTCCCATGGATTACTGAGTTGCCAGGCGGAAACACCAGAGACAGGAACATTAAATATTATACTTCAATTTTGGAGGAATAGTAAAAAATAAAATATGGAAAGCAACTCTATCATAATTCTTTCATTACCTAACTGCCCTTTATGGGACGGTATTGTTTTTTCTTCAAGTCTGTAGCAGACTTTACTCACACCAGTTTTTATTTTTATTATTTTTATTATCCTTCATTTATATTGCACTGATATATCCACTATGCTTTTTATAGAAATGATACACCACATCAGTCCCTGCCCAAGAGGAGCTTACAATCTAAGGTCTTTATATGATTTACACACACTAGAGACAATTTTGTTAGGAACCAATTAACCTGTATATTGTTGGAGTGTGGGAGGAAACCAGAGTACCCAGGGTAAATGCAAGCAAACATTGGAAGAACATTCATACTCATTGTGAATAGTGTCCAGGCTAGAATTGAACCTGGGACCTAATAAAAAGGAGTGTACAATAACTTTAATAGTACTTCATTGTAATTTATCCTTGTAGAAGCACAGACAATGCAATAGTTTAATCAAACACAAATCGATTGTTTTAAAAACAATACTGATTTAAACTATCGTTCCTTAACACATATAGGTTTTCTAGTGAACAGCTTAATCATATACTAGGGCCAAGTGTTGAGAAAGGGTCAATGTGACTTAATACATGTTGTGAGCCCAATAAAACTAAGCAGCACAGTACTGAAATTTGTGTTGCTTAATTCTCATTTCTTCTTTCTAGTCATTAGAGAGATTTAGTTGATCATTTTATGCTACAGAACTATTTTGCTTGAATTCTCAATGGTGAATTCTTGTACATCTGTAATTAAATTTTTGGTCAATATCTTTAAGAATTGGGGGTGCAGTAAGACAATTTTATGTAGAGTCCAGACCCACTTTAATGTGGAAATCTTAATGGTATAAATAATGTATCAGAATCACTCTGTACAGTGAACCTGTCAGGCAATTTGTGTCAGGCCCTCTTCAAGAAGTACTAAAAAGACATCAGTTTGCTCCATTTCAGGGAAGCAATATACACCTGGATTTTCACACCTTCCACTGTCACCTCTTGTATCAAACCTTTCTGTCTTGTTGCTCCTTACCTCTGGAATTCCATCCCTGAATTCCTCCGTAAGGAGTGCTCTCTCAATCTCAAGTAAAAACTAAGTGTCTATGGGGGAGATTTATCAAAGAGTGAAGTTCCGCCACTAGTGGGAAATTCTGCAGCTCTTAGTTAATTTCTATGGGACTTTGAAAGGCGTATTTATCAATGGGTGAAGTGAAATTTCACCCTTTGATGAATACGCCTTTCAAAATCCCATAGAAATGAATGGAGAGCTGCGGAATTTCCCTCTAGTGGCAGAACTTCACTCTTCGATAAATTTACCCCATGGGGTAAATTCATCAATAAGTGAAGTTCTGCCACTAGAGTGAAATTCCGCCACTCTCAATTAATTTCTATGGGATTTTTAAATGTGTATTTATCAATGGGTGAAAGTGAAATTTCACCCTTTGATAAATACGCCTTTAAAAATCCCATAGAAATGAATGGAGAGTGGCGGAATTTCACTCTACTTTTCCCTTCCAATTTGTGCCTGTATGTTAGCCACCCACCCACTTAAGACTATAAGCTCCTTCTGACTCTGACTTTCACCGCATAGCACTTTAGCTCGATGTCCTTATATAAGCTCTGTGTACTGTGCATATTTATTCACTATCCTCACTATGTGTACTTTTTATATAACATACTTTTATGTATTGTATAGTGCTGCAGTTCCTTAATAGCGCTTTAGAAATAATAGCGCTTGGCCACACAAGTGGAGCTTTGGAATGAATAATTGGATTACTAAGGAAGCAGCCAACTATGACTGTCTGCCGAGGATCCCACACACATACCAGCCATGACTGGACTGGTAAGTCTGTGATATTACTCATTTTAGGCCACCCAAACTAAAGAGAAAGGTCAGCCTATATGGTTCTCAATCACCAATAACAGGATAAATCGTCCAACCAATAACATGTTATTGGTATTTAAGTCCTGAGGCTTGCTGACTGACTGATCAATGAAATGAAACCCAAGATCATGCTAACAGTGTTATTGCTGATCAATATAATGAGCGTAATTCACCATAGGCAGGCCAAAGATATTAGCATCTTGGTGTTTCCTTCATAATATAAATGTCATTCCGATCATAGCTCCAGTAAGTGACTGCAGGTTTTAAAGAATATGAGAAAGGTTGCTATCTACATTCTTTTACCCTGAAGCAAAAGCATGAGAAGGTAAGTAAAATGTAATATACATTTTATGAGCTTGCACACACAACCAACTAGAAGGTAGCATTTAGTGGTCAGCAAGTAATGATACTTGGGTTGTTTTGTCATATGTACAAAATTACCTTTTGCAAAGGTGACACAACTCCAGAAAATAATTTGCATTAAAGAGAACTGGAATTGCTGTATGCTTGCCAGGAGAAACACATTATTGCATGAAATGCAGAGAGTATTTTACGAATGATAATGGAATTCTATTGGAAATTATACAGCTATTCCAACTCTCTTCAAAGCAAAGGATTTTCAGCCATTTTGTCACCTACATGAAAGAATTTTTTAAGAGGCAGCAAAACACTGGTGTGCACCATTACCCTATAAGAAAATAGCCAGCTGCTTGCTAGACCAGAGCAAACTTTGCATGTCTAATTACAGTTCTTTTCCTTATTTTTATAGTTTAGCTACTATGGATACTATGTTCCTCCATTTTAATTATATACCTGCTATTGTAACCACAGTGTATCGCCTGCTAAAAAAAGATACCTATAATTAGACATTTTGATCAGAATAATCTGTATAGCAGCCAGTTTCTTGGACTTACTGAATGTGCAATCTTAAAAGCTTCTTGAGTAGATTCATATTTATTGATGTTCTATGCTTCCCAAAGTTGCAGTAGTCCCAAAGAAAAGTAGGTTGGCAGAAGGTACTCAACATCTGGTGCAGATCCTATGGGGTATATTTATCAAAGAGTGAAGTTAAGAGTGAAGTTCCACCACTAGAGGGATATTCCGCCTCTCTCCATTCATTTCTTTGGGATTTTGAAAGGCGTATTTATCAAAGGGTGAATTTTCACTTCACCCATTGAAGCAAAAAAGAATTGCCTACAGAGCTCAGCCAGGAGATGATGCCTGGAGATCCAAGCTATTGCACTCTCTAAACTAGCAGAGCCTAAATTTGTTTCTTGAAGTTACCAGAGGAGTTTTTTTGCCACACCTTGTAACTAACTGCTCACTGCACATATTCTTAGATTGCCTCTTGGCAGGAACAGCCCTGAATATGCAGTTGTGCACATGTTTTTAATATTTTAATGAATGAATAAAAATGAACTCACAAACATATCTTCACAGATCCACATTTAAAATCAATGAGAAGTTCCCGCAGTATTATAATAAATCTCTTTGGTGTCTTTCAGAATCAGTAGCACACTTCCATACCTCCTTGTCCGTCCCCTCTGACGCATTTTGCCTCTAAGGGAAGGACTGTCTTGGCTGAACCGTATTACTGCAGCTTCTTGGACTACAGATCCCAACACAGGGACCCTCTATGTTTCTACAACTGAGCATAAAGCCAAAATAAATATTAACCCACTTTTAAATATATGTTTCCCTTTAGTGAACATGTGCCATTTGTGTGAACTGTTTAACTTAAAACGATTAATACATTTTTATAACACTTGCATTATCATCAACAAAAACATACAAGTTAGATGAAGTTATAGTCTCAAGTATGTGTTGAATAGCAGCACAAAGACAGGCATGTCATCAAATTGTAAGTAAACAAGTGTACATGATAGTTAGATTGACAGGTCTCTCCCCTGGTTTGGAACTCCTACTGAGCTCTGTCCATCTCCCTTTGCTTTCAGAACACTTGAAGTGCAGTTCCTTCAGCAGGCAGGGGAAATGTGCAAGATAGCAATCAGCAAGACCATTATATTCCCCTCACATCTCCTGTGTCTGGCACTTAGGCTTGCCTAATGATTCCTGATGTTTTGGCTTGGCCACAGGCAGGTTGGTAATGCAGGAGAAGTGGAATGATAGTAACAGCACAACACTGCTTACTCAGATGGGTGTCTGTTACAAAGAGATCCTCTATGGCGCCAGCAGGTATTTTACATGGGCTTTCTGATGTGTCCCAAGGGGGACAATTTTCATCTAAAACTTTAGAGGATCAAGGTTACTAAGCAAAACACTCTAATAAGCTGTTTGCACCTCTCGGTAAGACATTCACTGATTAGACGAAGGTTTCAACAACATAAAACGTCTGTGGACAGCTATTGCCATTATCCAGGTTGAGAAACTGAGCATATGGACTACTAAATGCACGTGACTGTGCGGTCTGTCATCTAAACTTAATTCTCATTGACTGTAGGTTGGTCCAATATATATGTATACATATCTATATGCGTATATATAAAGATTAGATAAGCCAAACAAAACTGCAGTCTGGGTCTGTTTTCCAGTCCGCTTCCACTTCCATCCCAATAAAGTTCTAGGCCAGTCAGGGTTACCACCTCTACTGCTGTGAGAATGGCAGTGATTTACTTGCCTCTAGGAGAAGAAAGAGCCCTAGTGCAGGTTTTAATTGTCCTGCACTTCTGATAAACTACAGGGAGGCCACAGAGCAACATTTTTTTCCTACTTCAGATAAAGCAGCTCTACAGCACATCACATTGCCCTTTAATTTGAAGGTGCGCAGGTTAAATCAGGGCAATGTGGAGACACAAAATCCTGTCGATAATCTGATGGTGTATAATTGCAGCTAATGTATATGTCCACAGAAGTATGAATACTTTATATAATTTTTTTATTGATTAAATTACTGAGAAAGTTACCCTTCATTCCAGTGAACTTATTTTGAACAGAAGCATTTACATACATGATCAGAAAACTTGTGTTTGAGTGCCATTTATTTAAATTCATGTTCAAACATTCATTGTTTAATTTGTATATCTTAGGTTCTGTATTATGCATAAACATACAAAAGAGAAGGATATTTATCAATGTACACTCCCTGGACCCCTGTTTCATTAGTAATTTACTATCAGTGCAATCATATACTATCAAAAGCAGGAGTTTTTAGTTGTAAAATTATCATTATATTGACAAGCGACTATCACGTTACGGTAAACTTCATATAGTGGTCCTAACTATTTACCTCCAATTATATACCTAACATAAACTAAATTTCTAGTGAAACTGGGGACTAAAGAATGCATTTATCAATCTACCCTCTCTATTTCAAAAAGCGCGCTGCTCTGTGTGAATAGGCGCCGGCGTTTTCAAGCAACGCCGGTGCGCCCCAGGACTTGGCTATTCGGGGAGGTTCGGGGGCTACAAGTCGCGGCGAGAAGTCGCCAGGCGACAAAATGCCCCCGAATCTCCCCGTCTGGCCTTAGCCTTAACGGAACTTCTCCCCCTCTCTAATTTTTCTCATTTCACTCTTGCTTTTTTCTGGAACGCACAATTCAATTTGTTACATGGATTTTACGGACACCAATAATTCATACAAGTATTTAATACGTGATATTTATTATCAGGCACTTAATTTATTTTTTAACTGTTGAAGCAATCAATTCTACCTTGCACCTATTTTATGCAAACAGTACAGAGCACTAGGCACCTTGATATCATTATAAGTCACCATTATTGTTATAATTAATTTAATTTTAGCTAAGGCACAAGCACTTTACATTTTTTAGGATATATATATAGGATTGGGGCACTGTAAATATAAGCCATCTGGGATCAACATTGATAGCACTCAAAGGGGAAATTCTTCTTTTTTTCTACATTTCGTATTATCCATTCCAGCAAGCTGCAACATTCAGCAGCACCAACTTCAGGCTGGTTTTACAAAAAGCTTAGGTTTTACCAAAGTATCAGTCCTTCTGAGAACTGAAGTGTTAAACATTTAATTCTGGCATACTTCTAGCTAGTAAGTGTCCAAATGACAAACAAAAAATACACATTTTATGTTCATAGAGCTATTCCATTCTTTTGCCACACAATTCCATGGTGTATTCTTATCTAATAGGCATTTACACTCTATAAACCTTGTTTATTTATTCAGTGACAAAGTCAAACTGTGGTGGAATTGTTGTGGTACACTTATCAGAGCCTAGTGTTGCATGGCTGCATATATGACTTGCCAGCACATAGTGGAAGATAAGGAGGCATCTGCTTTGGGTTGGAGGAAAACAACCCCAGCAATTTACTAATTTATCACTTCTCCCACATACAGTCTGGGTTTTTCTCAACCACGGACAGAGTGCATCCTTGCACGGAACCTTTCCTACTGCTGCCCTAGCAGCTTTATGTAACACATGCTACAGGCACATTGACACTGAACACTGATGCAGAGGAGCCTGCTTGATTTTGGGGGGTCAACATCTGGTGGCCTTAGGCTAGTACCTTTATGTTCTGCAAAGCTGAAAGATATTGCCTTGGGCTGCTACAAGCTTTTCCTGTTAAACTGTGTTTCCCACAGGAAGGTATTACATGGGGTGTAAATTAATTAGAAAACATTTGTCCAATGAAAGAAAGCTGCTTTCATAAATAAAATTAAACGGTAACTAAAACAATTATTTGTAAATACAATAGCTATTGAAAACAGTTAGGGTAAGGACAGACAGGGAGATTCGGGGAGATTCAGT
>CM044439.1:74798661-74817359 GCA_024363595.1 Xenopus borealis
ATATATATATATATATATATGTATATATATAGCCAAATGAGCACATACAATTATTAATGACATCTCATTATAATTTGTAAATAGACATGTTTAGACTACACTTGATTGTGTCTGTTCAATGTTTACGTTTCCCTTTCCAAATTCAAAATATATTATAATGCCGAAATAAAAAATATATATATATGGCTTCTTATGATACTATTTGTGCCTTGTGGTATTTTATCACCGTTGTTTAGCTTTCATTTTTCCAATGGGATAAAATAAGTGAATAACCGAATAAAAAATTATTCTTAATAATATTGCTGATTAACAAGAAAATAATTTTTGTAGCCCATCAATAAAATATGTTGCAGGTAAAAACTTTTATTTTGATAACTAAACTCCAAGTATACCGCTGACGTTATCCTATCCTTGTGTGATGGATAAATGGCTTCCTGATAAAGAGCCTAATCACAATGTTGTGAAGAGATGTGAAAGGCAAGATAAGGAGCAGCACTTCCCCTCCCACAGCAGACTGAAACACTGGATATCAAGAAATCTTATTTGTTTTTTTTTAAATCATGTGCCATATAGAGAGGTAGGTCTGTATCCATTATATCAAAATATATTGTATTATATTAAAAGTATTAAAAAGATTATTAAAACATGCAAACATTTACTCTGCATATGAAACTGCTTTAAAAATGTCCACGGATTACAGATTCGTATATCTTGTCCTACAGATTACAAAGTAATTCAGTGTGAAAAGTCAATTAATTTATGTTACTCTGCATTTGTATCTTAGAATGTTGTTATATTGTCATCCATTAGAAAAGCAATTCAGTTGCTTATTTATGAGTGAAATCATGTGCTTTTTTGCTGACTGTACATAAAAGCCTTACACTGTAAAACATATGAACTAGGGATTAGCACATGCACGTTTAATACACAGAAAATAGCTAGCGGCAGAATAAGCCTTTTCATAGCTTGACGCTTGGTATTTTGCACTAAATCACCCTGTAATGAGGTTTATTGCCCTCTGACCCCCTGTACTAGAGTGAGAAGCCACAGGCTGACCAGCTAAACAGAGTAGGGTTTAAAAACTTAGGTGGTCAGTCGCTCTATGTGAGAAAGGGACTTGAAACACACTGAGAGCTTTGAGATGGTGTACTCTGCTATTAACTGACATGAGAACCAAGGTTGAGTAGGGAAAATAGGTGCTTGTTTCCCAATATACCCCCTAAATTATTTTTGGTGATCTGTTTTGTGGAAGAAAAACTGCTTTCCATTTACCTGTTCTGCAACTCTAAAATAGACTCTATTTCAACTCTATATCTACCAATCGAATTGTGGTCGAATTGAAATCCTTTGAATTCGAATATCGAATTCGAAAGGATTTTATCGCAATAGAAATAATTCAATTAATCTATAAAATTGTTCGAATCGTACGATTTTAACCATTCGATCAAATTTTTTTATTCAATCAAAAATAATTACAGCAAATTCAGTAGGTTGTAACTGGCGAATAGGCAGTCGAATAAAAATGTAAAGGGCAGGTTATTCAACTGTCGAATATTTGAATAGAGTTTTATTCTAATTATTCGAATCATTCGATTCAATCGAATTTTCAAAATTCCATGGTGGAAGTGGTCTTCAAAAACATTAGAAAATTGGAAACTTTTTGAAAATTCGATCGAATTTTTAATCTTTCATGTGAATTTGATAAATCTGCCCCTATAAGTCAGCTGCTGTGACAGTTTCTCTGCAATGACCTGCTACATCCCTGTGTGGGAGATAATAAAGGATATCAGCTAAGGGCCTTAGCTGATAAGGCCACACGGGGGTGGGGAGTCCCTGTGTTCAGTTTTTCTATACAAAATAAATCAAGGTGGAATTTGTTTTAGACATGTCCCACTTATGATCTGCAATCTGCTTGCTTGCATGATTTGGTCTAGGTTAAAATGTATCACATTGTATGTATAGAAAGAGAGAGAAAGAGAGCTGGTTGTTTTTAATTGCAATATGGCAATAGATGGGAGTGATAAAATTTATATTCCCAATATATTAATAACAAAATATTGCAGGAGAATGTTCCAAAACAGGATCTTTCTATATTTACTGTGGAACTGGGGTGCTGCTATTTAATCAGAGTGTATACATATATATATATATATATATATCAGCAGTGTAAGCAGCAGAGGAGTATGCAGACAATGCTTCTTTCCAAGTGGCTCTGCCCTGTTAAAATTTAGAACCGCCCCAGACCGCCCCTCCATCCAATAAATAAACGACTACTGTCCACATCAAATTCCAGAGTACTCTTTCTTAGAAAAACACTGGCAACAGGCGTGTCCCTTCTAGTGGGTGCTAATCAAACACATCCCCTTTCTACTGCATTCAGTCACACCTTGATCCCACAAGGGAAGGAGCAGCATAACAGATCATGTCCACCGGTTCTCTCAGTGATGTGGAGGACTTCCAAGACATGGAAATGTTGGAATGTGATGGCATCAAACTGGATCCTAATAAAGAATTTGGCATATCCAACGACAGCAATGAGGAGAGTTCAACCTGCGACAACGTTTCACCCAAAAGAAGTAGAGGAACTTCGGGTAAGAGGAGAAAAGCCTCCAGCAAGAAAAGTCCACTGGGCACCATCAACCAGGAGGGCAAGCAGATCCAGCGGAATGCGGCCAATGCCAGGGAGAGAGCCAGGATGAGGGTGCTAAGCAAAGCCTTCTCTAGGTTAAAGACCACTTTGCCTTGGGTGCCTCCAGACACCAAACTTTCCAAGCTGGACACTCTGCGGCTTGCATCGAGTTACATAGCTCACCTGCGTCAAATTCTAGCCAATGACAAGTTTGAAAATGGGTACATTCATCCAGTTAACCTGGTATGTTTTTCCACCTTATTTTATTTATAGTAATAGCAGTGCCAATTGTCTTTCTATTAGTCTCTATGAACAACATTAAGCCCTGCAAGGGTATTTTCCTTGTGTCAGCAGTCAAATAGATACCTGTATTTCTTGCAGGGGGCAAAAATTTTTATTTTTGAGACTTTTTTGTCAATAATACTACTACTAATAATAATATAAAGTCTTTATTAATATGCTGAAATAAATACAGTACCCTAACGCCTTCCCTTTTCTTTACTACTGCAATGGATGTGTCAGCACAAAATTCATTTTTCTGAACACTATTTTTATTTGTTCTCCAAATATTAGGAACAAAATGTTTTGGTCATAAATAGTTTACATACTTAGATTAGCAGATCTTAAAAAATACTAAGTGGTTTTATTTATCTATTTATTATTATTTATCTTTATCTATAATTCAGTAACTTCAACAGATAAATATGTTGTTGATAATGATATAATTAGGTTTAATAACTATTTACTTTACACCTAAATAGTAATGTAATGATTAATATAACACACATATTATTAAGAATACACTACATCCCAGTCAATAAAGAGAAGAAACATAATTCAGTCTCTCAGTTATAATTTAAAATATATCAAGATCATACATAAATCAGGAAGTATGTAGGAGACATAATTGAATTTATGTGTAGAAAACACAGTCATAAATAGATGGATAGATAGATAGATAGAAACATACATACACAGATGGGCATATACTAGTATATGAATACAGAAAGGGCAATTTAAAAGTAAAATGTCAAATGATAGCTGGCTACATTGTTTTACGGCTAACTGGAAAGATTTGAGACAGTGGGATATGACAGATGACTGATAGTGATCAAAAGATAGATATATAGATAGCTCTATTTTCATTTCATTCCCATAGTGACACATTTGAATAAAATGTGTAAGTGGATCCCGGAGCTGAAAGCAGCCACATGATGATAAATCCTTGCAGCGTCCGCTCTCATCCCACACACACGTTTAACCTCTTCAATCTCTCTTTTTTTTATGCCTCTCTCTCATGCAAAAACATAGGTTTTCTGAAATAGTTTGTCTAATACTGTAAGTACTATACCAGCAAACTCTCTCTCTCACACACACCTACAGTTTTTCTGTATTGGTTTGCTTAGTACTGTTCGACCTTGCAGGCAGCACAGACTAAGATCTATGCCGACAGGTACAGAAACTTTCAGTTAGTGGCAAAGAATTAATAAATACAACTGGCTGTCTCTTGCCTACAGACTGCCTCTCACAAACACGGCACCTGATTCTCTTTTTCTCCTTTTGCCAGACTTGGCCCTTTGTGGTGGCTGGAAAACCAGAAAATGACCTCAAGGAAGTGGTGAGCACTAGCCGATTGTGTGGTCCCACGGCATCCTGACCCAGCCAGTGGCCCTGGATGCAAAGACTCTCACCAGTGGGAGCTCCCTGCTTTGCAGAGCCAGAACAAACTGGGATAATTCTGCCAGAGAAAAAAACGACCAAATGTACATAGGACTCATCCTAAACAAAGATTCCACTTTCTCTATTTATCTTTTTGCCTTCCTTCATTCATTCCCAAGAGCCTTGCTGGTCCAAGAGCTTTCCTGCAATTTGTACAGTATGTTAATAAATGGGGGGATACAGGCAGCTGGGCTTTGACAGTCATGCCCTGGAAGAACTCTTCTTGCATATATATATATATATATATATATATACATATAGATTTATATTAAAATTATAAATATATATTATTTTTCAGACAGGTTTAGATATTTCTGTGAATAAATCTTTATATACAAGAAATATACTGGTGGTGTTTTTTTTTTTTTAAAATAATGTGCTGCAACATTTTTTAAAATAGAAAGGATGGATATATGATATACAGACAGAAAGTAGAAATATTTTTTAAAGCAAATTACATATTCCCCGTTTATCTTCAGAAGAAAAGTGCATTCATTCTAAATATACCTTGTATTAACTGGAATATGGGCAGAAATGCAAAGCTGGTTTTGTTTCCCCACTCTCGACCATTTCTGCGTTGAATTTGATTAAATGCAAAAATTCAAAAATGTATTGTGTATATGTAGTTGAGTCACCGGTAAAATAGTTATATATAGCTATATAGTTATACTGTTCTGCACCTGTATATGTATTTTGGATTTGTATCTGATTTATTTGGGAGCTAAAATATTGTTGCCCTAATTATATGCATGTCATTTTTTTATAATATCCATTATTTAAAGGTTATGATAAAAAAATTCTGTATGTGTATACATACATAGTATCTCAAAATGAGAAGAAATCCTCCATTGATTATGTTGCTGTTGGTGCCTTGCTGCGACTGACACTTAAATTCAAGTGAAAAAGTTGCATAATTGTGTCATTAATACAAAAGTTTTTTTTAATAATTTCCTATGAATTAATCCTAAAAAGCATTTTTTATTATTATTCCAAGATCATTACCATTTGACATTTTGGAAATACAAAGTATTTCACATAAAGTAGCTGCCGTGGCCTGTTAGATTGAAGGGAGGTTCTATTAGGCCACCTACCACCTTGTCTTATCTCCATTTAGCAGAGTGACACTTTATTTTTATAAGCCTGTGGATAGGTTGGCCTCAGATTGCATACCTGATTAATAGGAACAGAGTGCCTGCTCTGATAGACCAGTAAGATGAATGCCTTATCATCTATGCCTGAACAGATAGCTGTGCTTGTGTCAGTACAGGGGTGGGCTGCACAGTTTAGTGTTCCCTCTTCATTACCTTTTTTCAGTAGTGTCTACATTTCAGTGGATTCTGCTGCAATTCTTTATAGATTATAAGCACCAGTGGTTTGAGTATCAGCACAGTTCGTGCATTTTATGATTTCATAAACTTCACGTAACTTTCGCTTCCAAAATTCAAACCATTATTTCATTGTTTGTTTACAAGGAAAGAACACCACAAAAATACATGAAATACTACACAAAGTTTTGAATTTCTACAGTTTATAATGTTATTAAAGTTAATTATTAGGTTAATTTCCCCTTTTAATTACAGTCCAAAACAGCACAAGATACCTGAACCAAGTGGCACCAGTTTACTCTGCAGGCTTTTAAACACAGTGATGGGCAAATCAGGGGGAGATTACTGTCAGATAAACAAAGCAAGGGAGACTGTGAAAGAGAGATTGAGATAGCTGGGCCCAGGCCTGTGCAAGAGCAGTTCAGCCAGCAGATCCCATCAGAGCTGTTTAATGTTTCAGGGTTATGACCGGACTGTTTACAAGATGTCTTCAGTTATTTATATTGTTGTACTAGCAGAGAGATTTACATTTCCGCTTCACTCCTTCTCTCACTATTTTCCTACCCTCTGATACCTGCTTCTCAAACTGCAGAAACTATCAAATGTCCCATTTTTTTAGGTGGGGGCACAATCTAAGTCTTAGGACAGGACACTGATGCTTACAGCCCTCGGCTTGGCTGCCGAGCACTTGAAACTTTATATTAACCTTTTTCCAAAATTTTAATCCTTCCTTGTTTTTCTTCCAGTGTTGCCAGCATGTAGTATTTGTTATTTTTACCAGCCTCCATTTGGACATTGAAGATCTCCTGAATTCCTGACCTTTTGATACTCTTTCCTCAACATCCATGTCTCTTGGGGTTGGTCTTGCTCAAAGTGCTGGGCTGTAGTATTTTTTTGTGGCTTCTTTCTTTAATTAATTTTGTTTAGATCCCTTAGTATTAAGCTTTTAAATAAAAAGAGTACTTTTATATTGATTGTTATGGGTTAGCAGATCATACTTATGGGGACCAACAGTACAAGGGATGAAGTGATGTCCTTCCTGGATGTGTGAAAGAGGTGATATTTGCCAAGGTTTGGGAGATCAGTGGTCCGAAACACCACAACAAATTATTTTGAGGGGATCAGTGATATTGTGTTATATCATGTGCATACCTCTTTTTGTCTCCTGTCTCCTTTTGGAAACTGTATTTTTTAAAAGGGGAAAAATATAGTTACAATCACAACAGGCAGCCCCATAATAGCAGATAGTATGTACAGTATAGTTGTTCTGAGCAGATATTACAATCCACAGTGTGGCATTGTGAATGATATTTTGCTGCTGTGCAACGCAAGGGAATGTGCTTTATGATATTTTATTGGCACATATTAAATTATTTAATTTTCAGGGAAAATTCTAAACTTAAAAAATGTCATTTAATATGCAAACTAGATCACTAGCATATTGGAAAAAAATAAAGCTGTTAATTGTTTTCTTGCATCATTTAACATTTCACACCACATTTTTCATGCTGGATAAATGCACAAAGAACAAAGTATAAAGTGAATAAAAATATAAATGTATAGCCCTGACACAATTCTTATAAATGCAGCCATTGCAGCCATTACATCCTAGTTTATTTTTACTAGATAAATGGAGATTTTTGTCTTATGCACAGGTGCCCTTCATTTTGTTTAAATGGGTATAATTGACCATATTGTAAATGTTTTATATTTCTATTAAGAATTGTAAAGTACTACTATAACTAGGGTTGCCACCTTTTCTTAAAAAAAATACCGGCCTTCCTATATATTTAGCTCTTTTTCCTATTAATAACATTGGGATCAGCCATCAAAAATACCGGTCAGGCCGGTAAAATACCGGCCAGGTGGCAACCCTAACTATAACTGATATAAGTAACACAATGTAAGCACTTGGGAAAACATACAAGAACAAAAGGGGTTATTTTTCAAAGGTCAAGTTTGTGATGTTTGTTATACCTCAAATAAACTCACCACTCAAAGGTTTTCTTATTTATGAAAAAAACTTGAATGTAAAAAACTAGAATTAGGAGGAAAAACTTGAATACTCTAAATTATTTAGTTTTCGAATAGATCAAATTTTAGAGTGAAAATCCCTGAGAAAAAACATGAACATCATGAAGGCTTTAACTTCTACATGACCTTAACTTGTTTTAGCTGGAACATTTTCTGATTCAGGCTATTTCCAGCATCTGGGCATACTAATTATCAAAAAAAAATTGTTTCGTTTTTTATTTTACACCAAAATTTGAGTTTTTACTGAAAACGCAACCTTTAGTAAATAAAGCTCTTAAAAACATAACACACATTTTTATGAAAACCCATATGAGCCAAGTCATAAGTGATCACAGCAGTTACTGTTTTTCTATAGATCTTGACAGGAGCTTAGATATATATTTAAAAAGAGCTGTGTTTATCAACCCTTCCTATGCCAATGTTTATTCAGAACCAGGGACAGACTAGAGCATTGGGGGCCCACCAGGTTCCAAACTTCCTTGACGCATGCATGATTGTGCAAACTTCGCCACGCCGGCTAGCATATCTTTTTTTTTGGCGGGGGCCAGCTGTTAGCGGAGCCCAGTTTAGATCAGCAATAAAGAAACCTTAGGAGTTGAGTTGGTGCTGCATCCTGGGAATTGTAGTTCTACTCCAGCTGCACTGACACAGGTAGATCCTGATTTAAATATAAAGCCTAACTTCAAAATGAGTGTACCATTGTCTAAAGCTATAACTGAGGAATAAAAATTCAGTACATTACTTAGCTTTTTGCTATGCACTAAAACAGATATAGCTATTGTATCTATTATGTATACATGCAGAAATAAGGCTTTTGCCTGAGCTGGTTTACTTAATGAAGTATTTGTTAATGACTGAGCTGAAAGACGTACAACAGTATGTGGAAATAGGGAATCTTGTTTTTTCAGCCTACTGTATTTTTAGAGGACATTATATAAAGATGGATTTTAATATCCAACCTGATTTAATATATCTGGATGTGGCCACCACAACAGCATTGACTGATTTTGAATATATAATGTATATTTCATTTAGGTAAAACGGTAATTTTAAGCAGTGTCTATTTTCATGGGTGATTAATAAGATAGAGCAAATTTAATCCCCCATAAAAACTGAATGCTATAATTTATACAGTAACTATGTAGAATTTCTCCTTTAATAGATATCACTTGCTGTCAGCAGGGATTTAATTAGAAATCGGGAAGCCAGCAAAGTACACAGAACTCAAAATACATAAAGAAGAGTAAAAACACCAGATCTTGCCCAAGATAGTGATGACTTATCAAAAAAGCAGCCCCATTAAGGAATGTGTACAAAGGCCAATTGGATTATTAAAGCAGTTATTTGAGCTTGGCTCATCACATCTGGAATGTTGGTGCTGCTTGTTTGCTACAAGTGTGTCCCTTGCCTACTTTATACTGTAGGACTTCTCAAACAAAGTTTCATCCTGTTTATTCCTGAAATGAACCTAAATATGAGGCCAGCAATACATACAGTCAGTAAAAGCACAGGCAGGCAATAATCCTCAAAGTAGTAAGTAGGCAAGAGAAATAGCATTATCGTGACATTATTTAATAGGACAGTTAATTACAGTTTAAATTCTTATGTCAACTAGTTATAGTAATATGAATGCAGAAAGTAATAACTTTTCATTATTTTACTTATTATTTATTGCTAGTGCGTGTAATCATTTAATTCTGCGCTGTAATGTTTCTAGCCTGCTTTCTACCCATTTTATTATTATCCTGTACTATCCAAGATTCTCATATTACAAACCTTGATATCCTTGTAATCTGCCCTGGAATGCCTTCATTCCAGCAGGCCACCTAAACTTTCTCAGGAATAAATAAACTGGGTTATAATAAGATAAATTCTTAGAGGGTTATTTATTAAAATTCGAATGTATCTCATTTTTTAAATAAAAAAACCATGACTAAACTCCTATACCTGATTTTACTTTATGTATTATTTAAAAAGCTTGATTTAATGAATTGGGGGAAAATTTGAGTGTTGCCCCAAAAAGCCCAACCAGAGTTTAGTAAATAACCCCTTTAGGGTATACACTTCCCCATTGTGCAGATGGTCTATACTACATATGTAGAATGGTGTGCCAGTATTTAGAATACCATTTCATTTAAATTTGTAGTTCAAACTCATTTTTATAGTGCAAGAATACAGGGAATATATTTATATAAAGCTGTGTGTTTTTTTAGGTGCATTGAAAATCCCCTAGATTCAAGGACTGCATTAGCTGCATTAGCTTGTTGCATTAGCTCAATGCCGGTATATTGGGAAAAGATCTACTAGTTTTGCAACCTCACCAAACAAGCAAAGCTTTTTATGGCCAATTCATCACTCCTTAATTCTCCTCAGAGTTCAAGCAAGAAACAATTCCCTACCCCCTCTGCTTTGCAAGTGCTCTCAAGCATAGCAAGTAAGGAGTTAAGTATGGAGAGCAATGGAAATGGAGTTGGCTCTTTTATTGAACACATGCTTTGCAGAAACTTAGAAAAGCCTCTGTTTTTTATACAGTTTACTTCACTTTGCAAAATGGTTTGGTGAACATGCCAGCTTTTGAATTTGAATTGAAAGCAGTGAGTTTTGAAAATTCCAGATCTGACTTTGTTTATACAATCCATACCTCAAGAGGTCTTATCTTACTTAATAAGTTCATAATCAGGAAAAATGGCTGTAGGTCTACACGTGTGAGTTTGTTTTTAAAAGATTAGTACAGGTATGAGGTCTGTCATCCAGGAAACCCAGTATCTGGAGAACTCCAAATCACATTAATGCTACCTCCCACAGAGTAAATTTTTAGCATTTTAAAGTCCATTTCCCCCCCCTTATTTTTCTTTGAAATAATAAAACAGTACCTTGTACACAAGAGTAACTAAGCTGCATGAATACATACTGGTGGCAAAAATCTAATTGGGTTGTTAAACCCTTATTTGGAAAGGCCGAAAGCAGTCTGGATAATATATTTACCTGTACAAAAAATTTTTTAATTACTTCTTTGTATTAGAAACATGCTGTGATACAAGGGGTATTTACTGAAGGCGGAACAGGGTGCAAAGTGCAAAAAACAGGTGCAAGGTGCAGAACTCAAGCAGACCCCAGATGTGAGTGTCCTTTAAATAAGCAATAATGGCTATGTGTTTACATCTGGAGTCAAAGCAAATGACCCCAATAGTAAATGGAAATATTTAGGAAGCGTTCGCTATTTTTAGGTGCATCGTGCTGTGGTGAAAACATCCATTGGCTTTGTTTCTAGCTAAACATATCAGTGGAAATAGGCAGTCTAGGACATGTGATCTGCCAGCTGTTAGGGCACAGATAAATTGAAAGGGGCACTAGAGTTCTAAAGGGCACATCAGCATATAGTTATTTGAGTTATTCTTCTAAGAAAGGGAGCCCCCCTAAAAGACATATTAGACCTTCCTGTCTATCAAAATCTGACCCAGACTTCAGCATGAAGAGTTACAGGTTGTAGAGAGTGAGATACTGAAGACTAACTTGATTATTTCTTAAATGGTACAGAATTTTTTTGATTGCATTTAGAAAGTGTCTTATTTCAGCGGAAGCTTATGTTAAATTTTAATTTTGCGATAGATCCCCTTTAATGCTCATCTCACAAGCACTAGAACTCCAATGAAAGCTGCAGGCTTTTACTTTACAATTTGCACACTTTGTTCTGTAACTTAAATGACCCCAAATGTTTATCCATCAAAAGTTCAGAGGAAGAGATTAGTGCATTAGAAATGTCATCCCTCACCTCCCTAATGAATGTAGCCGATATCCTACTATCCGATATTCCCACTGGCTCTTTCCTGAATACTAAGACTCAGTGCTTTACCAACAAAAGCAAACCAGGCAAAATGGTAAAATTTTACAGAAATTACAGCATTTGCGTTACAAGCTAATTAGTTGAAACTAAATAACCCTATAAATAACGCTATAAATATATATATATACATATTTTATATTTATATATACAGTCCACAAAAAAGCCAGCACTCACAAATGAAGGTTTAGTATGCCTGGGTGCAGTATTAAAATTTCCAATAGGTAGTCAGCAAAGAAGATTATATGTCACTAAAACATGTATATATATATATATATATATATATATATATATATATATATATGTAGCGAAGCGAAAAAAGTTGCAGCACTCACAGGATTTCTTAGTGGTTCAAAAAAAATTATTATATTTATTAGAACTCAACGTTTCGATCCCCCACAGGGATCTTCGTCAGGAGTGACAAAACAAACAACCAGACCCCCAGTGAATATATATTTATACACACAAGATAATACATAAAAACAATTGAAGGGACAGATATCAGTCTTTTTAAAAAGTATTTAAAGCTAGATACAATGGGCAATCTGATGGCCCATCAAGGAGTGAGTTAGTTAGTTAGTACCCCTGCAGTTAGGGCCACATCTCACAGTACAGGTAGACAGTGATCCCCTGATATTGTTAACATGTATTTCTATAGCGCCAATTATTTCGTAGCACTGATAGCTTCAGTTGACCATTACTTGAGGGTTTTACCCAGGAAAATGTATAGGATAAGTCCCCTTGTTGTAATGAGGAGGCTGATCTTGATGGGTGGAAAGTCAGATGAGACATTAAGGCACATATTTATTGTGCTGTGTAAAAAAACAGTTGGACAATATGTCAGGATGCACTGTAAAATGAAAAAAAAACAGTATAACATTTTTACCTATCTTTTCTTAGAGTGACTTCCACTGGAAGCAGTAACATAAAGTAACGGTGGCAAATCAGGCGTTCCCATGGTGTAAAATTACATGCACCTTGAAATTTCACCATTTATTTTACACAGCTTTTTACAGTTTTTTTTGTGAGTTTCATTTTACACAGCTTAATAAATATGCTCCACAGTGTCTCTACTGATATGAGAATATTGATGGCTAAACAGAAAGCATTGGAATAAGTAAAATAAAATCTTCGTTTTAGTTACTGCAGCCTAACTTCTGCCTTCGTGTTTTGTTGAGTGAACACCATGTGACAGTTCTAACATCTATAATGAATTATTGTATTATTTTCCACAAGAAAAATGATTTTACGGAGAACTAAACCCTAAAAATTTATATGACTACAACTGCCATATTTTAAATACTGAACTTATTGCACCAGCCTCAAGCTTCAGCTTGTCGATAGCAGCAATGATCCAGGACTTCAAGCCTGTCACAGGGGGTTACCATCTTGGAAAGTGTCTGTGACACTCACATGCTCAGTGGGCTCTGAGAAGCTAAGCTTAGGAGTCGTCACAAATGATCAAGCAGAAAATTAGGTTTGCCTGTAATATAAGATGATGCTACAGGGCTGATTATATATTCTGATGTTAGTTGCACTGGTTTCTAAGCTGCCATGTAGTAATTATCTGTATTAATTACTAATCAGCCTTATATTGTGTACTGTATATGTGTACTGTATATTGTGAGTGGGTCCCTAAGCTCAGTAAGTGACAGCAGCACAGAGCATATGCAGTGAATCCAAAGAAAAGAAGATCGGGAGCTACTGGGGCATCTTTTAAGACACAGATCTTTACTGACAAACATTTTACAACATTTCTAGCTTACGTCTTTAGTTTAACTTTCCTTGTCCATTAATTGAGGAAAGTGATTGATCAAGTTCAGTGTCAAGGTCACAGGCCCAGGTTAGGTCTGCTGAGTTAAAGACGTGTTCATCAAGAAAAGGTTAAAGGGAAACTGTCATGGGAAAACGTGTTTTTTTTAAAACGCATCAGTTAATAGTGCTGCTCCAGTAGAATTCTGCACTGAAATCCATTTCTCAAAAGAACAAACAGATTTTTTTATATTCAGTTTGGAAATCTGACATGGGGCTAGACATTTTGTCAATTTCCCAGCTGCCCCAGTCATGTGACTTGTGCCTGCACTTTAGGAGGGAACTGTTTTTTGGCAGGCTGTTGTTTTTCCTTTTCAATGTGATAGCACTCCAACTTGCAGTACAGCAGTAAAGAGTGATTGAAATTTATCAGAGCACAAGTCACACGACTTGGGGCAGCTGGGAAATTGACAAAATGTCTAGCCCCATGTCAGATTTCAAAATTAAATATAAAAAAATCTGTTTGCTCTTTTGACAAATGGATTTCAATGCAGAATTCTTCTGGAACTACACTATTAACTGATGCATTTTGAAAAAAAAATTTTTTCCCATGACAGGATCCCTTTAAGACCAAGGGGTAAAACCAAGGAAAACAAGGAGCAGGCCAGAACCTGTAGTAGCACATATGAGAAGAGTGTGCAGAAATAGATTACACACAAAAAGAACTGCAACATTGAGATGCAAGGGCAAAACATAACCAGGAGAAAGGCTAACAACAATATTTATGAGAAGAGTACTGGAATGGAAGATATATAAGGAAAATATATGGCTACACAGGAATAAAAAAACAACATTCAGGTCAGTTCAAAGCTTTGTAGTTCAAATTCAGGCAGGCATATGTATACTGATGATATAATAAATGGTAAATTGCAACAATGCTAATCCCAATGGCAAGAAAATTAGCCGTTGGTTTTGATCAGTCTACTAGAAGATGAACAAACACAACATTAAATAAAATTACATTGATTGCTATGGGCAACTGAACTGGTGCAATTTAGCAGCTATCAGCAATAGCTGGGGAGCTATTAGCAACTAGCTCCCCAGAGTAATATTGCTCTTAACCTAAGATTTTTTTGTGATGCATTCTGCAGGTTACTATAGGTGCAAGTGAAGCGAGTAAAGTGTAACCTTTAGTGCAGTCGCCATGATTTATCCTACCATGCAACAATTTTCCCCATTATTCCCACGTCATTGCTGTCACAAAGGGACTATGCTCTTGTGCTGTCGCAGAATATTTTCATAGAATATCTAGTGCCATTTCCACGGTTCGGAGCACAAGCCATTTGGGTGGGCTATTCGTTCAGCGCAACAAAAGTGTGACAATGGATGCAGGTCGCTGAGGGAACCCGGGAGGTAGCAAAAGGTCCAGGGTTCGTTTGCATCAATAGATGCAGCAGTGTTCAATTTGTAACAGAAGACAGAAAGGACTGAGTGGTGATACTACACAGAGGTGCAAGAATCGCATTTTTGAAAAGAGTGTTATCTGCAACTGACTGTGGGGAAACATACTTATTCTTCTGTTTACAATATCAATAACCCTAATGTTAATGGGTAAGTGTCTCAGGTGACATTAACAGCTTAGCAGACAGTATTTTCAGAGGCATACTTCAGATATGGACATCAGCTAGATGAGAAATTACTTACTAGTTAACATTGCAGCTAGGCGGTAATATTGTGTTGCCTTTTCTAGGTTGAACACCTGAGCAACACCCAGTGACTAAGGTTTCTATTATTCATATAAACTGTATTTATGTGTGGTCCATTAATGCAATACAATACAATACATTTGTTCAAGCAGCCACAGTTGGACTGATGACTGCATTCACACAAATGTTTAGAGTCACAAGTCAGGCTAGAACGGTGGGGGTCCACACACTACCACTGAGTGAGCTAGTGCATCAGATCATGACTATTTGGCCACCCACATGAATAGCCACCTGCATGAGTAGCTACTTAATCAACTGATATATGCCTTGTTTGGCTGGTTGCACTTTGCAATGTGTAAATACTCTAGTTACTTACTGGTGCTGTCTACATTACATACATAACATACATACATTACATGAGACTATGGTGGGCATGGATAAATTGTATAAGACACATTCAACATGTTTTATTTGCATATATTCTCCAAAGAAATAAAATAGAATAGCAATAATGTCACACTGTTTAAACAAAAAAAAAATTATTAAAATAAGATGTATGTACAACTTATTTATACAGCACTAATGGAATACACAGTGCTGTAGAATTTTATAATGGAAGAAATTATATACAGGGAGGACAATCGTAATAAATAATTGAAATATACAGACGTGGCAAGAGACACAGTATTATGAAAGACATCACTCAGAAACATCCTGATTTAACTAGACAAAAACACAAGAAATTGGACTCACAGTATATGCTCTGTGATAAGGTTTTAAAGCTGAGTTTTGGCTTATCCCATGAATTCTTAACCTGATGGTTCCTATGCTGTGTCCTGTGATCAACTTTAGTAGTATGAAGTGTCTTCCAACAATGTACAAATACAGTTAAGATTAAATGCGTCAATGTTCTGAAACAATGTTTGGACTTGTGGGCTCCCTGAGAAAAGAAAAAGGGTAAATAAACAATGGCTCTATTACATTTATAAGGAGGAACCAAATAAATTAAGAATTTAATGAAGCAAACAAGTGTGAATTATATAATATGTGATTCAGAATCAGAAATAAAGTACACATGGCAACTCAGCACTTAGCACAAGTCCCTTTGCATCTAAATGCCCTTTGGTTTTGTAAGGGTTACATTTTATCTCCTGCCAGGTAAAGTCACTTAATGCTTTGTTATTCTATAGAGCTGATTCATCATACCAAGACTTTGATAAATCTGTGCCCTAAAATAACACAGCACAAAGTGATATATATTCAAGCGGAGAGCCTTTGGCACAGTTTGATTAATTGAACCTTTTCTTTAGCCCCAGTTCACTCATCATGAGCATTGGTATAGATGCTTAGGTGTTATTAGATGCTACATCAGACCATGTTTTTTATTTATTATCTGTTATTTATATAGCTGACACATTTAAATATGTTAAGTGGATAGATAGGTTCCTCTCTAACTACCTTGTCATTCGTGCTGGTGAAAAAAGTGATAGGCTAAAACAGAGCAGTTGATACCTTTCGCGGGGATCTACTTGAATAAGGGAAAAAATGTTTTTGCCCATTAACCTGGCAAATGTAAAGAGAAAAATAGATATATAGGGACAGATTTGTCAAGGGTCGAATTTGGAATAGCACTCAGACGCTATTTGTAATTAATTGGATGTTAAAATAAAGAACATTACTTTTACCTGCGATCTGGAAACGTGCGATTTCTTGGAATGATGTTGAATTTCGAATTTCAAAAAACGTCGAAATTAAAAAAGACCAACCAAAATTAATTTGAGAGTTTTTTTATTGAATATGTCCGATTTTGATCTAGTTTTCAATCGAATTTGAATCGTGCAAATCAAAGTAATAGCGCTTTTCATAAAATTTGATTTGAAACTTTACATTAAAAAAGCGATTCGGCACGTTTTAGATGATGAATGGTTGAAGTCAAAAGTGGACTATTCACTAGTCGAAGTACACAAAATTAGATACATTTTTTTTCATTCGAATTTTCACTTCGACCATTGATAAATCTACCCCAAAGTGTTATTGGAACATATCTGCAGGGCTGGTGACTGCACTGGATCCCTGTTTAATCAGGAGCTTTCATTTCAATCCCCACGAGAATGATTTGGGTTTTCAAATTTGAAATGTGACCTTTGATAATTGTGCCTCTAGGGGGCAGATTTATCAAGGGTCGAATTTCGAAGTAGATAATACTTCGAAATTGGACCATCGAATTAAAATCCTTTGACTTCGAATATCGAAGTCGAAAGATTTTTCACTGAATTTGGCATTTGTTTGATCGAAGAACAATCGTTCGATCTAATGATAACATCCTTCGAATCGTTCAATTCCAAGGATTTTAGTGTACGATTGAAGGATTGTTCTTCGATAAAACAAAACTTAGAAAAATGGTCTAGAAGGTTCCCATAGGCTAACATAGCAATTCGGCAGCTTTTATTTGGCAAAGTAAAAAAAAGTTTTCTTTAAAGAGACAGTACTTTGAATTTCGAAGTCAATGGATTTTACTATTCGAGCATTTGCATCGATGGTCGAAGTTTTAAAAAAATTTACTTCGAATATCGATTTTTTTGCATTCGAATATTCACTTCGACCCATAGTAAAACTGCCCCTAGGTGTTGCAGACGCCACTGCTGTGAAATGATATTAAATTAACACAATAAACCATCACACCATAGCATCACAGCATTCCTGTGTAATTCTGCCCACCCTAATAAAGGGTGATTTTGCTGGTGCAACATCAGGTGATGGCAGATGTTACATACAGGGCTACTTTGGGCCCAACAGTTCTGGGCCTTGTACCTCATGTAGCAAACTAGGCAAAACTTGCAAATTACTGCCCAGAACTACTATATATGAGCCATGCTATAAAATTGATGTTATAAATGTTTATTGAGTCATATGACATAGGTGACATCCCTGCTCACCGTTTATAACTGATGACAATACCCATCGTTTCTAAGGATAGAATTTACAGGAAATTTATGGGTTTTATGTATTATACTAGCAGGCCCATCACCAAATTGCCCTGTGCCAGCTGTTAATCAGCATCCCACCTAGCAAAGACAAACAAGAGCTGGAGAAGTGCAAGTTGGAAATATCTGATTTATGTAATCTCCCCCCTCTCCCCATTAGAAATGAACCCAGACCATCTGCAATTTTTTTAATTCTGACACTGAATGGGGACCTGAAAATCATCACCACCAAGGCCACCTCGAGCACCCAGGTATTTATGTCGTGAATTAAAAAAATCAAATTCAATTTAAAAATTAACTATTTTAAAAGTTTTTTTTTTAAAGTGCCATTTACAATTTTCTTTCTTGTTTTATTATCATGTTAGCTAAACTTATCTTTCTCACCTTGCTAAACAAACATTCTAGGATGGGCTTGTCCTCAATTTTTATGTTGTTCATTAGCATTTCTATTGGTGGACGTTAAGGGGCCCATTTACTAATAATCAAATTTTGTTTTTTCCGTGAATCTCAAAAATTCATGGTTTTCCTTAAAAACTAAAGATTTATTAAGGGGCAGGTTTATCAAAATGCGAGTTTAGATTTTAGTAAATAAAAAATCACTCACATTCTATTCATTCCTATGGAATTTTTAAAAGCATATTTATCAATTAAAAGTTAGAACTCACCATTTAATTAATACACAAAATTCTACATTAATGAACAGAAACT
>CM044439.1:74840658-74850704 GCA_024363595.1 Xenopus borealis
CATTCAGTGACTCCAGCCTTTATACATTTCATTTTTGGCTAACTAACTATATTAGATTTTGCATAGCCTATCTATTTGCCCAGTTTTTATTTTTATACTGAACAATTCCTTTAAAAGGCCAGGGTGTGCTGGTGACTATTGCTTCACAGAGTAATATGCACCATTGGAAGTACATATTTTATGGGCCCATATTTTCATTGGAAATAACATTCCCATTTATCATGTCAACTTTAAATGGGCAGAAACATTTTTCTTGAAGGCAAATTACCTCTGTGCAAACATGTTTTCATATCTGTTCAACTATAGATGGCATCTGAATATGTATATAAGCACTGGTTGACGAAAACCATTGGCTACCCTTGGGTCTGATTAGTCACACTTAAGAGTAAATGGTGTAGAATATGAAAATGAAGATACAAGTGCCACAGTTGTAGATGGCAGTGTTAGGTCATATTTATACACATTTACATTTTGCTGGAATATGAATATGGATTTAACTGCTCAAAACATGCCAAGATTCCTCCATGATATTCCATGTATGAGCTTGCAGGCCCTGGAAGCACTGACGGGGCACTGCAGCAGTTTGAATATGGTGTTGCACCCATAATGATGAAATAAGATTCATATTTGTTATAGTATTGTGAAGGCTTTCCAAACTGCATGCATTCTCTGAATGAGAGAACCTGAAAATGCCTTAACTGTTTAATTTTTTTCCAGGCTGTAAGCCTCATGGTGGATAAGAAGCAAAGGGTAAGCCACCTCGATGGATGCAGACAGTGATGTGGCACTGGATATTTTAATCACTAATGTTGTCTGTGTGTTCCGAACAAGATGCCATTTAAATTTGCGAAAGATTGCTTTGGAAGGTTCAAACGTCATTTACAAGCGTGAATTCAGTGTAAGTATGCCTCTTTTTTTTTCTACTTGCTTCTGTTTCTTGTTTTTGTTTTTTTGCTCTTGGAGACTATGATTTGAAATCAGAACAACTACATGTTATGTTAATTGAGTTAGGGTTTCTTTGAAATTTTCACCTTTGAATTATTTTTAAGTATGTTATGCAGACCTACCTACTGGTATGTAGCTGTCACACCACAATAAATAGCAAATGAGCACACTAGAAATTATTATATTTAAGCCACCTGCAGGTTTGTGACCATTAAGGTTACCTATAAACACGAAAATATGCTACTAACTGCACCCATAAGGCTAAGATCGAATGCAGTTTTAAGCATAAAAGCAAACCAGTTCAGGTGATGAAATTGTGGGCAACTTATAGTGACCAAATTAAAACTTAACCTTTAATTGTCCTACTAAAAACTGTATGGCCTAGCCATTACACAACAAGCACACAAGACAACCAACTCACTGACATATCAGAGTTATGCAGTGCAGGACTTTTGCCCTAAAAAACAATTACTTAAAATGCTGCTGTAGGAGGATGTATGAGGGACCACGATACAATACTCTAAGGTAGAATCCGGAGTATAGTACTCAGTTCACTATTAAGTAATTAAAGCACGGATCCTTCAGTTGTCTGCTCAGTCACATTGTAGCCAAAATAATGGTGGATCCCATATCGGGTGAGCTTTGCCTAGTCTCACAGGGCTTACATGCCTATGTAGTGCTTCACTCAGTAAAGCCAAATCAATTGGTAATTCTGAAAGTGAAGTTAAATATTGGTGCTCACCACGCCACCCCCACCCTTCAACATACAAGTCACCCAACCGCCAAATTCTACCTAGCTACGTTGGGACTGGATGGGAGCTATCCCCCATTGTCCACCTACGCTGCCCTACGCGTTTCGCCGTTAGAACGGCTTCATCAGGGGCATAGGTCCTATGCCCCTGATGAAGCCGTTCTAATGGCGAAACGCGTAGCTAGGTAGAATTTGGCGGTTGGGTGACTTGTATGTTGAAGGGTGGGGGTGGCGTGGTGAGCACCAATATTTAACTTCACTTTCGGAATTACCGATTGATTTGGCTTTACTGAGTGAAGCACTACATAGGTATGTAGCTGTCAGTAAAACAAGTGCTGAAGGTAACGCTTCCTTAGTAGGCGTAGTTTACGCTGCTGAACTAACAGCCATACCTTAAAAATGTATAAACTAGCTTATGTTAAACATAAAAGGTTGTGCATATTCTAAAAATGATCATGCATAAAACTACCTTCAATGTCACTTGCCAGCAAAGTCCATGTGAATGTATGGGAAGTAACGTGTAACTGTTCTCTTCAGACAATTTATGTTTTGTGTTAATGGTTGTATGCAGCCAAGAAAGGAGGGAGTTTTATTGATGAGACAAAAAGCAAGATAATGGCTTAGAGTTATTTCTCTTGCCTCCCTAGTTTCTTGAAAAGAATTCTATTCCCCCACCCCCTCACTACAGCCCTGTTTCGTATCCTAACATATTTCTTTTCATTTTAGAAAGTTTTGATGAAACTAAGAAAGCCCAGGATAACCGCTACAATTTGGTCATCTGGAAAAATCATTTGCACAGGAGCTACCAGGTATAATTTTTCAAAAGAAAATAAAAATGGCCAGAGCCAATTGAGATTTTATTTGAACCCTTTCTATGACTACATCAGCTAGAATGTCTTAACCTTAGTAATATGTACTCCTATTGTGGGATTTGTAGTCCAGCAACAACTGTATAACATGTGGCCGAGCAGAACAGCATCAGTTAGATCCCTTTCAATAATAAACAGCAGAGCACAGTCCAGTGATTGGCCTACCATATAAAGCAAAATGGGCATGCTCAATAGATGGCAGTTAATATTAGGTAAATCTTTTTTCTGAAACCACTTGAAAGGCAACTAAGACCATAATATTTTCTGCATAGCCACACAGGGCTGCTCCAGCCATGAGGCAAGGTGAGAATCTTGGCAGTACGGAGCGGCCAATTACCAGGAGTGGCAAAAAGCCGACCTATGGTAACTTTAAGAGCCGAATAAACAGAAATTCGGCTCTTCTAGTGCAATGAGCGCAATAGCGGCCCCTCCTTGACCTGCTCTGACACTAGAAGCACGGAGTGGGGGCGGCGTTGGGGCTGCTGTCTCAGGTGGCAGCAGCCCCTGGAATGCGCCTGTAGCCACAGTATGGAGTTTAAGGCATCCTAACACAGGGAAATACGTTTAACCCACAAAAATTATTGAAGATTTTAAAATTTCCCTTTCTTTTAAGAGGCAACGCAGTCTTTTGTGTACTCTGTTGTTAAATTAGTGAAGTACTGGAATCCACTGAGAATTGATTACAAAACACTACATCCCTTTCATATCCCATTTTCAGATCTTTTGCATCTTGCATATTCTCATTTATGCCACCTTTCTACATTGACAATTTGTGGTTGTTTAAAAATTTCCATATTTTGCTTCTGCCTGCTGTCTTTTACACATTTTCCCCCTACTGTTATTGGGCATGCTTTCCCATCATTCCTTGCTGTTCCTCCATTGACAAGCAGCTCTTTATTTTATCTGCAGAGCATGCTGTGGGTATGACTACAGATGACTGGCCAAAGCATTTGTATCCCAGAAATGTGGCAAAAGTCAGGGAAAGTAATCCATGCATTAAAGGTGTTCTACACCCTCAGTATTTACACAACTTTTTCTTACCTATCCTTGCTGTCTCCCACAACATTTATTTTATTTACACTGAGATGGCATTGCTATTTTTATAATCTGTTTAGCTAAAAGAAAACCTGGGGAGACCAGTGCTAATATATCAACTGCTCTTAGAAAACAGTGCGGGAGAAAGGAGCTGGTGGTAAGACACTAAGGGACACCATAATGGGAGAGTGCTCAATAACACATGCTTCTTCTGTACAACATATTCCTTCCACTGGTGTGGTGCGCAGAGTATAAGTATGTGTCCATGAGGCCTCTTTGTCATACTTGCCACTGTTTCTTAAACCCCATTCTAATGACCAGTTCTGAAACTGACTTTTGTTTATTTAATTGTAGTCAAATAATTGAAAGTCTCTCTTTCTTAATCTATTTGTGGAGAATTCACTGCCAGGCTGATGGGTAGAGCATATTCTGTATTTCTAATGGGTGTATTTTAATTGTTACCATTGTGATACTGTTGTGATGGATTACTGAGGCATTTGTGATATTTATTTAACTTTGATTCTGCAGTGAGGAAGAAGCCAAGGTGGGAGCAAGACGATTGGCCCGTTCTTTGCAGAAACTTGGTTTCCAGGTAAATCCAATATTTTTGTTGTGAGGGAACCTTTAGCTCTTAGGCGGCATATGAGAAGGGAAAAGAAAGGTTGTAACCTGCCAGTCTGAGAAAGCAGCCGAAAGGGCATTTTCGCATCAGGGATCAGAGTTCACAACAGCCATTTTACGGGCTTCGGTAATCTGAGAATGCAAGCGGTGTATCGCCGCATGCACAGTTGGAGGAAATTCCCGGTTCGCATTGCCAAAGCACCAGAAGAAGACCTGAAGACCCGGAAGATGGCTACCATGAACTCCTATCCCTGAATCTGCACCGAGGGGTAAGTAAAGACTTAGGAGCATTTGCCCAGGGTAGCAGCTAGGCTGGGGGGGGGAGGGAGGTGGGTCTGTGTAGGGTAGGGTTTTATTTACTTTAGGGTTTAGTTCTTCTTTAAGCCTGGAATCTCATTGTATTTCATTAGGATCTCTCAGAAATTGATAGCTTAGATTTTCTGATGCAAGGTCAAACTTTGGGTATGTGGAAATGAATCATGGGCAACCTATATCATTGCTGCTATTTGCACACTGTGTGTTGGATTAATGTGTGTGGCAGGATGGTCCTGCCGATTTGCTTAACATCAAAGTTCAACTTCTTTTTTTGCAGGTTAAATTCACTGAATTTAAAGTTGTGAATGTGTTGGCTGTGTGTACTATGCCGTTTGAAATAAGACTGAATGAATTTACCAAGCAGAATCGCCCTCATGCAAGGTAATGCCATTATTTTAGTATGTGTTTCTTCCAACTGGTATGAAAAAAAAAAGCCTGTGATTAAATATTTCCTATACAATTTTGTATGCAGTTATGAGCCGGAACTTCACCCTGCGGTCTGCTATAGAATAAAGTCTCTGAGGGCAACTCTTCAGATCTTCTCAACTGGCAGTATTACAGTAACAGGTGAGTTCTTAGATTAGCAATTTAGCTGTTAAAAATGTAACTGTATTAATTTATTTATTCAGTGAGTCCGAATGGCCTTCTTAGATCACTTTAAATAGATTGGTCAAGATGTAAGTTCGGGAACAAGGATCAATTGCTTGACCATCTACTCCTTTCTTTTTTTGATTGTATTATTGAGCTTTCACTGCCTCTCCCATTATAAAAGTTAAAGGGTGTGTTCACCATGTTTAATATGATTTAGAGAGTGATATTCTGAGACAATTTGCAATTGGTTTTCAATTTTTATTAGAGGTTTTTTTTTTTTTTTTTTTAGTTAATCGTTTTATTCAGCAGCTCTCCTATTTGCAGTTTCAGCAAACTGGTTGCTTCGGGTTCAAATGATCCTAGCAACCATACATTGATTTGAAGAGCCTGACCTATGAATGGGAGAGGGCCTGAATAGAAATGAGTAATAAAAAGTAGCAATAACAATACATGTACTTTACAGAGGTTTTAGAGGGAGTCAGCAACTCGTATCTAAAGACTGGGAAAGGTCAGAAGAAAAAGGCAAATCATTTAAAGACTATGGAAAATTTTCAAAAAACTCCTCTAATAGCCCAATATCATATTGCCCCAAATGTGACGACACTAATGTGTCACTTTTCCATTATTTATGGTTCTGTCCAAAGATTTATCTATTTTGGAGAGAAGTCGCCATTTTTTAAATTATAAACTGAAGCTAAAAATTCGTTTGTCTCCATGCTTTACTTTATTGCATCTAGATAATATCATCCTTTCTTCAGTTCCTAAGACAAATTGTATCTCCCATGCGAATAGATTATTGATTTTTTTTTCTAGCTGCTTCTAGGAAAGCGTTATTTAATTCCTGGTTACAAAAAGACCCCCCCATTATCGGACACTATTTCTTATATGAACCAGCTTAGCTGGCAAGAAGCCTTATTAACTAAAACCAAAGGGAGTAAGTCCAAGATTCTTATAGGCAGATTTGGGCTCCTTATTTTGAAGTTGCTAATTCCAATACTGGTGATCAAATAATGCGGTTTCTTCAATTGTTAGATGTTCTTTTTGGCATTCCAATTGATGAATGGGCGTTTTTCTTTCATTCTATTCCATGTGCATCCACTGGCTTAGTTAATTTTTGTTAGTTCTTGTTAACAATTTTGATAATATCAGGCCATTGTATCGAATATAACCTATTCTCTTTATCTGCATACTTGCTGCCATTTTGATTTCAATGGTTTAATATGAAAATCAAATAAAATGTTTTCAAAATAAATAAAAACTATAAAAGAATAAATAATGACAACCGTTTGAAAAGTTGCTTAGAATTAACCATTGATACTAAATGTTAAAGGTGAACCAACCCTTTAACATGACGCAAGTTCAGAGAGTTATTTCATTTCCCATTCTTTTTGATTAATGATGTTAATTCCTCTTCCTACTTACAGAAAGGTGAATAAAAGATAAAGGCTCAAATCAACTCAGGCCACCATCAGGGATCTGAATGGGGGGCCCAGCAATTTAATACTGAATTAAATTTTAAAAGTTAAAAGGGTTGTTCACCTTCAAACAAATAGTTGTTTTCAGATAGATCACCAGAAATAATGACTTTTTCCAATTACTATCTATTTTCTGTTTCAACCGTTTTTCTAATATTGAAGTGTAAAGTGTCATTTTTCACCTTCTAACAATTTGAACACAATTTGAAAACAACTGAACTGAAAAAAAGTGTTTGACAGGTGAACAATCCCTTTAAGGATATATCCTATGCATTCTACTTAACTGCATAAAAACTTAAGACTTGCCTGTAAACTTGATTAACTTACACAGAGAACAGCGCAGTGCAGTGGGCCGGGTTTAAACTTCATTAACCACAGATAAATTAAAAAAAACTAAAGTAGCAGCTAGAAATGTTGTACATTATGCTTCGGGCTTCTCTACCAGCCCAAGGCAGCCATAGTGTCTCCAAAGATGCCCCAGTAGCTCCCCATGTTCTTTTCTGCTGATTCACTGATTCACATGCTCTGTGCTGCTGTCACTTACTGAGCTTAGGGACCCACTCACAATATACAGTACGCATAGAATAGAAATGTCACAATATAAAGCAGATTAGTAATTAATGCAGATAATTACTATATGGCAGCATATAAACCAGTCAACTAGTATCAGAATTCAATAATCAGTCCTTTCACTTCACCCATTGATAAATAAACCTTTCAAAATCCCATAGAAATTAATGGAGAGCGGCGGAACTTCACTCTTTGATAAATTTACCCCATAGAGTCATATCAACTGTTTATATTGGGATCTATTTAAATACTGATTGTCTATTTCCTACATGAAAAGCAGTTGAATGCCTAGTTGTTGGGCCCCACAGCAAGATCATTGGCCTCTAAACTTTGGGGAGAATGACTGGGCCTCTTATAGTTCCTGGCCACCCCATCATTTGTAGGGTCTGTTTCCTCTATAGTTAAGCCCCTGCTTTTCAATAAAGTGATTTGTGCATGTCCAAAAATGTTGGTACAGATATGGGACCTGGGCTTTTCTGGATAACGGATCTTTCATTATTTGGATTTTCATACCTCAAGTATAGTAGAAAATCATGTAAACATTAAAAAACCCAATAGGCTGGTCTTTCTTCCAGTAAGTATTAATTATATCTTAGTTTGGCTAAAGTACAAGGTAATGTTTTATTATTAGAGAAAAGGGAAATGATTTTTTAAAATGTCATTATATTGGAGTCTGTGAAAGACGGCCATTCCGTAATTCAGAGCTTTCTGGATAATGGGTTTCCATATAACGGATCCCATACTTCATGCTTGTGTTCATGGGGAACCCCATATGAATAACTTGTACAGAGCCCTAAAGTTTCTGATTGTACCATTGCATCAACTGTCTGTTAGAACCTTGGGCAAGTTAAAGGCTCATGGATTTTTGGCCTGACTGATAACCGTCCTACATGTTAAGCAAGAAAAAATGTTAATAGTGAACTATTTTGTTTATAACGTTGCAGGTCCAGATGTGAAGTCGGTTGCCAGTGCCATTGAGCAGATCTATCCTTTTGTGTTTGAAAGCAGAAAAGCAATTTTGTGAATGAGCAGTTGGGGAGCAGGCATTACTTATACCAAGCAGCTTTGTGGATGCGGAATGGAAAAATAAAATACTGCAACTTGAACAAATATTAACAGGACCAATAAAGGGATCACACTTTTCTTTCCAGAAATGCAGTTTTTTTAGTCGTGTGTTGTAAAGAAAGGACAGTTTACAAGCCTTGGACTTGCTGCTTTTTAACATACATACTATTTATTTGTAAATGAATGCCTACGTACTCCTGCGTAGAGCTGTAATAATGTGCACTAACTCCATTCCTCTGTTTGAGCTTATGGTTTATTTATAAATACTCCATGACCTTTTTTTTTTTTAATTCTAAATACGGGCACCAAAGAGGCTGTACAATATTTCTTCTCACTCTTGAATGTGTTTTATAAATGTTCTGTTGTCATGCCACAATTACTTTTGTTTTCTTCATCATGTAAATATTTTTTAATAAAATGATGCCGGTTTCAATTTTTCTCTGCCCGATAGCAAAGTTATTTCCAAACATTAATACGCAATAATCAACACTATTCATGTAGCCCAATCTGCAACAACCAGTAATGTCTGGATATTTAACCCATTCTGGGTAAACCCATCGCTTTCAATTTCCAAGAATCCATGTTGGTGGCAATATAATCCTATATCTAAAGGTCCAAGAATCCGTACTGTCTCATACCCCATGTATCACCCTAGTAGGGGTGGAGAGTAAGGATAAAATAGAGGGGATGATACAGGCATGGGATCCATTATCCGAAAACCTGTTATCCAAAATGCTCAGAATTATGGAAAGGCCATCTCCTATAGAATCCATGTTCATTAAATGATTTTAAAAAATGTTAATTGTAAAAAATGATTTCCTCTTTCTCTGTAATAATAAAACTCGCTTAACTGCTTAAATCCATGCATAAAACTTGCCTGACTGCATAAATCCATGGCAATATAATCCTATTGTGCTAATTTAAGGGATTGTTGACCTTTAAATGAACTTTTAGCATGATGTAGAGCTTGCTATTCTGAGATCATTTGCAACTGGTTTTCATTTATTATTATTTGTGGTGTTTGAGTTTATTTAGCTTTGTATTCAGCAGCGTTTGCATATTCAACTATCTGGTTGCTAGGATCCAAATAATTCTGGCTAATGTGCATTGATTTAAATGAGGGACTGTAATATCCATAGGAGAGGCCATAATAGAAAGAAGAGTAATAAAAAGTTCAGTGACCCCCATTTGAAATCTGGAGAGAGTCAGAAATAAAAGGCAATTCATTAAAAAACTATAAATAAATAATGACCAGTTGAGACGTTACTTAGAATTGGCCATTCTATAGCATACTAAAAACTTGAAGGTGAATACTCCTTTAAAGGTTAAATTTTAGCAGACTTAAGGTATGGAAATCTAAATTACAGCAAGATCCCTTATTCGGAAAAAATCCCAGGTCCCAAACTTTATGGATAACGGGTCCCATGCCTGTATAAGGAAACCGGAAGTGTTTGAGGGTAAATGGATAAGTCTGTCTGTATATCAGATGTTTACATGGGCATTTAATGAGTAGCACAGCAATTATTCCATGCTGGGGCCATCCCTCATCTTTATTTCCTTTTTTATGCATCACTGATCATGTTTTGGCACAAGGTGGCGCTAAGATGCAGCAAATGTTTTCTGAGCACCTAAAAAAGAGCATTCAACTGGGAACTGGACTATGGGATGTAAAGAGTCACAGCTACACATGGACTGCAGTGCAACCCACATCTGACTTTCTCACTTATTTTTATGGTTTTTTTTAGCTTTTAGTCAATAGGTCAGTTGTCAGACTGATGCATTCAAGACCTTGAATACAGAGAAATTTAA
>CM044439.1:74949733-74959823 GCA_024363595.1 Xenopus borealis
AAAGTTAACTTGAAGGTGAACCACCCCTTTAACTATGCGTTTTGAAAAAACATGTTTTTTTCATGAGAGTATCCCTTTTAACTTTATGGCTGCTATATAAATAGAAGGCAATATTAAAAGCCTGTCACCAGCCTATATTGTAGCTGTCTGGAATTTCTGATTAGAAAACCTCAGAATACCAGGTATATTTATTTACTTGAATGTGAATGAAAAAAGCCTGTTTTTACAGCAAGCGGGGTGATCCCAAATTTATTCTGTTGTGCTATTGATATTTAACAATTGATCAACGTTTTGGTGCAAAGTATCAATAGCACCATGGATTAAATTTGGGGGGACTGCCACGCTTGCTGCAAAAACAGGTTTTGGCTTTTTTCATTCACATTGGATTCATTATTGGCATGTGCCTAGGCCAATGCTAAATACTTATTTACTTGGCCCATCTGTAGCAATTAGACAATGTGTTTAGTGTCTACCTAGTGACAAACAAGCGTCACTCTTGTATAGGGTTTCTACTTGGCCTGTAAAAGTGATTAATAGGGAGGAAAGCGAAAATAAAAATATTTATGTTTTTCCATAAAAGGTGGCAACCATCATCTTGTGCAGAGTTCATTGTGTATCTACTAAAACACTTGGCTGTTTCAATTGTATTTTGCTCCAAAGTTCCCAGGGTGATTTAAAAAAAAAAAAAAACTTGCCCAACTATATCTAGCTCTAAGCCTAGACTTGCTTTGTCTGCATGCAGATTGCCCTAATGATTTGCATCCAGCACCACTAGAGACCCACCTAAAATGGCACAGCATGTAGCATTCTTTCAGTTTCTCTGATTATTTGCTGCAAATCACTTCCCATTTATATCAATGGCCGTAACTGCTGTAGTAATTTTTCTCAGCCAGTTTTGATCTCTTTGATGTCAATGAGAAGCCACATTTAGTAGGTAGTGAGCAGTTTCATTGCTGCATTACCACTCTGCTTTGCTTTTCATACAGTTTTATAAGCATGTGGATGTGTCAGTGGAAAATGTACTTAAAGGACAAGGAAAGTCTAAAATAGAATAAAGCTAGAAATGCTGAATTTTGTATACTAAACATAAACATGAACTTACTGCACCACAAGCCTAATCAAACAAATGATTTATGCTTTCAAAGTTGGCCACAGGGGGCTGTCATCTTGTAACTTTGTTATACATCTTTGCCCGACACTGGCACTGCAGATGCTCAGTATGGTCTGTGCTACTTAGGGATCGTCAATAATGATCAAAAAACAAAGCTGTTTGAGTTCTGCATGGCTGGTAAGTAAGGCAGGGGCTCCCCCTTCTGTATGATTGTTTCCCTGCCAGAAGTTAGGGACTGTCTGACAATTCCTATCCACAACACTAAATGAAGGGAAAATTTCACTGCATACAGTCAGGTTTCTTATAAAATAGGTACACATTTTTAAATTAAAGTATACTGGAGATAGATTTCTTTTTCATTCAAGAAAGTAAAAATTGGATTTTATTTCTTTGCCTTTCCTTGCCCTTTAAGTACAGGAGTCATAAACAAAGACATGCTATATGTACTACTCTATCTGCCACCAACCTTCACATCCACTTGTTTAAAAACAAATAAAACAAAATTAAATAGTATTTTAAAAATTTTATTGCGAACTCACAGGTTTGGTCACAAAAAAAGATACATTTTATCTTATTAATTACAGTACATTGGCATGTTCAACACTTATATCTGTCAGTTTAAATATACAACTCTTGATTATATACAATATGCACAATAATGGTCTGGAATGTCAAAAATATAACATAAATAAAAATGTTTGTTAAACTAGGCATTACAGACTTGAACAACTAAATGTGGGGCATTTTGGTCAAGAAAAAATAAAATTTCTAAAAATAGAAATCTCAATAGCAGCAATGCTTTTCTTAAAGCATTTTTAACAAAGGTCATTGCGAGCGCATTTCAATAGATTTATTTAGTACTATCTACAGGAAAAAAGAACTACATTTCTATCTACATTAAATTTAGCTTCCACATATGGAAGAAATATACAATGCCCCAAAATTAGTGATCAACACGTCACATTAAAGTGTGCAAAACCACAGTTTCACTGTGATAAGCTTCACACTCATACCATTGTTCACTTGTAAAACCACTGTCAAAACCAAAGAGCCTTCAGGTCAGCTAGACAAGATCTCTCAAAAGAGAAAGGCACGTTGCAAAAGCCCCTTACTATAAAGACACTCTTAGATGCCTTCTTCCAGCTTAACAACCCCTCATGTATCCCTCTGTATGATAAAATAAGGGTTGTATGCTGCAAATCCAGCAGATAGTTCTTATTTCTCCCAACAACAGAGGATGAAGTCCAAAGTCACTTTTTCTATCCTTTTCTTAGCTCCACTGATTCACTACTCCCAGCAATAACAGAGATGTTGAAATTAAGGCTGTGATGCTGTTGTGAAGGATGTGCACATTTCTTCAAAAGGAAATAAAAAAAATCAATGTGACTCGATTGGAAATGACGACTAGATAAGAAGGGAGAATCACTCAAAGATAGGATTCCATAGGTGGTGCATAAGAAAAGCCCAAGAATGCTTCTGCAGCTTCTTTAATGCTGGCAGTTATTAGGATGCTGTCCGGAGACTGGCCAATTGAATTGGGGACAGGCTCTTCTGTAAATTCTGGATCAAAGTGTTGCAGGTCACTTGGGCCACTCTGAAACAGAACAAAAGATCAGTTAGAACACTGTAGTTGCAACATTTTTACCCCAAACACTTTTGAAATGGTTGTATGGGGGTATGAAATTCTAGTGTCTTATCTATTCAAAATTTACAGTTCCGTGTATTTTTTACACTTGACAGTGGTATATGAATGCTTTCCAGTTTTCACAAAGGATGCTGGGAGTTACTAATGTGCAATAGTAAAATTTACAGTTCCGTGTATTTTTTACACTTGACAGTGGTATATGAATGCTTTCCAGTTTTCACAAAGGATGCTGGGAGTTACTAATGTGCAATAGCTGGGCCACTAGTGTTTAGTTAATATATATGGAAGAGTGCCATTTTGCTATTATGTTTTCTTGTGGAAACTGCAATGGAGTGGAACCCAAAACAATAATATTCCTAATGGGCAAGCTTGCTGGAATGCATTTGACTATAGCAGCTATGAAGTATGGGAATACCCTCCCAAAGTACCTTGTGTTTTTTTTTTAACTTTTCTATATTTCTTACTTCAGGGAGACAGTGAAAACTTACCACATTTGGGTTGAATGGAGGTGTAATCTTCTTATTAATGAGATCATCCCAGTTAATTGGCGAGAAAAAGATGTGGTTCTTAATCTCCATCTGTCAGAGAAGGAGAAATAGGATTAGTCCAATCAAAAGTAATTAGACATGTGTTTGCCTTGGTGGAACATCACATGGTATATTTAGAAACTTTACTTACAAAGTCGTTCTTGGCACCAATCCTTTTTGTCCGGTCCTTCTGCAGAAGACCCTCCAGGAGGTTCCTGGCAGAGTTGGTTATGTTTGGTTTTAGTTGCAGTGGCTTGTTCAAGATATTGTCATACATTTCAGCAGTATTTCTACTGTAGAAAGGAGGCTGTGGAAATAGAAAAAAGAAATACAAATTAACCAAAAAAAAAATTTGCTCATCTAATTTTAGCAGCTCTGGCATTAAGGGACAGTAGCATAATTAAAATATGAATATGATCCAGTCAGGGCTATTTGAACATAATTAGAGTACGTTGTGAACTTTGTAAAGTCGGCAATTTTTTAAAGACCTCCTAACTCCATGAAAGATATTTTTAAACAAGATACAGTCTAGATTAAAATGTTCTGTTTAAAATATATATATTATAAGGGCATGGTTATTGAATTGTGTCTTAGAGACTCATTTTTAAATTAGATCTCAGGAAAACAAATACTTATTCTATTGGACTAAAACGGTGTTATGAGAGAAGACATAGATTAGCACAAGGATCCCAAATGGCAGACAGAGCACTATTGAACAGAGTGAAGAACATAATGTACAGAAGGACCTTTCTTACTTACCAGGCCATACAACATCTCGTACAAAACTGCTCCCAGGCACCACCAGTCAACTGTCCTGTCATAAGGCTGTTTGTGTAGAACTTCTGGTGCAAGATACTGTGTAAAAGAACAGAAATCGATTAGCTCAGACACAAATAAACAGACAAGAGATATTTTCAAAATCTTACATTAGCTTCAATAACTTACCTCAGGGGTGCCGCAGAAGGTAGATGTAGTGCCATTGGGCTCTATGTTCTCCTTGCAAAGGCCAAAATCTGTCAGAACAATGTGGCCCTGGGAGTCCAACAAAATGTTTTCTGGCTTCAAGTCACTACAACAAATAAAAAGAGGGGTTAAATGTTGTCTGCCAAAGAGTTTCTAGGGTATGATGCATGAAAGGCTGCATGTGTGCAGGCTTTAGAGAACATTAAAATGCACCATCATGTTGGTTGGTGGTGCCAGCTATGGTTCAGACTAATGTTTAACCATATGAAAATTGCACAGTACTGACTAAGCACAAAGATACATACCGATAAACAATGTTGAGAGAGTGCAAGTATCCTAGCGCACTGGCTATTTCAGCAGCATAAAAACGAGCTCTGGGTTCCAAGAAGCATCTTTCTCTCTGGAGATGGTAGAACAACTGTTGGAGAAAAAAATAAAATTAAATAAATTAAAAAAAAAAAAGACAATATCGGCGCCACAATTAACTAGAGAAAACATTGGCTGGAAATTACTGGCTTACTGTCTACAAGGCTGAAGCCTGGCAACACATAGGGAAATGCTAAATCAAGTAACTTTCCAATACTCGGCCTCTACTTTCACATAAAACAATTAGCATTCCCTTATTTAAGCTTATGCTTACCTCTCCACCATTGATGTAGTCCAGAATAAAATACAATCTGCTTGTTGTCTGAAAAGAGAAGTGGAGCCCAACCAGGAAAGGATGTTTCACATTTTTTAACAGTACATTGCGCTCTGACATAATGTGTTTCTCCTAAAATTGAGAGGTAAAAGAAGAAAAACAAAAAGAGACAATTAGGTAAAAAAAAACATATAAATGTATGTGTACAGTGACAGTTTCACACGAGGCACCAAAAAGAATGGGAAACAGAAATATTTACCTCTTTCTTTTTAAGAATGGCTTTTTTCTGAAGCACTTTCACTGCATAGAATTTCTCATCTGCTTGGTGTCTTGCCAGGAGAACTTTTCCAAAACTGCCCTTGCCAATGATTTTCAGAAACTGGAAGTCGGATGGTTTTGCATGGGGGTTGGATGAAGGACCAAGGTTGATCTGTTGAGAAGGGCTAGGCTGTAAGCGAAAGGAAAATACTTATGTTATATACATGACTGAAATGCCGGATCTGAACATTGGTACACTGCTAATGAATCAGCATCGGAAAATCAAACATGAACATCCTGAATGGTTTGAGATTTTCCAGACTGTAGTTTGTAGTAACATGCAAGGGTTGTTTGCTACAAAAATACAATATGAATGTATTAAACATACTCCTTCAAATAATTCCTAGCCAGCTTCCTTCCTTCAGATAATTCCTAGCTAGCTTCAATTTCATCCAGATGAAAACAAATGCAAATACATAAATAATGTTCTGAAAAAAGTACTTACGGGAGGTGAGGAATTGTCGTTCAGTAATTCTGGTTCTTGTGGGGGCGAGATATTCAGGATTGACTGCACTTCAGAGCTGCAAGAGGAAAAAGCATGAAATAAATACAAGACACAGCACCACTGTCACCATCAGAGGGCAGAGAAACATCATTCAACAAGTTACGGCAACTGGTTAAAGACACAGTGAACTGGTTACGACTTACTGCTGCGGCTTCAATATCATTAACCGTAAATGCCTAAAAACTACAGATCTGAGATATGTGGCACTTCCAACTAATTTTATAAATGTAAGGTTCTGCAGCAGCTGCAATTCAGGAAATAATATTCTGTGGATTGTGCGGGCAGGTCAACTGGTTTCTAATACATCTGACCATAGCATTTGTAGAATTACGATTGGAACCTTACATTGTAAGCTCCAATGGACAGGGACTGAATAATTCAAGAATAAGAAAAAAATAGAAGAATTGTGCCAGGATGCCCATTTCTTTAATGAAATAATGGAAGCAATGGCAGTAGCTTATCAACGGCAGAATGAGCAGTATTTGTTAAGTTTAAGTATGTATGCATGCCCTAGAAAAGGAAACTTGCATGCCAGTTGCAGCAGGACAGTAACTCAGATCATCATCATTTTCCCCAGTGGAGCTCACTTTATGGCTAATGGGGAGTTGGATCTTTACAGATACAGAAGGATGACCATACTTGAAAGAATAAATAAAAAAAATGTAACTTACGGTTTGCAGGCATATGAAGAGTTGGTTGCAATTTTCTGGATAAAATCATTCAGTCCCATTCTTCGTTGTTTCATAAAAGCTGCAAGATATAAAAGAGAAGAGGGTCTCAGAATGCGCCATCCCAAAGTAATGATCCCCCAGTAGTACACAGTGTAAGTTACAATCCAGGGTCATTAAATCCTACGCAAAGAGACGATTCCATCCTGCGGACTCACCGATAAGCAAAGCCGCCATTCCCCTCATCTTAGAATAAGTTAGTGTGCCTGCACCCGCCGCCGTTTCTGTCTTTACAGTCATGGTCGGTTGTGTGAGAAAATCGGGCGCTGTTTACAATCCAGCAGGAAGTAACACTTTAAGAGCACCAGTCTTTCTGAAGCTCTGCCGGCTGCTGAGGGTTTATATCACCGGGAGAGGTGGGGCGTGGCTACTTAAGACAATACGGAAGAACAGTCTCAAGCTCAGAGCGGCCAGATCTAGCTAGGGTCAGTCAGCTGGCGCCTTGGCACACATGCTCCGCCTCTATTTGTTCTCAGACGTCAGTAGGGCTGAGGCGGAGTGCTTACAGCCTCATTATGTGCTATGGGCGGAAGGAACTTATTGTACAGTACGGGGCTTCGACCTGTGCCAAGAGAGGCGCGGCCTGGGCACCAAACCACTCGGGACGATGACTATTTATGCAGAATGTAATGCACACAACAAGTAGAGAAAAGGGAAACTATCGTTACCATAAGGGCACTGCTGGTAACTATGGAAGGGGCGGCCTGTTCTCAGTGGGGGAAATAAACACGGCAATTACTGATATTGTATTGTACCTTTGCTAGACTATGCCCTGAGCCCTGTGTAATTCCTTTCATATGTACGGGGGGCCGGGGAATTAGCTGCCGCATATCAAAAGACGTGAGACAACAAAGGCATCTGGGTGTTACAAGGTGACACATGGACAAAAGCTAGTGTATTCATGAAACTACTTGCACCGGCGGCCCCCTAGTTATATACACACACACGGCCAAAAAGCATTTCCGAAGCAACCTTGCTATTGCTGAACAAGCCATGCAAATGTGTGAGGCGCAGTTCTGCACAGTCGGAGTGACAGGCAACAGATCTCTATAACAACTAATAGCCCATGACCAGAGTGCTGATTCACTTTAATGTCCAGTTATTGCAAAATACAGTCGATATGCTACTGTGCCAAAGGCCCGTGCAGCTGCTGCTGTCCAAATGGCATCTTAAATGCTAGCTCCATTCTTTTATACAGGGTCGTGCTTATGAGAATGCATCAAATAGCAAAGGGCCAGTGATGAGCTAATACTACCGAGCGTGAAGTGGCGCATCCTGATGAATGCAGAATGCCTGGGCGCAACTGCCTGCACGCCTACATACATTCTGCCTCGCGCCTACACAATCTAGCCCCCGACAAAAGATGACTGTCCCGAACTTTCTAGTGCCCTTTTTCGTTAGTGAGCACATGTTCAACAACACCAACACATGTGTAGGAGGCAAAGTTACCCAGTGTACCCCCCCAACACAAGAAAGACGCTTCCCACTCCATCTACCCAGCTCATGCCTAATCTAACCTCTCTGTATTTGTTTTCTACCCAGAGGAACACGTGAGGGTGTTCTGTGAGACCGAGCCAATAGTCACAGCGAGGGGAGTGCTGAAATTGTTTAACAATGCGGAAAAAAAAACAGGAAAAAACGGGTGGCCAGACCCAGCTCCCTCCTGTATGGTCCTATGCCTGGGGCACACACTCATACCTTACACCGCCCCTGCTATAGGGAGGACACAAAAGCGCCACCACCACTGGTCTTTATTAAGAAGCATAACGCCTTGATCTAGTTTTACCGGTTGGAATAAAAGTAGTTTGAATGGGGATTCCTCGCAAAAGGAGCGAGTTGGTTCATCCACTTGAAGTCAGGAAGGAAAGGGCCCTGGGATGGGACACATTTATAAACACTGGGCAAAATTAAACCTGGGCAGTAACCCATGGAAACCAATCAAATATTTGCTTTCACTGTTCAATCTGCAGCTGGCAGAAAAAAAAAGCCAGTCACTATTTACTATAGGTTACTACCCAGGTGCAAATTTTCCCAGTGTTTATAAATCAGTCCCATTGTGTCGATAAGCACTAATGTACTGTAGGTCAAAGGCTCCCATCCTTTCTGTAAGGCAGTAATCCTTCTCATCCAAAACTCTGAGCTCAACATAACTCAAAGTAACCCTTCTACCACAGACAAATCATACATTTATTATATCAGGTCCCCCCCCCCCGCCACTTGCGAATGGTGACTTCTTGGTGTTTGAACAAGTTTCACATTGGCCACTACCATCTCGAGCTGGCAGGGGGCGATGAGGAGTTAACAAGTTAAATGTATACATGGACATAACTTCACGGCGCAGGTTCTGAAATCAGATTTGTTCAAATGTCTTTGCACGAAATGTGGATTTAATACTATTTATTAAGAGCAGCCAGACACTACATACACTGGAAAATAGCTATCTATAATGTTTATCTGCTAAAAGAAATTGATCAGCTTCCCATTAATTTCTGCGCGGAGTTTATTTGCGCAACTAAGTCAAGTTTCAGCAAATAAAAGATAAATGTCACTAAATAAGACAGCGCATTTGCCCTGGGGTATATTGATTTAAATAGTCTTTACACAGAAGATCGCAGACTATACACAACTCACCCCCCCCCCCCCCCCCCCTCTAAAACTTAAGCGAGACAACACTAAACCAATAAACACATGAAAGAGCGCAGGAATGTTGGGGGGATCCGTCCCTGTTATCGATCAGTGGTCTGTACAGAAACAATAGGGCACTTTCACTTATTTACTGTCCAACTGGCAGAACAATAGGATCCCTGGGGCAACAATAGATTTAAATCTTCTCTGCCGCTTCCGAGAGAACTAATACAAGTACTGCCCCGCATGTCATCACACTTGGTACAATCGGGGCAATCAATCAAGTCTCCTGCTAATTGTCCTGCTAATAATCCCAAAACTGCCCATGGTCATTATCAGATTTCACATTATACAGGCCCAACCAAAGATTCAAACTCACCTTTCAGAGGAGATTTTTCGTTTTTATTTCTCATCCTGGTGTTGCAGCTATTAACTGGTCAGTAATGTTATCCACAAGGTGCCAGTCAGTCCTCCTCCCCCACAAAGGGCTGAATGTGATCTCTCTCTGTGGGGAAAAGGAGCCTGTGCGGAGCTGCCAGCTAGTTTATTAACCCACAGCAGCAATGATTAGCATAGAGCAGATAAGTCAACAGTTAAAGATTGGCTGTCTGGCTCTGCCCACTGCTGCATCACAGTTCAAATGACAGCAATTATGGGTTGCCAAAGTCATACAAGTTCAGAAGAAAGTACTAGACTAGACTAAAGCTAATCCTTGGCTGCTAAATTCTTGGGATGGGGGGCGTTTTCCTGATTACCACAGGATAAAACTAGCTGAGGGATCCGTCCTCGAGCGGAAAAAGGAAGAAGTGAGGGGGCCTTTTGTCTTCCAGGCTTTTATTTGTCCAGGAGACAGATGTGCTGCTGTGGCGCCTGCCCGAGACATTCACAGTGACTTGTGTCATCTGCTTCAGAGTCAAGTTGTTGAGACTGGTTTTTCCTCTCAGCCGGATACCCAATGGGTGGAGCAGGCGCCCCTGTTCAATTCTGCCACCTACTAAGCATTTCCTAACAGGAAAAATGCACTTTTT
>CM044439.1:74963955-75002957 GCA_024363595.1 Xenopus borealis
AGGTGGCAACTCTACATATAGGGCATACTGATGCATGTACTGTTATTTTATATCAGTGAAAATGGAAATAATTTAAAAAAATTGGAATTATTAGATTAAAATAGAGTCTATGGCAGATCTCCCTCTTGTAATTTAGAGCTTTCTGGATATTGGGTTTCCAGATGCATCCTCTATTTAGTGTATCTACTCTATCCATTCAAAATTAGGGTCCACCTTGCTGGTTCTAGGAACACCAAGGACAGCACATTTTCTTTCCCTCTAAATCTCACCCTAATTGACCTTCAAGTTGGGCATTCCGGGGGTATCTAGGAGAACAAATATGCATTCTCTTCACATCTCCCCCTTGTTGGTCTTCAGGTTGACCCACTCCTGTCACTGTTCTATGCCCCTCCCAAGCAGGGGGGCATACCCACTCTTTGGGAACTACTTTCTAAGCTCATGATGAAGTAACCTTTTTTGCTTTTGTTATACTCTATAATGTAATAAACTTTACAAATGGGCAGTGGCATCACTATAGAAGAAGCAGACCCTGCACGGGGGCCCATGGAAAAGGGCAGCCTGGACTCCAGAGCGCACTGCTGGGGAAGGGGTGATTTGTGGCAGGCGCAAGTAGGAACGCCTAAACGTGCCGGGCCCTCCAAAAATGTTTCTGGCAGAGAAGCCCAGCACACTCTTATGATTTTCTCTTTTAATAATAAAACATAGAAAGTAATCTTCTTTCTAATAGAGATTAGAAATTAAAATTCTGGTTACTAGAGTGAAAAATACATACTAACTAAGAAGGCAGATTTTTGTTATGTTCTAGTTCTTGTCTTTCTTATAGGCTATGTCCTATTCATCTTCCATCCTGGCTCTGAAACCACTGCCTTATTACTTGTCCTCGGGCAAACAAGTTCATATGCCAAAGTAAAAAAATCCGGAAAACCCATAACAAAATATTCAGGCTCAGGCCACAGTAGAAAGTAGGCCATTCAATGTAGCCATGTTAGGAGTTAGCTGTATTAGCTCTGTTTTCTTTGTGCAGTAAGCCAACATTTGAGGTGATCTCCCTGTGATGTCATTGCCGATGTCACATGGTGCCTCATGGTGATTGGCTACCCTAATCTAATGGTTCTAGCCATGTTTAATCATGTCATTGTCACTCTTCTGGACTATATTTCAGACAGCACAATTGTGTCCACTGCACATTAGGCTACCACTGTCTTATGACCTATTAAAGGGAAGGCAACAATGTGTTCTTTGATTGGTACTAATTGTGTTATGTACTAATTAGTATACAAATTTATCTGTGGGGATTACTGTCCACTGACATCAATTGACTATGGACAAGAAGCAATGCCTTTCAGTCTGTACGGTGGATATATACAGAGTAGGCAAATAGTCCTCTATTGAAGTCAGAAAGGTGGAAACTTTGCTCCAGTTATAATACCTAATGCTAATAATTCAGCAAGCATTGCATCTATTATTACATAACCATGCTAATCTACCCAGGTATAAACAATATTCTTACATGACTTTGAATAGATAGGCCAGGATTTTTTTTTATGGTATTATTGTGCTTTCACTGCCTGCCAAGTATATATGTGTGCTTTCACATTTTTTCTACAGTATTAAAATCAAGATTATTCTGTTTCAGTATCCATTTTTATCAAGTGGACCTTGAACTTGTACAAAGGTGCAGTTTTCAACCCTTGGTCTCTATATAACAGCTTGTAAGAGAGAAAAAAAAGGAATGCTAATGACACCTAGTCAGACCTGTGCCCTCTGTAATTAACATACAGACATCCTCATAGGCGTCAGCGAAATCCCTGTCATCAGTAAGATAATGATCTGCTTATGATACTTTTGACACCCTATTGAACTTAATGCTAAATGCTAAAGAGCAATAAGTGGCTTTGAAAAAAGAGAAGATTTGTATGTACATTAGTTGACATTTCTATATCTTTTGGAGTGCATTTGTGCTCAGATGAGGAGCTCTGGAAGCAATATTCCTCTATTGTTCTATGGCTACAGTGAAGCAAATTGTTAAAATATTGGGAAAATTAGTTTATGGAGTAAAGATTATGACCTATGACAAGTCCAGCTTTGTCTGAAACATAATGTGCATACTGTATTTATTTTTTTCTGTAAATGGTAAACACATATTGTTGCAGTGATTCTTAGTTATGCCGCATTCGGAAAAGGCTGATTATTGTGCAAAGATTACTTGGTAAAAGTACCATCAGGTGTCACCTTATCACCAACACACACCCCCCAGTAACAAAATTATCATAGTGTTTAACTAATTTATGCCCTGTTGGAGGCAGTTACTCTGAATCGCTTAACAGTTATTTTGAGCTCACCAAATAATATTAGAGATTACGGAATCAATTTAACAGTTTCCTCAGATGCTGCACATAAATTATTTCCCATACAGGCTTTTTATTAACTGTATTATAGGTAGCACTGTGCATACTGTGAATTAGTATGCAGCCCTAAGAAGATACCAGCACTCCCTCTATTTTTTGCAGTATCTAACATGAGTTCCTGCTCATAATAAAATAAATGTAATTGTAGCAATTCTTTCTTACTGCAATGGGTTATGGAACTTAAGGTCACCAAAGTATGTTGCATAATGTTTCTGTATAAACATTAACCTTTAATGTCAGGGCAGCATTAGACTTTACTTTTTACTGAGTTTAAAGGGATACTGTCAAGATTTTTATGGTGCAGTTTTTATTTCTAAATTACACTATTTACACTGCAAATAATTCACTCTGCCATATAAACTTTTATTACGGAACCAACAGCTGTATTTTTTTATGTAGCAATATTTTTGTATAGGCAGCCATCTCATGTCTCCTGGTCGTGTGCTTTCAATAGCCAACACTTCTTGAGGGAACTGCTTTCAGACAGGGTATTGTTTCTCCTACTCAATGTTACTGAAGGCATCCCAGTGGGACTTGGATTTTTACTACTGAGTGCTATTTTCATATCTACTATTAGGAGCTGTTGTATGGTTACCTTCCCATTGTTCTGCTGAAGGGCTGCTGGGGGGAAGAGTAGGGGTGACATCACTCCAACTTGCAGTACAGCAGTAAGGAGGGACTGAAGTTTAACAGAGCACAAGTCAAATGACTGAGGTCACCTGGGAAAATGACAACTTGTCTAGCCCCATGTCAGATTGCAAAATTTAAAAAAAAAATGTAAATGTATTTGCTCTTGCAGAGCACCAGTAAAGAGTAAATGAAGTTTATCAGTCTCATGACTGAGGTGACCTGGGAAAATAACAAAATGTCTAGCCCTATGTCAGATTGCAAAATTAAATATAAAAAAAAAATATTTGCTCTTTTGAAAAAACAATTTCAGTGCAGAAGTCTGCCGGAGCAGCACCGGTAACTGATGCTTTTTGAAAGAATTGTGTTTTCCTGTGACAGTTGAATAAGTTAATTGCCTGAAAGGGTAATTAGCCTTGGATATACAATAAATTGTGTAATTCCTTTTCTATCTGCAATGCATGTATACATGATATGAGTGAAAACTGCTACAATACTTATCCAGAATTATATTTCATACACAAGGACAGCAACATCACTGTAGAAAGAAATCTGAAAACCCAAGTGACAAAAACATGTTTAAAGGACAGCTATATTTAAAGAATTTGAACACTGGTTGATAAAGATCTGGGACAGTCTTGCAATATGGTTAAGTCTATATCTTAGCTCAGGGTGAAAAATTTGGCTGCAACTGGCACCAATAATTGTAAGTTAGCAAAGAATCATGAGTAGTGCTGCTGAACAAAAAGCAGAACCGTGGTTTCAACCACACCAGAGTCCAGGACCCAAGGGTGCTCCATGGGCACAAATAATTCTTTCACCACATATACGAAAGAAACAGGGTCGGATTGGGCCGGCTCCCTGCTGTTCTTCCTGCCGCGACCAGCCTGTAACGGCAAAATCACGTGCGCGTGTGCTTGGTGCGTCTGAGGCAGGGTGCCATGGGGCAGCAGCCTGGGCCCCCCAGTCCAACCCTGGAAAGAAACTGTAGCTGCATATAAAATGGGATTTATTTGGGGCATTGGTGTTTGGGGGCAACAAATTTAATGACCTATTAAATTATGCACCAACCTAAAGGAAGGAATCTGCCTAATTCATAATCATATCATATTTTTTATGCTGTGTAAAAAACAGCAGGATAACACACCAAATATTGGCAGGCTTTGTCATATGAAAACAGCTTAAAATGTGTATGCGTTTAGAGTGATTTTTGCCAGAAGCAGTGTAAGATAACTATAAAGATAAGTAAAGTTTGTATTCGCATGGCATAAAATTACACATACCTTGATTTATTTTAATTAACTTTGTACACCATTTTTCAAGTGAATTTCGTTTTAAGCATAATAAATATGCCCCTAAATGTTTATTGCAGTTTGCTGAATGTTTATTTCCAAATTTCATGAACTATGAGTGACTACACCTTGTCCCTCCCCTATTCCTGTGTTCCTTGGTCTGTTTATACCCCTAATTATGCCATTTAGCGGGTAATGTTATGGTAGTGCAATGGGGGGTGGCATGTACTGGATTTCACCTTTGCCTTGGCTTGGGTGCCAAAGCTTGTCAAGTTGGCCCAGCTCTGACTACTACAGATACATCAAGTGCTGCAACTCCCAGCATCTCCCCAGCACCTCAGTTCAAAAAAGAGGAGTGATTGTAGTTTAGTGTAAAAAGCTGTTTTTTTTTCTGTAAAGATTTATTCAATGCATGGAAATACAGCATGATCCATATAAGGAAAACTATGGATATTTACCCAAGGGTGCTTTAAATTCTGTTTCGTATGTTATGAATGATTTTATATTGCACCACATGCCTAAAGTTAGTGAATTCAGTAAAAAGTGGAATACTGAAATATTTATCCATAGGCTGGTGGAAAGAAGTTTCCAGTTTCATTGATTGAAATTGTATTTGGTGTGGACAAGCTTGCCTGAACTTGTGATTTAAGCGCTATATTTATTTGGTAATATTACCTAGAGGTATAGTGAAGGACATTGCAGAAAAAATCTGGGGTATGACTAGGGTTGCCACCTGGCCAGTATTTTACCTGCCTGGCCGGTATTTTTGATGGGTGAGCCCAATTTTATCAATAGGAAAAAAAGATTAATATATGGGAAGGCCAGTATTTTTTTCAAGAAAAGGTGTCAACCGTAAGTTTGACCCATTTTTCAAATGCATTTGAGAAAGACAGCTTGAGTGACAGCATTGGGCTTTTTTTTTCCCCGCAGACATCATGCAATAAACACTATGGGCCTCAATTATAAACTTGTGCAGAATGATTTGCACAGTGAACATATATGCCCTGTTCGTGTTTATGGTTCATAAAGCTGCACAATATTGGTGTAGTTAATGTTGCAAATTTTTAGCTGTTCTACATTTATTTTAAATATGGCATAATCACACATTGCAAATATGTGCTCAAATTACTCCACAACTTGCAAAAATATATTTTGCAAGATTACAGTCAGCACACAATGACCACGCACAGTGGTCACACTTACACATAAATGCATCTCACTAGCGAATATTTGTGTTCATCTCACTATGATTTGCAAAAAGAGGAAAGATTGGTACAGCAGTGTGATATTTAAGGTTTGGGGAATACATTTGCAAAACAACTATATATATATATATATATATATATATATATATACACATATATATATATATATGCACTGTGCAGAGTTTATAATTGGCCCCCTATATATTGCTGTAAATCTTTGCTAAACTAGAGTGCACAAGGTAGCATAACTAGGAATGCAAATCGTGGCATTTCTGACACAGCAATGCCAGAAATGACTTTAATGTGAATCCATCAAATCAGCATTTGCTGTGGAAATTTAGCCAAATCCCTGTCCATTTGGCAGGATATGCATTCACATGCTGTGTTGTATGGTTCACATCTATGTTGTAAGATGCCTCAGGTTGGGCATCCCTAATGTGCTCAGTAGATGCAGTAGTTGCTGACAGATCACTAATTTTGTTTATGTGTTTTAACAACCACATATAGAGCCTAGTATCCATAGTAAAGTGTACTTCTAGCCTCTGAAGTAAGCCTTATCAAACAGACGAAGTTTCACCAGAATAAGTTAATTTTATCTAACAATTCAGTAAATAAAGTGATTTATGCATTCTATTTCCATGATCAAGCAGCTTTATGGATTATCAGTCCATTGTAATTCTCCAAACACACCCTTACATAGAACAAGTGGAACAAGTTCTTGTTTACAAAGGAAGACTAGAACGGAAGACAAAGCTTCGAGGACAGATGAATCAGTAAGTGGTGATCTACTCTAGGGACTACTGCTGTGCTATCTCTTGTGTCTGTTTCGTTAATCCAATCATCATAGCTAAAGCAACAACTAGCAATTATGCAACTTCCATTGATTTTAGTAAAACACATTTGATTTCTAATTAATTAGTTGGAACACTATTTGTTATCCTAAACCATTGTATTTTTTCACAGTTTATCTATTTTGTATCTGTTTTTTTTTTTTGTGGAAACAACTCAGTGTTAGTTTGCCAACTTGTCTTCATATGGCATTTTTTGTTATACATAAATTGACTTTTCTGAGGAACTGTATGTGATGATCATTTTACCCCACAGAATGTTTTGGTTGAACAAATGGGTACATTCCCACCACATTAGACTAGACAAAAGCAAACATTTGATCAATTGATTCCTACCCTTGATGTGTATAGAATCAGTAGAAGACTTGAGGTAACATTTTAATTTTATGGATAATTTCATGGATAATTGGATTGTGTGTGTGAGCAATCCAATTATCCATCTGTGGCCAACTTGCGCACATGACCAGAGGTGTGTAGCTGATCATAGAGGTATGCAAAACTGCCCCATACATAAACGAACAGTAAAATGTTTGAAAAGAACATTAATGTACTTACCCATGTATTTTTAAGTAAAAATAGGGAGGCAGCCAGTTTGTATAAAGATGCAGCAAATGCTTAGACAACGTCTTGAGCAGAGTTTGGGCACATTTTAGCATTAAAATGTAGCTACAGAACCTGAAGTAAAATGTTATCTCTTATTACTCCAAAAAGACCGATATCTGCTCAGATTCCAAATCTTAAATATCAGTATTTCCCACATCCAGTCTCTGACGCGCAATGCTCAGCTTACATTGTCATGATTTTCTGAGCTGATTTCCATGGCATGGAGATGTTTTGTTGTTAATCCAGATAACTAGAACATTTTGATAACAGATCTGCACTAACATTAGAAATAGGGGGACATATGACAATGCCATTAACCATGAAAGCCAAGACTCACTAATGATATTTCTGAAATCCTCATATTTTTGCTTTCCCAATCCATCTGCTGTTTGTAGCTGCTTTTAGCCATACATGGAATAATGAGTCATTTTATCAGATAAACTCTTGGTATTCTAAATCTTTAAGGGATTTCTTTAATTCAATACATTATGTAAAATGTATGCACAGATGTTCTCTGTTTATAACATATTATTGCAAACACATGTTTTGGGGCATGTGATTATACCCTATTTATAGGCACGGTTTACATCCACTTATTTGCCTTTCAAAAAACAGTAGGCGTTTGTAGTTTAAACAGAGTAAAAGCACACATTAAAGTATTTTGGTTTCTGCTAGAATTGCCTCATGAATTGCAAACTTTTCTCACATTGTTCCCTATTGCACAATATTAATCAAAAAAAAATGTTAAAGTGTTACAATTGTAAAACTAAAACAAATATTATTTATAAGGTATGTACTGTAATATATTCAATATTCAGTAGCTAATGGACGGCAGAGGCACATCTTCTATTTGTAGGCGAGTTGGACTGTGACTATTTGATTTAATTGGACATGAAAAGGAATGCATGCATATGAAATTAACATGGACGCACGAACACTATAAAAAATAAACACAAACATTAGGCCTATTACACACAGACATTTTTTCCTGTGCTCTTTTGCGGTGGATCTTTCATGCATTCCATAGTGGAAAATGCAGGAAGATAAATGGAAAAGAACAGTTTTATATTTAAAATACTTTATGGACCCTAATCCATCCCACATTAGACGACCATTGGTCACTTTAGCTAATGACATTATGAGCCTAACTGGACTGTGCAGGTCATGATTCGGCCATTAGGCAGCAGTTTAAAAAAAAATGATCTGGTGGTTGAGCCTGTTAACTTCTTGGCCACCGATCATATAGATACATATGCAGATAAGACGGTGGACCATATGGCTTTACTAAGGGAAGCTGTTCATCTGCTTGTAAATACCCAGCTTTAATCTAATTATTCTTCATTCATGCTGATCAAAGCTAATTGCTGGTTGGTTGCTATAGGTTAATGCACTGGTACATATTAGTTTAGGGTTAGTAAGAACCCTAATGACACTTTCCATTTAGTCAGCTTAGCTCAAGGCCACCCCTTCTCCCTCTTTCATCCATCTAAAGTAATGTTCTTTTCTGATTTTTTATTTTTTTTTAAAGTCTGCCAAGTTTTGCTCATTTTTCTACGTAATCTTTGAACTTATCGAAGTTAATTATTATGATTTTATGGAAAATCAATATGTCTCATAGGACATTGTACAGTCATATTTACGTAATAGTGTTCTAACAGAAAAAGATGCAGCCTGGTCATTTGTTGTGCTGCCATAACAAAGTTATTGCTTAAGTTTCCAAGAATAAGGGCTGGTTATTCATTTTTGTGTTTTGGAAATATAGGTGTTGTTTATTAACTCTTTCCTATACTAAAATTATTTTATATAATTACCTTTAGGTCATATTTAAGATTTTTGAAGTGGCAATATAATTAAGGGCTGTCATGCAGTTTTCTATATCCTCTTACTTTTTGGATTTTGTCTCTGATATAGCTGTATATAATTACTCCTATGGCACACATTTAACAAGATATGTCATTTTGCCAGACTTTCTCTTTTGAAGTGAAGTCAGGAAACAATTGCACTGTGGTGTGAGGTCAATGGTCAGGAATGGTATAGTTTTTTTTTTCATTTTTAACTTGTTAGAGGGGTTTAACACCCTCAAGAAAAGTGGGGGGGTTTAATCATACCACTTATAGTGAGGGGGGTTGGACTGTACCATCTTTTATAGGGAGTTTTTTTAACTGTACCAGAGATTGTGCCACTTTTCTTGGGGGGTGTCGTACCATGCCACTTTTCTTGAGAGGGTGGCGGACCATACCACTTTTTATTGGGGTGCCAGACTGTACCACCTTTTTCATGGGAAGGTGTCTGACTGTACCACTTTTCTTGAGAGGCGTTTCAGACCATACCACTTTTCTTGAGGGGATGTCAGACCATTCCAATTTTCTTGAGGGGAGGTGTTGGACTGATGTCGCTCTCTCCCAGATCTGCCCACATTGAGGTGGGCTATATTGGGCTGATCCAATAAAGGGCCCTAGGTCCCAACAATCGGACCATAATGCAGGAGGTCGCATTTTGGGACCACAACAAACAGACTTTTGGCCAGATTTCGATTGGGGAAGCCCATTGGAGGGCCCCATAGATGGGCCAATAAGTTGCCTACCAGGTCTGTCGGCAGCTTTCATTGGCCCATTTATGGTGATCTTAAAGGACCAGTAACACCATAATCTTTTAAGTAAAAAAAAGACATTATAGCCCCTTCAGTAACACATCCATAAAGCACAATGATAACAATTAACACTTTATTTAAAAATAGCATGATAAATATCTGCTTCCGATTGTAGGGATAAGGTGATATGGCAACATCCCTTCTGCTACTTCCAACATGCGTGCTCCACATCTCCTAGTCCGACTTCTTCTAAAAACCAAAAGTCTGTTGCTGCTGTACTAGAGACGATTTTTTTCAGCCTGCCTGTATTATCCGTTTGATTTGTGCTGTAAGCAGTGAAGGCCCAGGCCTGCTATAGATCCTCTAAGTCACAGAAGCAGCTCTCAGCTCTAACCGAAATAAATCAGGACAGCAAGGAGCAAAGACTGCACACACATCTCATCTCCCAGGAACCTAGATTGAAGTATTTCAAACCAAGGGACAGAACAATGAACAAAGTAGGCTAAAAAGACTGTTTTTAGCACTGCAGCAGCTGACTTCTGGTTTTAGGAGATATCGGGCTAAAATATGTGAATGTGCTCATAGGGGCAGATTTACTAAATTCACATGAAGAATTCGAAGTTCGATCGAATTTCAAATAGATTCGAATTCTCGAATATACAAATTAGGAAAATTCGACCATCGAATATTCTAATTCGAATAATTCGAATATTCAAATGTAATTTTATTCGAGTATTCGACTATTCGATGGTCGAAGTACTTCCCCTTTAAATTTTTATTCGACCACCTAGTTCGCCAGATCAAAGCTACCGAATTGGGTATCATTGTTTTTGATCACATAAAAAAAAATTCGATTGATTGAAAAAAATCGTTCGAATCGATTTGAACGATTAATTGATCGATCAAATTTTTCCTATTCGATCGTTCGACCAACCGGGTTGCGGTAAAATCATTCGAATTCGAAGGATTTTACATCACATACTATTCACATGGATGAATTTTTTTCAATTCGAAATTCAACCATTGATAAATCTGCCCCATGTTGCCATATAGCCTTATTCCGGAAGACACTGCACAACCAGAAGTATTCTTTTACTATGGCATTTGTGAATAAACCATTACAAATAGTTAGCTCTGTGTATAATATACATATTATTGGAGGGAGCTACAAAGGATTTATAATATAAAAGAAATTCATGTTACTGTTCCTTTAAGGTAAGTTTCACTGAACACCAATGTGTGTTTTTTTTTAAATTTTATTTAGCACCTGGCCACCAATGTATTATTTTATCCTCTATTGGCCCCTGGTCACCCATTTTTAAAAAAATAATCAATGGATGCCATGACCACCAATGTTTTTTTTTTAACTTGCATGGGGGGTCCTGGCCAACACTTTTTAAAATTTTCTATTGGGCACCTGACCACCATTTTATTTTTAAATTGTAAGGGGGCCTGGTCCCTGACAACCAGTGAGTTTTTAGCAGTCATAATTGTGTGAATTTTTTTGCTGTGGTGAGAGGGTCTAGGTGGGGGGGCTGTGGTGGTGGCTGTGGCCGAGGGGCCCCAGAAATTTTTGTCATATGGGGCCCCATGATTTCTGATGGTGACCCTGACTTAATGCATAACAGGAGGAGAGGTCTTAAAGGACCAATAACATCAATTTTTTTTTATTTCATTAGTATACAACTAAAAAAAACACAACGACAAATCAAACTTTGAAATCACTATGTGGGACATTCACTAAGATCTGAAAAATCGCTAGCGCAGGCTTCGCGAGCGTTCGCCGCACTTCGCCAGGCAAATTTTCATCTGCGCTACGCAAATTCACTAAAGTGCAAATTTACGCTAGTGTTACTTCACTAGGCATAGCGCAATTACGCTAGCGAAGCCTAGCAATTTCAAAGTTTAATTTGTCTTTGTGTTTTATTTTTGTTGATGTTACTGGTCCTTTAAAATTGTGATATGTGCTACATATGCTACATTTTTTCACACATCCTTATAAATATGCTCCTTATGGTGATCGCTCACTGGGTCGTTTTAGAGTGGGACACTGCTTTTACAAAATAACCCCTGAATCACTAAATGGAAATGGTCTACCGTATCTGCTGCATGTTTTCAAGAGATAAGCATCAGTCATGTTGAAGTGAATGGGTGAAGTCAAGTGGCATTTTCCACGCTTTAAGTGCCACTTAGCACGGGAGGGGTTGAATTCCCCTTTAAGAGCAGAACATCCTCTACTATTTTATTCGATCTGAATGGTTAGTGACAGGAAGGGAGATTGCACTGAAGGATTGATCGTCCGATATGAAATCTGCACATTTATGGCCACCTTTACACACTACGTAGGGTCAATTTTATCAGGAGTCAATTAACAGAACTATATAAGTATATTACAGCAGGGACTAAATCTAAGAGCAGTGGATGCATATTATTTGCACTTTGTGGTATTTCATATGAATGAAGCTTAATGTGATATGTGGTACAGTGGGAAATATTTAACACATGTCTGTCTGTATATGACATGACTGCAAGGTGGAATTAATGATAACATAAATCAGGTTTGGAGTGTGCAATGTTTATTATAACTTTTTGAGGGGGTTATTTTTTCTTAGTTATGTAATACAGGACAGTTCAAAAATGCATAGCGCTGTTCCAGAAGAATTCTGCACTGAAATTTATTTCTCAAATTTTTTTTATATTTCATTTTGAAATAGACATTTTGTCAATATCCCAGCTGCCCCAAGTCATATGACTTGTGCTCTGATAAACTTCAGTCACTCTTTACTGCTGTACTGCAAGTTGGAGTGATATCACCCTCTCCCTTTCCCCCACCCAGCATCCTAACATAAGAACAATGGGAAGGTAATCAGATAACAGCTCCCTAACCCAAGATAACAGCTGCCTGGTAGATCTAAGAACAGCACTCGATAGTAAAACCCATGTCCCACTGCGTACGATTCAGTTACATTGAGAAGGAAAAAGAACAGCCTGCCAGAAAGCAGTTGCCTCCTAAAGCGCTGGCACAAATCACATGACCAGGGGAATCTGGGAAATTTACAAAATGGCTAGCCCCATGTCAGATTTCAAAAATGAATATAAGAAAATCTGTTTGCTCTTTTGAGAAATGTATTTCAGTGCAGAAGTCTACTGGAGCAGTAGTATTAACTGATGCGTTTTCCCATGACACTTTCCCTTTAAATTACTAACATGGGAGAAATTTGGACTCCTAAAGACTGCTGCTGATGAGGTGGCGGGGAGCCATGGAACGCATAAAATGGGCAGCCTACTTTTTGTCCGAGGCATGCTGATGTCATTTTAAATTATTACTTAATAAACTTCATTTTTTAATCGAGGGTACTGGCTTCTCTGGTGCTCTGTTTCTTGCAAAACATTTTGTATGAATTGGCTGCGTGTTATCGCGGACTGAAGCCTAATAAAGACCGGTGAGTGCGCCTGCTAATATACATTTTTTATATGATTCCCAAAGCCTGAGAAAAGTCAATTTCGTACATCATGTATCTAGCAAATATCTTTTTTTGGACAGTGGAATCTGCTAAGGTTTTCTTTCATTATTTTTATGAAACCTAGAAACAATATTTGCACATAAGAATCCAATATTTTTTTGGAATCTCTCAAGCAAAATATTTCTTATGGGCCTGTAAAGTCTGACACATGGAAAAATCAATGCTGTATCTGTTAATGTTATGCCATAAAATGCAACAAAGGGAGAATTTCCAGCATGCTGTTTTATGGGTATGCTCTGACTATCTGTGCAGGGTTTCCTGATCAATATACAAATGGAAATATAGAAATCTACTTGATTGCAGAGTACAGCCAGCAGAACTTTATCTGCAGCTAAAAATAATCCATGTGATATATGTAATGTTTGTTAGAGGTCATTTTTATTTTCAATTCTTTGTTGCACCAGAAGAGAGACCAGAAAATTTTCCTAGTTCCTGATGTGGCCCTGTGAGACTCTTTAAAAATCATGACAATAAAAAGTCTCTTCGCCAACAAAGTTAGCACTAAGCAAGGTAAATTTGGGTATGAAAATTTTGAATGATTTTGAATGTTTACTTCAAGAGCAATGGTACATGGGGCAATAACAAGCAAATTGTACCACCCAAAAAAATATTAGTTATATGGGCTACACACCAAACACTTTTAAATGTCCCCCATTCGCTAGCATGCCAGTCGCCTGCACTTGTTTATTGAGAAGTATTTTGGAGAAGGACTTGGGTATGCAGAACAAGAGTGTTATATTTTTTAATTTTCTCTAGACATTTCCACTAAAATTGTGATGCATATGCAACAGATGAGTACAAGATACAAATGGGTGAACTGTAGAGTTTAATGATATTTTGCATAGCCTAGCCAAAGTATGAAGTATCCAGCAGGAGACGTGCATTGGGAAGGCATACCCTTACCATGTATACACATGTCCTGGACTTGGCATACATGGGGTTTAAGTTTGCAAATGAATGGTGTAGACAAAATGAAATTGAATATATTTGAGAGTGTGAATTACATTTCTGTATGGAAAAACTGATTTCCATTAAGTGGGTATCACTCAGCAATAATGATTTCCCAGAAAGGAGCCATGCCACTGAAACTAACAACTATAGGAAAACCACATTCTAGTCCATGCTCAGGCCACTTAGTTGGTCTCAAAACCAATAATATTTAAAATGCCACCTCATTTAATCAGCCTCACCAATTTAATCTACTTAAAGAATAGGCAAATTATATAGTTATACTCTGTTTCCAATTCTCAGAAACTTAGAAGGCACCTACCCATATATTTATACTTTTTTGGACTCCTTAAAATTCAGATGCAGATGACATCGTATAATGTCATTGAAAAGTATTTGTTCAGTACCCTAAGGGGTAAATTTATCAAAATGTGAGTATAGAACTTCATAAATAAAAACTTGCCATGTTCTATTCATTTAAATAGGATTTTTAGTGTAGACAGAGTTGTAGACAGAGGATATACTGTAGCACAGGCCCACTGATCATATATCCCTCCTGTTTCCCTTGAGATCTGCTTGCCCATCCGACTGACCAAATGAGAGGATCGATGCAGCTTTCCCATACAGTATATGTGCATGGCCAAATGTTACAATATATTAGTTAGCCTGTTGACAAGTGATCCACATGAGTGGTGTGATATTGTTTAAACACATTTTTCACCAGTGTAAAAAATGGTGGAGCACAAAAATATTTTGTACATGCACACATAGCATAAAATAATGAATATCACATTAGATTAAAAGTGAATACAATGAACAGTGAGTGCTTCCAAGCCAGACGGATGAAAAGTTTAGTAGAAGCCTTAAACTGACTCAGAGTTATTTTGATCTTTCTAAAAAGAACCACAAAAAGTCTACATAGTTATTAGCCAACATAAGTTTGGAGCATTGGTCATTACTGCTGCTTTAATAAAGTGCAAGCAACAGATTCTAAATGCATACAATGTTTGTAAAGCACTTTTAGTTGCTATCTTAAATTTCACTGGCTCTCTATAGATTGCGTGGGAATGGACAATGCACAGAGGGTGGTTATCTGTTTGTGGCGTAAGTAGGTATACTGATAACAAGTGAGGGTGTGAGGTATGAATGTGTGAACCTGTGTCAGATTTCTGGAATGTTTGCTTATATATCTGTGTTTGATTTGCACAAAGTGAGAGCCTACAAACTATGCCAATAGTCAGCACAAAATTAACCATTGTTCTGTACTCATTGTTATGCAGTTTGTTGCATTTTCTACATGGGATAGTTGTTTCTTACTCTGTTTGTAGATGACTGAATGCAAAACAATAAACGTATGATGAATGAATCTTATTCCTTTGTAATGCCACAATGTCCACCTATACTCAGCCCTAGGATTTAAATTAGACAGAATGCAACCTTGCATGGATGGATCATTGGAAATTTGCAGGTCATTAAGCATACGTAAAAACTGGGACAATTATTTAATGTGGCTTTAAAAAAGGTGACATTTCAGATCACTGGGCAATGGATCACTTATTTAGAGACACAGGTGAACTCAAGAACTACAGCACGATCATTGAAAGTGAAATGTTTTACGTAGATACAGGCTAATTTGCTGATGCAGACCTGGAACTGTGCCCAGTGGAAAAAGTAAGAGGAATTTCACAGTGGATACAAGACTAGACAGCATATTTAAAGTGATTAGAAGATTTTTTTGTTTGTAATTAGCAGATACTTTGCAAAGTTACAGATTGTACCTTCCAGCTAATAAAGGTTTCTAGAATGAAGTGCATATGGCTAATGTGGTGTGTAGAAGGCCGAAACATAATGTCCAGAGTTTGTAGCATACTGCTTTGTTCAGCTTTAGTTCTACTCAGGCCCGGACTGCAATCTGTGGGTTAGGGCAAATGCCAGATGGGCTGCTATAAGGTGACATAGAAAGTCAGTATTTAGTGGGCTGGTGGGGGCTGTTTGGGCCTCTATGTGGGCTGATTGGGCCTCTGTGTACCTGAAATGCCAGGGCCTATTTTGATTCTCAGTCCAGTCCTGGTTCTACTTTAACTGTAATAACTTTTGAATTTAACGTCTTCCAGAAATGTCTGAACCCTCAATTTGATCACCCACAATAAGCTATGTGATTGGGTGTCTGGCTGCTTTATTAACTCTGCAGTACAGCTCATCACAGAACAAAAGTACCACATGATGCCCTGTGAAGAAACCCTATCCAAGCTGGAATCTCCTACATCATCTGCTTCAACAACAAAGTGCCTAGTTCAGTGTAAAAATAAAAGATGGATAAATAGATAGGCTGTACATAATAAAAAATGTTTCCAATATAGTTAGTCAGGGAACAAAACAAACTATAAAGGCTAGAGTGACTGGATGTCTAATATAATAGCCAGAATCCAACTTCCTGCTTTTCAGCTCTTTAACTTTGAGTAAGTCAGTGACTTGAAGGGGAGGCCACATGGGACATAACTGTTCAGTGAATCTGAAATTGATCCTCAGCATTCAGCTCAGATTCAAAAGCAACAGTTATGACCCATGTGCCCCCCCAAGTCACTGATTGGTTAATGCCTGGTCACCAGGGTAACCAGTCCAAGAGAGCTGAAAAAGTTGCATTCTGGCTATTATATTAGACATCCAGCAACTCCAGCCTTTATACATTACATTTTTGGCTTACGAACTATATTAAAAACATTTTTTATTGTGCACTGCCTGTCTATTTACCCAGTTTTTATTTTTACACTGAACAATTCCTTTAATGTATTCTAGTATCAGTGAAATATTTAGCCCCTGTTTCTACTTGGATTTGAAAGAAATCAAACCAAATATATAATTTTGCAACGCATTCCAGCATTACCTTTATTGATTTGTGATTCTTATATTGGGGAGGGGAACAGGGGAAACTAATGGCGGGATCTTTATGATGAGAAAAGGGGATCATAAAATAATATCTCTAATGCTTTATTTACCAGTAGGACTTTCCAGTTGACACAAGGTCACCCATTCCAGTTAGAATAAAAGAGGGTCCGCCTAAATATTCGGAAGGGTTTTTTTTTTATTTACAATGAGAGCTGTGAAGATGTGGGATTCTCATTCTGAATCAGTGGTACAGGCTGATACATTAGAAAGCTATAAGAAGGGGCTGGATGGCTTTTTAGCAAGTGAGGGAATACAGGGTTATGGAAGATAGCTCATAGTACAAGTTGATCCAGGGACTAGTCAGATTGCCTTTTGGAGTCAGGAAGGAATCCCCCCCCCACTCTGAGGCAAATAGGAGAGGCTTCAGATGGGGGTTTTTTTGCCTTCCTCCTAATCAACTATTAGTTAGGCAGGTTAAAAAGTTAAAAGATTGAACTTGATGGACATGTCTTTTTTCAACCTAACTTACTATGTTACTATGAGTCCAGCTCAGGTGACCCACTTCAATACTTAGGTTTCCTGCAAAAATAATACACAAGTACAATGTAAGTGTAATTGATCTGGCCAAGTTTGCTACAAACATATGCAAGACAGGCGTTGGATCGATGCACATTCCCTGGTTCCCTGTATCAGTAGTAATTTAGTATATATACAAGTGCGTGTATTCCAAAAACAGGTGCTTAGTTACAAAGTTATGATCATAAAATTGACAAGCCAATAAATACATGTACAGTATATGTACAGGTATATTTTTTTTCTTTTTATTCACCATTCTTAATCCTTTTCCTCCTACTGACCCTTCAGTCCCAGGCAAGAACAATTTAAACTGACCTTTAGAGTTGTATTGTTTACTCCCTTCCAGGCTAAACACAGTAGGTTTTGTGCTCATGATGGAATGCAAGTAAGATGAGCTGAGCCTTTGGGAACAACCTGATATGTTAGAAAAGGGCTATGCAAATGTGAGCTAAAATTAAAGTTCAACTGGAAACGGGAATGCAACAGTACATTAATTATTTAGAATGTTCCATTCAGAAGTTGTTTAGGAAGTAATTAGAATTTCGAGCAATAAAAACAAGAGACACTAAAAATTCATGTTATTCCACTATAAGTGTACTTTGTAACATTTAGCAAGGTATCGGACTGTAACCAGTCATTTCTTAAGCAGGAGCCATGACTGAACATAGTATAAAGGAGAGCCCTTTAGTTATTTTTAAAAAGGCACAAAAAAAAAAGATAAATCCTTTCATGTTAATATCCAGAAGATATTAATTCACCTCTGGATAATTTTGGCAGTAGAAAATACAAGCCTAGCCCATCTGCCTTGCAATTTGGTCTTTTCTTCCTCAAGATTACATTTTGTATTTGAAAATCTTTGTATTCTATTAATAGCTATGTACTGGTCCCTTCAAATCCAGCAAGAAATGAAAGAACCAACTTGCTGTTGGCATAGGATTAGACATTAGGGGCACTGGGCAATGCAAGAAGATAAGCTTTCCATTTTGAGCACATTAAATTTTCAAGGATTATTAAATTCTGAATTGGCGTATAGTTTGGAGAAATTGTAATAATATGTCACTGCAAGTGAAATGGGCTTGTTTGCAATGCCCCATTGTTTTTAATTTTTATTTTTTAATTCTTTGTACTATTACAAAGGACACTCTCTGGACAAAGGTCCTTTATGTGCTGTAGCCAGCCGTGCTTGCTGTTATTGCTGTTATATGTCCTTTATGGCCTTCATTCACTTCACATATTTCACAGACATTACATGTAATCTGTAATCAGATGCCTGTCACCACTTCCCATAAAGAGCTATAGGAAATTCACTACCTAAATCACATATGGCAATAGAGAGTTTCTGAGTTAAAGACCAGTTTTGACTGCTGCTGTTTTTATCTTGCATACATTGGCAGTCAAAGCACCCCATGTCCTTTATCCTATTATTCTTTCAAACCATTAACATCCTTAACACCATTAGTATTGCTCAACCATCATGAATTTATTGACAATACCCTTTTTTTCATAAAATATTTGCATCGGGATTTTGCTTTTCTTTATGCAGCGTGTAAAATGAATGTGTTCACTTACTAAATCACAGGCTTAGAATGCCAAATATACTAAACAGGACCCATGTTTGTGTTGGTAAACAATGTTGCATTAATTGAGAAACTTGATATTGACATAGTATCACTTGTGCACCTCAAACAAATATTTAAAAGTTGTAACATCATTTAAGACATTACGCAAACCATTATGAGATGAAGAGGAAGACACACAGACCTATCTACAGTCTAATCCCCTTAACAAAAGCGCATTTGTAGATTGCTCTAAAAAAGTATAACTTCTGTAAGTGGGAGGCAGTAAAGATTAACAAGGCATAAGAATAGCTTTGGAAATAGTTTAGTTAAAATTCTACCTTTTTGATGCTTGTCAGATGTTTATTATCACAGATATTCAACCCCTACCATTTACTAGTAGGTGGTGATAGGAAATAGGCTGCATGAAAGTTTTCCCAGATGGCAGATCACTCAGAGTATCTTTGTTGCATATAAGGTAAAAAAACTTCAGTTTAATGTAAACCCTAAATCTATTTCCATTTCTCTGTGTCTTTTTGCAAACTATTAAGAAATGCTTTATTATAAGTAATACATTACTAGGACAACTATTAGGGGCAAATTTACTATTATTCCCGAAAATTTGCTCGACTAAATTCGAAATTCGATAAGCATATGACCATCGAATGCTTATCGAATAGTTTTAGGCTATAATTTCGCTCGATATTCGATTTCTCAATCATACAAATGGTATTCGAGCAGGACTTAGTCTCTGAAGCCTATGGGAAGCTTCCCATAGGCTTCTATTGCAATTCGGTAGGTTCAATCTGCCGAAGTAGGCAGTCGAATAACTTTAAAATTTTTATTCCTTCGATCATCGAATTATAGAATATCCAATCATTCGATCTATCCGATCTATTCAATATTCGATGATCGAAGAGGCCAAAATTCACTTTACGATTTTACAAAAAAATCGTAAGATCGTTGTTCAATCGAATTCGATCGAACTTTGATATATTCAAGTGAATTTCGTAAATCAGCCACTTAGTGTTAACAGGATTGCAAATTAAACTTAGCAGGACACTATTTTATATGTCTGAGTGCATACGTACTCCACTACTCTGACCCTGTCTTTCCGCATTATATTGTAAGTGCTCTGCCATACCACAATAACTTTCCAGAAGTTATTATCTCAACTTCTACATATATCATATTGTCAATAAACAATGGTTATCTCACCACTTCTATTATATTATAACTATATTATAATATTATCTATATTATATTTTATTATAACCATGCAACTTGGTGATCCACAAGGGACACAAGTCTGTTGTGATTAAGAAGCAGTAAATGTACTAGTGAAAGAGTTGAACTCCATCTGGGAGAAATGTGTAAGTGCGAATGTGAATCACAGACCTGCACCCGCAAAATCCCATATGCGGCATGTCCCATATGCTGCATGTATTAATTATAATTCATGTAAATGGCAGATAGTAAACATGCATTATTTGTGCTTTCTTTTTACTTTTCATTATTTGAAAAACTTTGGAAGTAAATACTGCACCCTATTTTTTGAATCTGGTTGGTATGGTTATCTGGCCCCTCTCCTACCCACCCCACCTTATAAGCTTTATTCTCCACCCCTCTCATACCTGAGTTGAGCCAAGGGGAGGGGGTAGAAAACAACGAATTAGATAGACCCCCTCCCACTGCCAGTCAGCAACACCCAGCCCCAAGAACAGTAGGTCTCATGGGCCTCCATTTAAAGAATTGCAACCGTCTACAGAATAATTTTCTACACTCCCTCATACCTGAACTATATGGCCCTAGTGCAGTGATCCCCAACCAGTAGCTCGCGAGCAACATGTTGCTCTCCAACCCCTTGGATGTTGCTCCCAGTGTCCTCAAAGCAGGTAGAGGCAAGTTTTGGTTGCATAAAAAACAGATGTCCTGCCAAATATTCTCTCCTGTTGGCTGCCAGTCCATATAGGGGTTACCAAAAAGCCAATCAGAGCTCTTATTTGACATCCACATGGACTTTTTCATGCTTGTATTGCTCTCCAACTCCTTTTTAAATGTGGCTCACGAGCAAAAAGGGTTGGGGACCCCTGCCCTAGAGCGTGCATCACAAAATGGCACACAAAAAAAACCCATTTAGGGCATTGTTGAGTGTTGTTAGAAGAATAAAATGATGAAGAGCTTATGTGCATGAATACATTTTTTGACCTTGGTTTTACTGGAGTTTCTGTACCCCGATCTCAACATAAATATGTTAACTTTATACATTTCTACAATCTGGTAATAATTGCTCTGCTATGAATTAATAGTTTACAGCTGATAATTTGAAAATCCAGAATGTTAGTCTATGTGACCGCCAGCATAAAGCTATTGAAGGAAAACAATAAAATACAACATTTCCTGGGTTTGCTGGTATTTTACTCCTTGCTAGCTCCAACACAAGCAATAGCACAACAACTGAAGTGCCAGCACTCATACAACAGCTCAGAAGTACATGGACAGAAAAAAAGTATAAAGGAGTAATATAGTATAGTATTTCTGATACATATACCCTTTGTGGGAATACCAAAGCTAAAAAAGGTATCCTTAGAAACTGTCACAGAACAAACATTTGAACACCATGAATAGTGATGGGCGAAACGGGCGCTGATTCGCGAAACGAGTCGCGCATCATTTTTGACGCGCGTCGCGTCGATTCCGACGCGTCGCGTCGTTTTCGGCGCGCGTTTTTGACGCGCGACTCGTTTTTGGCGGCGAATTTTTTGCCGCCGAATTTTTTGGCCCGTTTTGCGAATTTATTCGCCAGCGGCGAATCGCGGGAATCCGCCGCGAATTCGCCCCTGGCGAATAAATTCGCCCATCACTAACCATGAACATTTAGACTGCTTTTTAAAATTAATAGGAATAAGTGTCTTTTTTATCTGTAATGCCAGCATTTTTTCTACACTAAAATAGTGCATTACAATTGACATCAGTGAAAGACATTATCACTATGCTGAAATTCTACCACAAATATTTGAGTGCATTTTAAACTAGTTTTAAGTTTATTAAAGAAGGGTTTGCACTATTTGAGCTCATCTTTCTATAGCTCCTTCTCTTGGGTCTCAGAGTGAAGCAAATTGAGAATTTTTTTAGGGCTCTTACACACAGGCGTTTTTACCTGCACTCCCCTGCGTTCTGTTTTGCTGCGTTCAGCCGCAGGGGAGTGCAGGTATAGACGCACTCAATTATTTTCAATGGGGCTGTACTCACACAAAAATGCAGCATGTTGCGTCTGAACCTACGTTCTATACCTGCACTCCCCTGCAGCTGAACGCAGCAAAACGGAACGCAGAGGAGCGCAGGTAAAAACGTCCGTGTGTAAGGGCCCTAAGGCATGCTACTTGTTAACATTTGTGAGTACCAATCAACACCACAAAAGGTGGCTTACAGATAAACTTGCATGGTGTGCTGCTATGAGAGTTTTTAAGGATATGTACCATTTTTGTAGCTTTGGTATTACCACAAAGGGTGTACTTCTTATAAGAAATACTACACCAGGTCGGGACTGAGAATTAAAATAGGACCTTGCATTTCAGGTACACAGAGGCCCAAACAGACCCCACCAGCCCACTAAATGCTGAGTTTCTATGGGACTTTACAGCAGCCCCTCTGGCATTTGCCAGAACCCACAGATTGCCAGTCCAGGCCTGTACTATACTATATTACTTGTTATGATATGGGCATGCATACTGTTGTTAGCAGCTGCTGTCAGCCTGCATATTTTTTGCAGTCTGAGAGAAGTAGATCTGCTCAGTGCCACTGCTCCATTGATCTGCATTTGATCAGCCTCAGCGTCAGCTGTGTGTGGCTGCACACAGGCTGACCTGATTCAAATCAATGGAGCAGGGGCACTGAGCAGATCTACTTCTCTCAGACTGCAAAAATATGCAGGCTATCGGCACACAGGCTGAAGGCTCTGCGTTTGTCAGCCTGTGTATTTTTCTAGCTGAGGGAAGCAGATCTGCTCAGTGCCCCTGCTCCCTTGATTTGAATCTAAACACCCTGTTTGTGCACAGAGGTAAGGTGCAGAAATGAGCCTTCATCATGCAGTGCATACACAGTTCTATCTGTATGCACTACCACGTGCACCGGCTGAATTACTATATTTTCCACTTAGCAATAATTAAGTAAATGATCCCTCTGATGTCTTGTTAATGTTGTGCGAATACTTTTAATTAGCCTATGCATCTCAACAGACAGAGACAATTCATCATGTAGTTGAGTGAAACTGCTTTGTGAATTGCCAGTGAATGATTATAGGTAGAAATTGCTGTGGCCTGCCCTAGTGACTGTAGTACAGAGAATAAGCTTTATATTTTGATGACCAAGGTGCAATATGAAAACATATGCCCGGTATATTCTGCTGAAGGTCAAGATTTGACACATGCATACATTATAGAAGAAGGGTAGCTGATATTGTCTAAAATAATTAATTTCAAGTTGTAGCTCCTTGAGTAAGTCCTGAAGGTAAAGTTAAAAGGACATGTAAAGCCAACAGTGTTGTCACCATATAGTAAGCAATGAACTGAGGCATCTGCTCAGTGATTCCTTTTGATTTTGTTTGTAAATGTGGTAGGTCATTGCTTTATTTTGTCAAGTTTGTCAATTTCTACCAGATAGAGTCCAGAACATGTGCTCAAGGTCTCGCTGGCAGTTACAGGTCTGTTGTGTAATGTATGAGTGAGAGATGAACATAAAGAGCAGATGGAATAACTCTGGCCATGTGTCCAGTTCAGAGTGACTTTAGGCATATTAACAGATTGTCAAACAAACGGACAGATACAGTTTAGAAATGCTGTGAACAAATGCCCTGCTGGGATTTTAATAGAGAAGACGTGCCAGCAACTGATGCAGTGGAAAAAGACCACAAGCTTAATGAGTGAATAACATGTGGGGAGATTATATTGCCAGCATTCACCAAGGGGAACATGACTTTGGGTGGGATTTGCATTTTCTCTTCTCAGTAATCATTACTATTCATCACTATTATTCATCACTAAATGCATGATTCTGTACATTAGCTCAAGTGAACTAGAACAGTCCTTAATATGCATTGAAAAAGTAAAATAACCATAATATATCATAATAAATGAGGAATGTTTGCCTCCAGCTTGGACAGCTTCAACTGAGTATTACTTTATTAAACCCGAAGAGAAAATATACCTGATAAGGTACATACAGCAATAACAATACATTTGCAGCCTTACAGAGCATTTGTGTTTTAGAAGGGTTCAGTGATCCCCATTTGGAAGCTGGAAAGATTCATAAGAAGTAAGTAATTTAAAAACTGAAAAAATGAAGGCCAGTTGGAAAGTTTCTTATAATTAACCATGCTGTAACATACTAAAAGTTAAAATAAAGTTGAACCATCCCTTTATGTCAGTTCTCTTGAATAAAGTGCCAACATTTTCATTCACAGGTATTAGTAATAAATTTTGATACACAATTTAAAAAGGGGATAAGGAGAAGTACTGAAGCAAAACTGTATAGAAAACAAAGGGTCACTTGTAAAACTTGCTGTAAAATTCAAATATTCATCCCCATTTATGGGTTGTTTTCAATGTTTTCCATCACCTTACTTGTCTTCTGAATAAACACAAAACTGTTTACATAAAGAACTGACAATATTTGTAACACTGCATCTGTTTGCAGAACATTTCCTTTATAAGTAAACTAAGAAACACAACCTAACTTGTTGGCCCTCAGGCAAACGATTGCAATTGCTGTCCATCTGTAAACATCAAAGGAAATTTCCAGTACCACAAAGACTAAAAAAACTTACAAAATAATCTTTTTCAGTTGCAGCAATTACAAGTAATGCTGCAGTAAATTTAACATAGGCCATGGTTTCAAAACAACTTTTTGACATGTCTGCATTTTATAACTCATTGCAAATTAGTGAGAAAATCAAAATAGATTGTCTAAATCTCTCAGGTCAAGGTTATACAGAGGTCAAAAATTTTAATTACACCACTGCAAACCTGTGGAGATGCTAAATAAGTCAATGTGAAGTGTATCTTCAATAATCATGCAAGTTGACAAAATAAGTTCCTAATGACCTCAAAGTGCCCTTCAGGGTACGTTGCCTTAGTGAACCTTTCTGCTTTATCAGCAGTGATGTTAGGGTACCTAGATCACCTTCATGATGTCCTAATTCAGTGTTAACCACTAGCTATATAATCAAGCTATAGACAGCATATTTTTAATGTTCATAGATATGGTTCGCTGTGGTATTATAGAGCTTATTTTGTTACAGAATCCTGATAGGTCATGAAATTGGGGAATATTGTGCTATGAAAGAGGTCTCTAAGGAAGTAGGGGAAGACTATACTCTATAGCACTGAGCTAGCAAAGGGGGATCATTGAGATAGCGGTTAATTTTGTGGAAAGGGGTAAATGTAAAACTGTATATACCAATGGCTGAGCTTGAAAATACTACAGGGTTTATTTAGGTTGTGCATTCACCTGAATCAGCTCTGTTCCACATGCGTTGCTGTTCTGTACTGTCAATCAGATCTTTTGTACATGGCTGTGGAACCTATGAAATAAAAATAAAATAAAGTGATTGCCAGGGCATATTATGATTCTCACAAGCATTAGTTATTATTAGTTAAACAGTGCCATCACCTCATGTTGACCATATACAGTATACCATACTACATTAGACAATCCATCTGTTCTGGATAAATGTCCTTCCTGTAATTTGTAATGCAGACTACAGTGTCCAGCTCATATTGGCATCCTGTGGAGACCAGTTGGAAGAAGACTACATCAGAACTCCAATGCAATCCTCGCTTGAGGGGTTTTTCAGCTCAACCAGATATCCCAAGGCTTCCATACATAGGATAAAAAGCTGGCAACTAGGTCTGAAGTGTGTAGTGTGTTGTCCTCAACAATGAAGTATTTATCTGGTGTATATGACCAACAACTGCTGTGTATCATATCATCCCACTCAAATCTAACCTATGCATGAAAATAATATGCACTGCTCATGTATTTAAAAAACTTTGAACAACAAAACAAACTTTAAAGTAAAAAAAAAACTTTTTACAAAGTAAAAATGTAAAGTTACAAAACTTGAAACAAAGTTTAAAAAGTGACTGCATGGATGGCATTAAAGAAATTCCAATGTACAAAGCCATGGCTGTTATTATAAATATAGGGGTCATCAGTGTGCAAGACAAGCAGGCCCTTTATAATCATCTTATAGTATATCAAATCAAATCCGACGGTGTGTCTGTGTGTGGTGGAATGTATCTTTTTAATGCATTATAAAAATACTGTAATTGTACTCTGTTCTGTGTCTTACCCACTAACTTATTTTGCTTTTTCCACAGAACATTGCCGGTATTGCTTTGAGATAATCTCCAGAGTATAACTGGTGTGAATGATTGAGTTTGGCAATATGCCACACACAATAGATTGGTTTCAGGAAAAGGAAGGGTTGGGCCAGTTTCACATTTTCATCTGTTTCATCATTTACATTTTTCTAAAATAAGGAAACATGATGAAATCAAAGTATAGTTAATTCTGACAGCTGTGTTAACAGCACTTAAAGTCCATGGTGAAAAGTTCAGTTAACTTGTGGGTTTGATCATCTGAACTGAATGCATTTTAATATGCATAATAGTTGCTACAATATCTCATACAGCTCTGCTCTTTTACATTTAATTTTTTCTCAGCTGTGTATTTGAAAGTCAAATGTAAAAGTAATGGCATTCAAGCTGGATTATTCTGCAAAGCCAATAAAACAGTTGGAATAGGGGGTAAGAGGAGGTAAGAAGGGGGACTCTGGCAGGTAAGACAGGGGTGTATAATGAAAAATGAAATTGGATAGTGTGCCAAAATGCACATATGCTAACCAATCAATATCAGATACCAGAAAAAGAGAAAAGATGGCTGAGAATAATTTTATTATAGGAATTTCCTTTTCCTATACACAAATGTAAGTTCAAAAGCCAGGTAATATGGGGCAGATTTACTATTATTCCCCTAAAAACAACTATCGATAGCTTATCGAATTGTTTTAGACTATTTTTACCCCGATAAAATCATAGGATCGAATATTGATCATTCGATTTCACAAAAAAAAATTGTATGTTTCGAACGATCGAGGAGTATTATAGAAATACATGTTAATAATCATATGAATGGTATTCGAGCAGGTGTTTGAAAAAAAAAAAAAGCCTATGGGGGGATTCCCATAGGCTTCTATTGCAATTCGGTAGGTTCAATCTGGCAAAGTAGGCAGTCGAAGAAAATTTTAAAGTTAAAGTCCTTCGATCATCAAATGGTCGAATTATCGAATATCCGATCATTCGATCTATCGAATTTTCGGTATTCGATGATCGAAGTGGCCAAATTTGCATATTCGAACATCCGATTAAATCATACGATCGGAATTTGATCGAACTTCAATCTATTCACGTGAATTTTGTAAATCTGCCCCTATGTGTCCTTTTGATGCATATACTGTATGTATAGGAGAGAGGGGGAATTTTACATTAGGGCAAGAAAAAGAAAAGACAATCATTAATGAATTTAAATTTAGTACAGGAATCTTTTATCTGGAAACCCAATATACATCTCCTATATGCAATCATAACAAATAATTCTACTTTTTTTCTAATTTTCTAATTGTCTTGCCAAATTGTTTATAAAGTAAAGTAAAACATCCATCGAATCCAATAAAACTATGACCATGGATGTCAAATTATAATACAAAATGTATTGCTTTTATAAAGTACTACTTATCCCATTAAAATATAAACATAAACAATGTGTGCTCAATTTTTGATCTTATATTAATGTCATGTTTTTAATGTGGTGGTTGTGCAAGGCAACATATACAGTAGAAATTACAATGTTTAGTTACATAGTCACATTGTTAAATTGGGTTGAAAAAAAGACAAAGTCCATCAAGTTCAACCCCTCCAAATTGAAACCCAGCATCCATACACACACAGTGAATCATTAGAAAAAAAAATTAAATAAAAGCACAGCATTGGATAAGCCGGAAGCATAGATCTATGAATATATATTTTAACCAGTGCAGTTGGTACAGTTCCAGGTGACATGTTTCTTAGTATGCTGGTCACAGTCAATAAGAGCTGAGGTTCAAGTGTAACAAAAAGGCTGCTCCTCGTGTCTTTTGAGTAGTTTGCTCTATTATTCAAATGAAAGGTTGTACTTATTCTCAGTGAAGGGTAGCTAGTTGTTATCTCTCTCCCTGTTTAGTTTGTTTTTCCCCGCATTGGATATTATGACGCATGCCACATTTTTGTGGTGAAATGCGAATACACTTTGACATTTTTTTTTTCATGTGTCCTATATTAAGTGTAACTCTTCAGTGTATGTGTGTATGTGTGTTTTACAGTCATAGCTTATAAACGAAATAAAATGTTTGATTGGCCACCAAACCAGTGTATTGACCTTAGTAAAGACAAATACTCATACAGCATAGTTTTATGGCATTTCTTTGTATCAGCTATGAATAAAGTTTGGAAGTTATCCCATCAGTGGAATGTTGAAGGGGCTGTTCACTTTTGAGTTCATTTTTAGTATGATGTAGAGAGTGATATACAGAGACAATTTGCAATTGGGTTTCTTTTTTTTATTAATTGTGTTTTTGACTTATTTATCTTTTTATTCTGCAGCTCACCAGTTTGCAGTTTCAGCAATATGGTTGCAAGGGTCCAAACTACCCTAGCTAGGAATGGATCTGAAAAGAGAGAATTTGGGATTAAATCTAAACTTGGGAGAACAAAGACTAGCATCTTAAACAGCAACTAAAGTCTAAAATATAATGTTAGAAATGCTGTACTTTATATTCTCTCAGCCTGCAAAAATATGCAGGCTATGGGCACACAGGCTGAAGGCTCTGCGTTTGTTTTAGCTGAGGGAAGCAGATCTGCTCAGTGCCCCTGCTCCCTTGATTTGAATCTAATCTAAATAGCATTTACAATACATTTGTAGCCTTACAGAACATTTGTTTTTAGAAGGGGCCAGGGTCACAGTGACCCCCCATTTGACAGTTGTAAAGAAGAAGACAAATAATGTAAAAACTATAAAAAAAATTAAATAAATATCAATTAAAAAGTTGCAGTTAACCGAAAGAAAGCATCAGATAAAACCCCTTGGAATATTAGGCCATGCACCACACGATCTTCTTGAAAGGGGATTATAACACAATGGGAAGTGATAAGAAGGGAGGTGGGTAGACTACCTAAAACTGCAAAACATGTAACACTTTCATGCAAGGGACAACAAAGTTAGAAATAATTATGCATTCAGCTCCCTTAGACAAAAAATACAAACATGTAGTTATAGCAGCACTTCATCAAGGCTATCCCATAGGTGCACTGACGCAATGTGAACCTCCAGTGGATTTGTAGAGCCCATGCCCTACCAAGTTGGCCATGTGTGTTTTTTGATCCAATCATGTAGTTAAAGGCAGGCACTCAAGAAGCAATCTCCCAAACAGGCGAATAAAACATGTGGTGAGTTAATAACACTCATTGAAACCATTAGTGCAAACTATTCATAAATTATTATGCATTTTATTCAGCAGAACTTCCCGGCAACAGGACTGTGACCCTGAGTGTTGGCCATGTATATAAAACATTAGCCATGTGTTGAGATAATTTTGGTCTTGGCTCTGTATTCTTTCATCTGCTAATTCTGGGTGACAGCCAGTTACCCTCATACTATGCCCAAATTGCTTTATGAAAGGCCATGTGATGTGTGACAAGTTGTGTGCAATAATGGAGTGCCTCTACACTGCTGACCTTCCTCTTTGTTGCTGCTCAGAACTGCCTTTTTCCATATTATCATATGATACACTAATTTCAAATACAGGAGGAAATGAGAGGCAGGATAAAATGCATATATAAGTTCATTCTCTACTTTAACTTTCCTCATTTTGCAAACAACCTTTCTTGTTCTTGTCAGTGCAAGTGAAACCCATATTTTCCTTTCCACTCTGAAATGTTTACCATAATTAACCCTTTTTACACTCAATTTCCTTTCATTATTATTACTTTTTAAAAGAGACATTTCTGACAGATACTTTATTTATAATATTTGCTAGCCTTAAAGTACCTATTTCTAGGTTGTGAGTAAATGTGCAGGATGCAAGTATTTGCTGTAGATAAATTCTACTAAAATTAACCATGTTCCATTTCATATCATGGCCCACACACACACTTTGGAGTCAGTTGTGGCTATATAATAACTTTAAAATCAAGTGTGCTGAATCACTTTAAAACAGTAACTCTAACCCTGAATGAATATTGACATAGAGTGTAAAATAAAATGAATGTGAGTACAGTTTCCTTCCCAACCTTGTAGTAGTAGTAGTAGTAGTTATTACTAATGTGTCTTTATCATAATGATAGAGTTCTGTATACCTTTTATTTCAAATTTCTGCTTTGGTCCTTTGTATGGCTTGTATAATTTTATAATTGGATTGTATAAATAGGACCCGTTTATGTAGTTGTCCAGATTTTCTTTGCTAGCATCTGTCAAGTTTAAACAACCAATGATTAGGCTTCTGTGTGTAGTGTTGAGCTTTAACAACTAAACTTTGGATGTTGTATAGGGTAGCATTATTTTGAAAATGATCAAACCCAAAATGTGTTCAGTACAGACTACACTCTTATTCTTAAGAATTCCTGCCTTTAGCAGCCACCGTTGGCTTCAGGATTAGCCCTTAACTACTCAGATGCCACCTGGTCTTAATTTGAGGAGCAAAGCAAGAAGTGTGTGCCATAGGAGAAGCGGCAAGAAGTAGGAAAGGACTAGGGCTGCTTGCGTCCCAGCCGGTCCCACTAGACCACCAGGGTACATCCTTACACCCGGGTTCCTTACTCAAATTTCCAGACTTTCTCTTTGAACTCCTACACTAATTTCAGAAATTTCTGAAACCAAATTGAAATAAGAGGCTTTTTGGCAGAGAACCCAGAATAGTCAGCAGCTGCATTAGATACTTTTGTAACAATTTAAGATAAGCAAAGAAACAATCAAAACTATTTCAGAGAAGCAAATCTCTTGGGAGAACCAAGACTAGCAGCTTAAAGGGAAACTAAAGTCTAAAATATAATGTTAGAAATGCTGTACTTTGCATAATAAATATAAACACAAACTTACTGCACCAGAAGCCCAATTAAATAAATTATTCATGCTTTTAAAGTTGGTGCATCTGCTGGGAGTTCTGGGAAGTACAGTGTTTAGAAGTATGATTGTTTCCCTGCAGAGCAGTTAGAGACCATCTGACACTTCCTATCTGCAGCTGTCAGAGCAAGTAAAAAGAAAGGGGAATTTCACTGCATACAGTCAGGTTTATTATAAATACGGTACACATTTTTAATTAGGATTTCTTTTTCCATTAAATAAGGTAAAAATAGGATTTAATTTTTTTGCCTTTAAAGCCCCTTTAAAGGGCAATTCGTTTTCATTAGCAAAACTGTTAAAACTCATAAAACATTGCACTAAAGCTCCCAGAAATGCAGTCCAACTTTTATAACCTGCCAAATTTTTAAAATGGACATGGTAATTAGGGGGTGTGGTCTCAGAATTCTGCCACGCAGCAATTCATCTTAAAAGCTTCCATTTAAAGCCTTATTAAACTTGCCCTGATGCATGCAACATTTGGCTTCTAGGAGAAGGTTAACAGAATAATATAAACAGGTTATTATAATTGTTCAGTATGGTGCTTATACAGAGCATAACAATTTTTAGAAATATGGCTTTTAAAACACTGTCCTACAGAAATGCTTCCTAAATCAGAACAGCTTTAAATCAGGAACATGGAGTGATATAAAAAGAATAAAATAAAATAATATTACTGGTATTCATAAAGTACCAACTGGAAATGCAATAACCGGAATAGACCTTAGGTGCACAAGTAGAGGGTACATATCACAACGCCACATACAGTAGCTGAAGGCTGTGGGTGAGAGTGAAGTGGGATTAAGGGTCCACAATCAAATTCTGCCCTGAGCCTATGGGGCAGATTCACTAAAGGGGCGAATGCTCATTGCTCTGCAAATTCACTAAAGTGAGGATTTTACTGAACGTTACCTTTTTTCTTCTTTCCTTCGTCACCTTAGACCAGGTGGACTGCTGAAATGAAGCTACATCTTCTTCAATCTGATGTCAGTGAAATCATATCCGGTACGCCGGAAAAAATGTTTTTTTTTTAAAACGGATTGTTTTGAAAAGTCCCAACTATTAAAGACTTTTGTGTGAACTTTTTTTTAACAAATTTGAGGAGGCCTGTCTTATATATGAAAAAGTCCCCAGCATTCGTTGCCCTGGACGCAAATACGCATTTTAGTTAATTAGCATAGTTGTAACGAATTTGCACCTGACAAAGTGGCACGGAGTGTGGTGAAGCGGTCGCTGGAAACAATTCGCCCTTTAGTGAATTTGCCAGTATGAGTTTTAGTTTCCCTAGAACAGAAAAAAGCAACACAAAGCTGCTGTGAATCTATAGTCTAGATGAGAATATTTTCATGGACCCCAGACTGCTTAAGGGCAGAGACACACGCTCACAGTGTTGGACTGGCCCACCGGGATACCAGGAAAACTCCCGGTGGGCCCAGGTGTCAGTGGGCCCTCATGCTGTTAAACATTTAGCTTATTTCATGGCCATTCCCTATTTTTATGAGAACAAAAAGGCTAAATAGATGGAAAAATAGATTATAGCATGTAAAGAAAAGAGGCTCAGAGAATAGAGGTTGAGTGAGGAGAGGAAGGATAATAGTACAGAGAGTTGGCCCCTGATCTATGTTTTGCTGTTGGGCCCATTATCTAAGGTTTTTGGGTGGGCCCTTAGTCTAAGGTTTTTGGGTGGGCCCCTGGTGTCCCAGTCTGACACTGCACGCTCAGATTCGGGGAGATTAGTTGCCCATCGACAAATCTCCTCTTCTTTGGGCAACTAATCTCCCTGAACTACCTTCTCCTGCCTTTCAGCTGGCGAGAATGTAAATTGCTGGCTGGATGGCACTCGAAACGATTCATTCTCCGAAGTCCTCTGAAGCTGCATCACGAGGAAACTTCAGGCAACTTTGGTAAATGATGCACTCCGAATTCCATCCCACCAGCGATTTACATTATAACCGGCAGGAAAGCAGGGGAAGGCAGTTCGGGGACATTAGTCCTCCAAAGAAAAGGCGACTAAATCTCCCCGAATCTGAGCGTGTCTCTGCCTTAAAACCTCCACTGATATTTTTAGTTATATTTGCAAGTAATTAAAGGGTTTGGATCTATTGGAGGCTGACAACTGTGGTGTAAAGGGCATTATTGATAATTTGTTTAATTTATAAATATATGTGAGGTGGGACTGGGTTCACGGTCCACCCATTTGGGTTGGTGCAAGCTTAATATTGTAGGCTGTGAAGTTAAGATTCATATATCACATAGTTAATTATAGTGTCCTTCACTTCACCCTGTGATATGTGCAGTATAATCATCTAAGGTGAAGAAAATACACATACAGAAGTGGATTAATGCACAGGCTCCCCTAGGCTACAGCTTAGGGGCTCAGTGTAAGCAGGGGCCCATCCAGATTTTTTCAATTACTATTTCTATTTTCTTTTAATATTTATTTTTATTTGCACTGCTGGGTCCGGTCAGGTGCACCTGCTCAGAGAAGAAGGCAGGCAAAGTCTGGGTACCCTTGAATGTGTTTAGTGACATTACTGGTGTGCACCCATCCAGACTTAGCATAGAGAGTTTGGTTACATGTGTGTGATGGATCTGCACAGCCTAGAAGGTTGGCCTGTGGATGTAGCCTAGGTCATTAATCTGCCACTGTACACATAAAGTAATTTTTGTCTGCAGTGTCTTATTTTAGTCATTAGTAAAAACTAAAATAAACAGCACTGCTACTAAGATGTGCTATATATGTTCTATTTCAACATTGGAATATTAGATTAGGCTAATTAGGCTAATCTTATCACCCTTGAAGAAATATAAAATGGGCAAGATTTTTATGGAATATGCAAGAACATTCCAAAGTTAATATTTAACTCTCTAAAATAAGTCCCATGAGCAAGAGACAATTATAAAGGAGGAGAAGGAAGAAAACAGATTAAATCTCCAACCCTGGAAACAAACTGGCAAGAACCAGTAAGCCAAAAGCATATTATTAATATTTACTAGTATATAAAACTGAAATATACAGCAAGTGTTGGCATGCCCATATATACTTTGCAATATAGTATATTTCATGTGTAATATATTATTAATGGAATTTGGAGCAAATTGGCGTGGATTTGAAACTGCAGGATATTAATATTTACAATAAAGCTTTGTAAGTTTCACTTTGAAGTTTAACTGTAGACCTTTAGCAGAATTATAGGTTGGGAGGGTTATTTGGATGCATTAACAAACTCGGAAACCTGTTGGGATACAAAGTTATGGCTTTGCATAGGCTTTGCAATGCCAGGCCAAAATGATGTAGTTCCAAGATAACTGGCATCTTCATAGGATCGCTATAAATAGGCTGTATATGATTATGTCCCTGGCAGGGTCCCTGTCTCATTTCCTGGGGATAGCAGAGACCTAACACACTGAAATGGAATTTGTCAGCAATCGATTTAGCTTCTGCTAGTCATAGACATTTTCCACCACAGTAAGCTTAGTAGCAGCCAATAGAAGTTGAGTGCTGACACACACCCATGCATTAGACACCTTTTTTTTTTGCTGTAAATAAACAATATAAGGAATGAATTTGTACAACTCAGTATAAAATATATATATGTGTGTGTGTGTGCTTGTGTAGAGGGCAGAAGGATTATGATTTTTCTAGCACTATTTTTTACATTGCACATATTTGTAGCTTGTTTATTCGTGTTGCTCCAAATGTAGAATATTTTGTGTGGTTACATGCTAGTCTACTCACCAGACTGTCCCAAGCTTTTCTGTTTCGTTGTCCGCACAGATGACAAACAAGGTGAAGTAATTGTAGATCTTGCATGGTATCATATGTTCGGAAGATTTTTTTTACATGCCAGAGAGAAATTAAGATGTCCAAGTGCTGATTCCAAGTCTTTTTGCTTAGCCCATTGCAAGTGCAACTAAGACAAAGTATTTTTAGTTTCTTACATTATCTGTCTAGGATTAACCCTTTGACTTAATGGTGTGTTACATTTATAAGTGCCTGAACCTTTCCCTATTTGTTTTTAACTTATTTACAAACATGATATCCTCAATTCCAAAAACATGCTCCAACCATCAGTCAACAATTAGCTTTGAATGTTTTGGTATGGTTGCAGGAATGAGAGCAAATATGTAGTAGTTGCTGCTGGCTACTGCAGTAGAGCGCATTTGTGCCACATTAATGCTTAAATCCACAGCAACGATACTTATACACATTTTGTGACCCACAATTAATCTTGGCTACAGCAGGTTACAAAATGTCAACAAGAGGAAACTTGAAATGCATTTCTGTTGATCGAGATGAAACAAGGGACATTCTATCACTCGCAGTAGCCAAAGTTAATGTACTATTCCTATTAATGGTCCTGTGCAGTGTATTGTGCTACTTTACAACATTATGTGGTTGATACCAGTCATAAAACTATCAGCAACTTTTGGAGTGGGTTTCCTTTGGTTAAACTGCTTACTCCTGATGTATGTGTATTTGTGTGACTGTGATAGAAGTCAGATTGTAAGCTTCACTGATTGCAAGGGTTGATGTGAATGATTATAATGTAAAATGGGCCTATTTATCATGCTGTGTAAAAAGTGGAGTGAAGCAGAGCAGCCAATCATTCAGATTTCAACAAATAGAAAAGATCTGCTATGAGCAACATTACCAGTAATGTTTCACTCTACTTTTTACACAGCATGATAATTAGACCGTAAAACAACAGATTATTTTGACAATTAAATATTATAATGCTACTAAACTTATTCACTCCAAAGAACACTGATATCTCCTGAATGAATGCTCCTTTGTGGCATAACAATTTGTTTTTGCAGGGGTCATTTATCAACCATATAATATACAGAGAAGTGATGCAGCATTGTGTTCACATCACACTTCTTCTCTTATTAATTATCCAAGTAAGCAGTGTATATAATCACAATCATTCATTAACCACACAAAGAGAAGTTATTCATCCCAATATATTAGCATTATAATATACAGCAGGCTTTTCACATTATATAAAACAAGGATCAGAGAGTATAGAGAGAAGATAAGTTACTTTGATAGAATGTCACCTTACTCCTTAATCTCAGGTTCTGTCCTCAAAAAGAATAATAAATACAGACATGATTATATACATTACAGAATACTCTTCATTTTGGCTCACTTGCTGGATGCAAACAGACAGCAAGCAATTGCATTTTTGTCTGTCAATTAAAAATACATAAAATAATACCCAAAGGGAATATGCATAAATGCTCACTTCCTTTTGTAACAAAAAAATATCTAATGACCTACAAGGGCAGATGAATTGTGTGATAAACTTATCTTTTCTTTACCATGATTTTGTACAAAACAGAATGATATATACTCTTGACCTACTGGTTCAAGGGCTTTTAAACAAATGATGTAAACTCTGCAGGCAGGTTAACTTCCAGACTAGCCACAACTGTATAAGTGGTCATTCTAACTCAAGGAAAAAATTCCTGGGGATGTCAGGGAGAGAAATGTCACCATATATTGCTATAGAGACGTGGCAACAAACTATTTAAGCATGCAGGATCATTAGTCCGACATGTAAGCAGAAACTGACATAACATCACTCAGTCTGGTATGTAGATTAATCAGTTAGGCATTACGTTTTGACATTAAGGGATATACAATATTTATTTTTTTAAAGTGTGCTCCTCTTTTTGCATTTTATATGTTCCTCATGTCAAGGTAATCTCAAGTGCTTTGTTGCCTGCCTGGAAAATTATTTCCTACAGGCAACAAAGTGTCCCCCATGTCGTCACCTTTAACCTGCACCAAAAACACCATATTATTATGTAAGTATGCATATTTATATAGCACTGCTTTTGCGCGAACAATGTAAACTTGAACAATAAATGAATAACAAACAGGGATCAATGCAATAATAAAATGAAAAATAAACACAAAATACAGTTATAAAACATAGTTGAAAAGACAGGAGGAAGGATGTTCCTACCTTTTAGGCTTACAATTGAATTTATTTTATAAATATACATGATAATTAATATAAATAAGACCCTTGCAGATACGCAATAACATGATAAGCCATTAGTGGGTTTTGTGCCAACGGTCCCTAAGGTTTATGTGGTTGCTCTGTCACTCAGTTAGGAATTAGGTAAGTTTTTCTGCTCATTTTTTTAAATTAACTTTTTCAGGAATAGTGTATATTTGAATAAGGGGTTTAACTGCATTGAAGAACAGTTCCTGTTAATAGAACAAGGACATCATTTCTGTGTATGGCTTATGTTTGAGATGTCAGATCCAAAACGTATAGAATTGAAACAAGTAAATCCTACTTTTTATATTTAGAAATAACTTTAAAATCATTGAAAACAATGCAAATACACAAGATCAAATAAATTAGCACAAGAAAAGTATGATGCAAATTTTCACCCTGATATTGTTACAAAAACATCAGTGACAGTAACAAGACATAAGGGGTAGACTAAAATGGAGAGGGTGAACGAACTGCAATTCTATCTATGTGATTTTTATGCAAACCATTTAGCACTAACTGGCACTAATAGAAACACTGGAAGTAGAATATTTCTGTTTATGTAAAAATTAAAACTAAGGGGTATACCAGAGAAAATCGGACAGTTTCCATTTACAGACTGCAAAGGGTCTTTGAAAACGTTTCCATACAGTAAGTGCAAGCTAAAGTTTGACCAGGTCACTGGTAGAGCAAGGGTTTTTATTAACAGTCAAACTTGGGCAGTGGACGAAGTACCATGGCTTTCCTACTAAAATGGACAAGCTTTAGAGATTTTTGCAGCTCAAGAGCTTATTGAATGCAAAAGCACCTGCTGTGTATGGCTTAATCTGGTTTATTATGAATTTCATGCTTATGTTATTCATAAAGCCTTCATGCTTAATAACTTTTATTGACTGCATTGGTTCTGCTAAGTCATTCTTAGTCAACTTGTCCCATATAACCTTGTCTTTGTTTTGCTATCCCAAGCAAATGAAATTAAATGTATTTTGTAGTGTTTTTTTCCCTTGCTCATGCATATAGTGGTTAATTTGCTAATAATAGCAACTGCAGTATTTTCAATGCTAAGCACAGTTGCCCCAGTACAGTTAATAATCAAAGACGTATTTACAACTGTAGATAAGTGCTTTGTGTGTATATATTACATTTGCCATGTTTTTTTCCTGAAATGCAACATTTTAATTTGGCCATCTTAATGAAACACCTATTATATTATGATAATGCTTATACATAATGATACATTTATAGTTTAGACCTATTCACTAGATTCGTATATAGTACTTGTACACTGTACCACTGCAGTGCTCTTTTTCTAGCTTGTCCTATCAATATAGACTACCCAAATCCCACCAATTTTCACTCAGACATATATCCAGTCAAAGCTTTAGAGAACAATACTAGAATTAAACACTTTTATAAGCCTATCTAAGTTCTTTACTTAAAGAAAAACTGAATGCATGGCTTTTAGATGGTGCTTACAAATTGCCATATTATATGAAACCCACCTGATGCTTTCTTTATTCTGAGAGATCGCTATTCATATGAAGAAATAATACAACTGTTAAAATAGCCCTTTCACTCACAGCTGAGCTGGGTTGTATGTGTGACAGGATTTTTGCTCCCCTTTATTGTTGGTATAAATAAAACAGCTGTCTGGGCAATTAAGACTTTTAGCATTTTAGTAATGCAGCCATTTTTCTTTCTATACTTGCATT
>CM044439.1:75008283-75020127 GCA_024363595.1 Xenopus borealis
TGGACTTTGTCTTTTTTCAACCCAATGTAACTATGTAATTATGTAAGTAAGTGGACAGATGCCTTTTAAAATCTGATATTTTAATCTCAATACAACTGGAATATGAATTGGATGTTCTAGACACATATGGATGTTTCTATATATAAAGCATAGATATGGTTTTAATGTGACTGTAGATTCATTTCTGTGACAAACTGCTTCCATGTCAAAGCCAGATCCTTATGAACCAAGTATAATAAACTTTATATGTGTTCTTTGCCCTTGCTATTTCTGCTTTGCGTTGACTCATTTTCCCTACTGGGGCATGACATTTCTTATAATAAAGATAAAATTCCAAGGTGTTTGAGTTCAAGGAAAAAAATAGATTGACAGACTGCATATAAGAAAATAGGATAATTAACAATTCTGACCTTGAAGATAGCCAATGACAGATATTTCTGAAAAGTAGCAGAGGGCTTCATACTGTTGTTTATTTTGCTTCCACAGTAACAGAATAAGCACTGGGCCAAAGATATTATAAGATTTCATTTTACAGTGATAAGCTAGTAATTGTAAGCTAGTAATTGTGAAGACACAATATATACTACAAAGTAGTCTATCAACAGTTCTATGGGTTTGGAATACTAAAGTGATTACTAAATGAAAATATTAAGGAAATGAAAACACATTCTTATAATGCAATTTTAAGCATATGACAGAATATGATGATTCCCTTTCACCTTCTAATTTCATAGATTCGTGCATGTGTACTCATCTAATGATCTTTGTGGCACACAGTGTGTTAATTTGGCACTAATTCTAGGTATTTCTGAAAAAAATTTTTGCTTCCTGTTGTTTACTGTGTTTCTGAAGAAACGTGACTTGGAAAGAGGATTTTTAATGACTAATATTATAACTCATGATTAAAGTAAAAATGCCACTAAATTAATTTAGCACTCCTGAAAGGTTCTCAGTCAGTATATCTGGTTAATGCCAAAAAAGACTTTCTGTTATAAGCCTAAATACATTTCTAGTTTTTTTTTATTAAACTGAATATCACACTATAGAACAAGATATGGAATTTTAGCACATAGATACGGTATGTAGGAGAGGCTGCATATCCAACTTATTAGGATAAGACTTATTTCTGAAGAAAGACTCCTGGTTGTACAGATAGGGAGATCTGTATAGTGTTACTAGTCACTCTGTTATCAGAAGCCAGACAGATGTACGGTAGGAACTGTCACTGAATAGAACATTTCAAAGAAGTTGCTCAATAGCAAAACTAGTACAAGATGAAATGTACAAAATGAAATTCATGAACATCTTGGATATCTAGAAATGACAAATAAACAAAGTATTTCCAGAAATTCTAGAATCATGTAATTATGAACATTATACTTTGTTTTTCCACTAGTCTGGTGCTCCTTAGTCCTGATGGAACCTCAGCTGGTAAGAGTTCCATTCTGTTGCATTCCTTAACTAAATGGAAACATTAAAAGCTTTGACTCAGGACCCACAGCACTTGTTTATCTGTGGTTTTATGTATAATCATGTTTTAATAACTATCCTAAACCATTCTATATGTAGTCTAAAGTCTTCAAATATGTTCACATTGCTATCACACTGGCAGACCAACACTTATTGTGCTATTCCAGTAATTTCTTTACTGTGGAATCATAATGTGTAATGTTGGCCTGAATTCTGTAGTGTATGATGATACTTGTTTTTTCATTGTGGAAAGTTACAGGTTTCTAGGTACATTAGCTACCACTTGCCTACCTACTGTAGTATACTATGCTATAGAGAGTACAGTATATGTCAAGAGAGCTGACTCTATCTTACCTACTGTGATACACTGTGCTGTAGAAAATATCTATTACAGGAACTTATACCTGGCCTGCCTACAATAATACACAGTGTGGCAGAGACCAATAGGCTCATTTACAACTGCAAGTACAATGGGCAACTTTGGCTTTTTCCCAAAGTCATCAATCACGCTTTTATAAAGTTGCGCTCGGTGCCAATCACTCCTTTCCTCCTTCTTTTCCCAATAAGGTGCTTCATCGCCTATTGTCCCAGGGAAGACTGGAGCTACTGCCATCTCCTGACCAGGAAGTAGCTCCAGGGTTAATACAGTACCCTGCATCAATCACCACAGTGAAAGAATAGGGCACACATTTCACTCTCATGGTGAACATCTGAATTGACACCAGATGGACCCTTTGAGCCCACTAAAACACTGCAATTATGGGCAAACTGCTGACTTGCTGGAAAAAATATAGCAATTGCACTCAAAATTGCACTTTTCTCACTGCATTTGTGGACATAAATGAGCCATCATGTATCAGATCTGTCACATATGCAGAAAAATTTCACTTTTCAGAAGATGCTTGCCTTGTCCATTATCTTCCATTTTTTTACACTTCTGGCATGATTGTTTCTCTTGATTTTACCAAAAATGTACAACGGAGGCAGCAAAACTTATTGCTTTTAAATTGCCTGTCATTTTCTAATAATATCATTTTTTAGTAGAAAAGTCAAGGATTAATTTCAAAGGATATGGAGAAATGGTTCAAAGTAGTGTCTTGTTTGCTGACATATTTCATCATGAAGAAGTAAGCTATAATTCTCCTTGAGGGCTGCAAGACAAATCCCTTTTTGCATCAAAGGCAGAATCAGAGAGAGAGCATGATTCACACTAAAATAGCCTAGAAATTCTATTTTAATGTCAGTGGAAGTATCTCTAAAGTAGGGCACAATTATGAAAAAAATATTTTCTTCCTTAGTGACGTCCTCATTTAGAAATGCTCAAAAGAAACAGGATACATGTGACATATATATGTATGTCAGGTTATCTCCTGCATTACATGGATTTTTTAAAATATCACAATTTTTTTATTTGCTACTGTTGCATGCTCTTTTCATTCAAACAAAGCTGGCCATAGACGCAAAGATTTGATTGTATGAATCTCCTTTTCATACGATCTTTGGGCCGCGTGGAGTGTCCCGACATTATTCGTGGATGACGATTGGTCGTTCAGTAGATTGGGCAGTTTATGAAATTCCTGTTAGCTGCGGATAATATCTCTGCGTGTATTGCTGATCTGCCCTGTCTGTAGGACATAACTTTAGTAGGGTTGCTGTCAGGGCAGAACATTGTCTGATATGTTCTTTTACTACTTTACTTGACCTGACTGGTTAGTGGCAGGTCGGGAGATTGCACCACATGATCGTTCGTCCTACAACAAAGAGATATCTGCACATCTATGGCCATCTTAAGTGTACTTGATGGTAAATTAACCAACAAAAGGGCAATTGCACACCAGGAGATTAGTCCCCAGAGATCTCTGCTTCTGCAGGCAACTAATCTCCTGTAAAAGTTTTATCACCAGCAATAATGTAAATAGCTGGTGGTATGCCTCACAAGGAAACTTCTGGCTACTTTGTTAAACTGAAGCCATGGTACCAGCGATTCACATTCTAGCCAGTGCGAAGGCATTTTGGGGAGATTAATCACCTGTTGTTGTGACAAGTTAGCAGATGACTAATTCTCCCCATGTGCCACCACCCAAAAGCATTCTTGATAATAGATCCCTTACCTGTATCAGTAAGCTCTGCAAGTAAATGTTTTGAATATGACTGCTATTTGCACAGCTACGTCAATAAAATCAATAAAACATATGTTCAGGGCATACTGGATAAAAAAAGAGATATTCCACCTTCAGAATAAGATTGAAGCTGTATGTTAGTCAGTGGCGGTGTTATACAAGAGTCATTTGTCATAACAAAGCCAGTACATGCTGGAGAGGTTGTAAAGGCCTCAGTGAAACAATATAGCCTTTATTGTGTTCCTCAGCATTTTCTGGTCATTGGGTTTATCCTTAACATGGGAGATTATAATTCCTCTCCTTGATATGCAAGTGTGAAAAGCAGCAAAATTGCATCAATTATAATATTCTACTTAAATTATGTTAAAATGATGTTACAGTGTATTGAAGGAAAATTGTTCTCTAACTAAATAATAAGATTTTTAATGGAATAAAATTATTCTGTGCATGATTGTCCATTACAAAGCCCGGTGGCTTACTCGTTAGTTCCGAAATGTACCTTGAATATGGCTTCAATGTTTTAAGTAATTCATAAATGGGATGGGCTTCTAATTAAGGTTTATAAATGGGAAAGTATTGATGGGCTGTAATTAAAATATAATTATTTTAAAGGTATCACAATAATAAAAATAAAAAAGTAAAATAACATCCATGACACTTGACACATCCTTGACACATGACATTTCTTGAACAAACTAAGGTAGTATGGTGTAATGTAAGGTTACCAGATCATCTGAAAAAACAGGGACATTTGTAATACAGTATATCCACAGTGATGGACAATGCTGATCTAAAATAAAGTTCACCTTTTCATTGACTTTAAATATTAATATTGATATTCTGAGACAGTCTGCATGTTGTTTATTTGGCCAGTGACAGCATATTTTCCAGCATTTGGATAATCTACAATGAGTTAATCCTAGAATGCATGCTCTCATTCCAACAAAAGACAGTGAGTATGTCTAGCAACATGAGCAAGGTTTCCCACCAGTATATATAAGATAGGAAATAAAAAATATGTAGCATAGCTTCATGCAAGCTTTTCTCTAACTGGCAAACAATAGATTTTACATTTCAGCTGTAAAATCTTTCAGTAGAACTCAAGTTAATTCCTCTGCATTATTTAAACCATCACATGCACATAAGTGCATGACTTTGGCTTTCATGTGGTTTCTTGGACAAGCTTCAAATTCACTGAAAACCTGAAACCTTCTAAGTTAAAGTCTAGAATAGTAAATGTGTGGTATTTTTTGGGGGTTCCAGGGCTGTTAGAGAGCATATGTTATTAAAAAAGTTATTTGATTGTCTTGCGTGCTTCCCGTCTGTTACTGTGAAAGCAAGTTTGTTCCTGTCCTATAAACAATTATCCCATTAATGAAAAGAAATGTAGCCCTGTGTCAGATTTTACACTGTGGTATATATGTAATATTAGAATGTATCCCAAAACCAATTTCAGAGAGGGTAGGTCCACCAGGAGTTAAACTTTCATGTCCCATGGAAAGAATTTATTATAACTGTAAAGAATGACTATTTTCCCAACAGCAAAACATAAACTTATGGTGCTCCATGACCACAATACATTTTGGTTTGTTCAGCTTTTAATAGTAGGCAATTACTGGTTATTGTAACCACTACATAGAACTAAATATCATCATAGGTGATTGGTTACAGCAGTTCAACCTGCCTAAATAAAACAATGGGCAAGGAAATCAATAACTGTGTTAGGGGTGTTACTACAGAGGAAGCAGTACGTGCAGTTGTAGGGATGTACAGGAGTGTAGTGGGCCCCGTGATACCTTAATTAATGAGCAGTCTCAGTATAAGTTGGTAGAATAAATACATTTATCAATTGTTTGGGCCCCTCATTATATTTGCTGTTGGGCCAGTAACATATAGTTATACCACTGAACAATGTGTGTTTGCAGCTAATAATTCCCCATGGACTTTAAAAGAACATTTATACATTGATTATTTAGAATCCATTTCCTATTTGATCCCTTCATATAACATATCTCTCTCACTACCAGTTCACTTAGTAACTACATGTTTGAAAGAAGTTGTCAAATGAGTGGATCATGGATAATTTGGCCACCTACATGTTTGGTCAAATTGGGCAGGATCATACAACAGGACCCATGGGTAACAAACATATCAATATGCCGATGCACTCCTTGTCTCATGGGATTTTTGGCTGGATATCAATCAGATATTTGTTGATGAGCCTCATACACAGCCCAGCAAGTTGAAAAACTGGCAGCATTTTATCCAGTAGTAAAGATAGCCAATAAAGCTTATATTTGATTCTTTGGCCTTTTTGCAAAATGAGTGGATTGATGCTTAACCCATTAGATCTATTTGAAATTACTTCATCCATTGCCCGGGTCAGTCTTTGCTTCATGGGATTTTCAAGCCAGCCTGATAGATGTATAGTTATAGACTGAATATTGGTCAAGGGAAAATTTGGGCCCCAAAACCAGTGAGCTGCAACTGGTACAAATACAGAATGGGTACATGACAAAATTATATATGACTACCATAACCTTGAAATCAAATTGTAAATAGAGTATCTCATAATGGCCAGGGCCTGTGTGGTAGATAATAACAGCACTAGAAACAAAGGAGCAAGGGTGTCTTGATCTCATTAGGGCAGTTGACTTTCCCTTTAAGCCTGCCCTAGTTGATTCAGCTGAGTATTGCATAGGGGAAGTTCAGCTCTTGTTACAATGAACCCAAGCCTTAGATAAGATATGCTAGTTGAAACTGTAAAACTCATGAGAATGTTATATAATTAAGTAACCTTTCTCCATACAAATATAGTTAATAAAATGTGATATCTAGACTGTGCCAAAGTGCTCTGAAGATTCTATTTTCAGTGAACAAGAATGTCTATTATGTCAGGGTAAAAAGTAATCCATTATCATAAATGAGCAAACATAAGATATGAGTAAAGTTAAAGTTCAAGTTTTGCCTTAGCTTATAAAGTTTTTCTTATTGAATAAAGCATTACATTTAGACATCGCACCTTTATATCTAAGCAGCCTCTGAGAAAATCAAATCTGTAGCAATGATGGAAATCAGTTTAATTTATGGCCAAGGGCAGATGGAGAATTGGATACGCTGCTCTCAGCCTGTGTTTTTCAAGCTGATCCACTCGATACCCCATCTCCATTCATTTGAACCGATTCTGTATAGATGCAGTCACACACAGTCAAGTGGAAAAGAGGTCGACCTGAAAACGTGTATTTACGCCAAACTCCACTTCGCTGCATGTGGCTGCATGCAAGTGGACCTTTTTCAAATGAATAGAATGGGACATGTGGTGAATCCTCTTCTCGCAGCATGGAAAAAGGCTGAGAGCAGTGGAGCCAATGCTCCAACTGGCTTTGGTCTAAAGAAATTCTGCCTCATAAACAACAGTACCTACTCACAGGAGCTATTCAGTGATATGAATATTTTACAACCTCTGGGTACCGTTTGCCCAATGGCAGTAATCAGCTTTGATGCATCTACTGTTGGTAGAATAAAGAAAACAATCTCTAATTGGTTGCTATTAGTCACCAGTAGTCCCCAAGTCACTTCCTGCTGTTGCAGATACGCTCAGTGGATAAAACAAGCTGCTACTGGATTCAGATAAAAAAAAAAAAATTAAAGTTTAAGTAGCTTGGAGATATTAAAGGTTTTTAAAGGCTGTTTTTGTTGATTTAACATCTACAAATAAGTAAAAAATTACTTAGCAAAAATACAATTTTACATGAAAAAAGCTTTCTACCGTTCTGTAGAAAACCATGTACAGCATTTTACAAAAACTATTTATTTTAAGATGGTACCTGTAATAATTTAAGATTGACAAACCAGCAAGTGGCTTCATTCAGCACTACTTAAAGTAGAAGCAACACCAAAGAACATTATGAGGTGAAATGTTGTCTAGTCTTTTAATACAATTTCTGATTTTTTGGGTTAAAGCCTTGCCAATGAGCTAATTTTAAGTATTTTTATTTGGGGCAACACAGAAACTCAGTGGGTAGCACTTTTGCCTTATACTGCTTGGATCCTGCATTAAAAAATTAGAAAACTGCAGAAAGAAGTGGGCAGAGAGAAACTTAGAAAAATGGTGAAGCAGAAGTAAAATGAAACAGATGCAAATGCAAAAACAGAGAGAGAGAAGCACAGAGGGAGAGAGGAATAAAGAACGAAGCATTCAAGAGAACGCATACATTTGAAGAAAGGGAAGAAAACAAGAGAGGAAAATTATACTCATGATTTAAAATTCCAATTATGCAGATCTTGTAGGAGAAAAACACAAGCTGCTTCTAATGGTTTTCACATTAGGGTTGGTTTATCCATTTTGCCTGTTTCATTTGGAGATATTATTAGTCTGGTCTTCCAATAGTTGTGACCTTGCCTGGGTTACTATTGGGAATTGTATGGCCCCTTCAACACACCACAGTGATGTCCAAGTAAGAATGGCAGTTTTTCATTTACAGTTTGTCCAGAATTTTTCTTTTTATTTGAGGCAACAACAATTTCCTTGTTATCAGTTGCTCCCAAGGCTACGCCTTTATTTGTGCAAGGACTTTGGACTTTTTTTCATGTTATATAAAATCATGCATTATATATAATGAACAGTGTATATATATTTTCATGAACAGTAAATGCTGACAAAGGTCAAACCTTACAGTAACAGCCATTAACCATTAACCATTACATCTGCCTTCCTAGATTTGAATGCCAATATCTTAGATTTGATTTTAACTGTTGAGATTATGGGGCATGTTTACTAACATTGTTCATAAATATCTGGAGAGATTTCTGGAGATGTTGCCCATGGCAACCAATCAGCAATTAGATTGAAACAGCCACCTAAAAGGCTCAAATTACACAGCTTTAATACTTTTCCTTTAAAAAAATATTTGACATCCTATTTATGAATGAACTGATAAACGGAGTTACTGTAAAGATTGTATTACCTCTTATTCTTTCAGAACAGCACAAGGTAGAACAGAATAACGTGTAAATCAACACATATGCATTCAGCACATTATCTGGAAATCACTGGGAATTGTTATATAATGTAGCAAATAAAAGTGAAATAGTAATGAGAAGCTGCTACATTTCTCTTTTACAGTTGAGATTTTTTTATTCTATAGCATAGTGATGATCGAATCTGCCCCGTGAAAATTAACGAACGTAATAAAGTAAATGTAAATTAAATTAATCCTCTGCACTCCTATATTAACAATATAGAGGCATTTTGTGCATTAAGCTACTAAAAGTGCCCTCCCCTTTAAACAAAACAGGGATTATTTGTCCATATAGTGCAATATATTTAAACTGCCCAACTACATTAAAGTCATCCCTGGTCTGGCTAGTCCTACACCCACACACTTTCATCTGATTCATTATGAATTCTATTGCTTCATTATACATTTTACACAGGGACTAAGTTTTACCTGCAGTTTACTTACAGTACATACAGTTTAACGTTTAAAGCTACAAATGGCCTATATATATTGATAATGGGTGAGTTCAGAGAACTGTAGTTTAACATTTGAAGCACTAATAATATTGTTATTATTATTAATTATAAGAATAAATATTAACAAAAAAATGAACATGATACATACAAGAATAACTTGCTAGAAATTAGTTAGATTAGAACGCAGGGCCGATGTGCTGTCCCACCATGCAATTTTTTATTGTGGGCAATATAAATCAATTCTAAAGACATATAATCAGAATTAGGCCTTTAATTGGCAGTCCAGATGGATCAACTTGTTTTTTTCTGCAGTCTAATTCTGTGTTTCTGTGTTAATTATAAAATAAAAATTATCAGCACAAACACATTTCAAAAATCGCACCTTTTGCTGTGACCAATTCATCACAATTTAAACCATGGGTTTTTGTAGGGGAGGGCTTGTTGAGCTGTGTTTAAGCTGAGATTGTAATAAACCAGTAATAACTGAAATTCACAGATTGCACCTTGCAAGTGGCCTCACTGGAATGTATGAAATGTGATCACTAAGCACCTTGTTACTTTAAAGGGCCTGCAGCTGGAAAAGGTCCACAGAGATCTTCAGTCATCCATCCACCTTTCTTTTTGACAGATGCACATGCCATGGTAATAGGAACCATATGGGTAAGGTCATAAGCTAGTGAATGCCGCAGAAAACGTTTGATTGACATTAACCTTGGATACCACATTTATAGACAGGAAACTCAGGAGTGCATCACAATGTCTTCCATGTGCTTTCCTAGAATTCTCCAAAGTTTTCTGTCTAAAAGTATTGTGTGATTACACTATGGTTTTCTAGATAAAAACACACAAGGAATTTGTAAAGTAAATTTACTGTGTCTGAATTTACAAATACCTTTCCTGTGGAATGACTGATATAATTACAATTAAAGGACATGGAAACCCTAATTTATGAGATGTTGCTAATCAGGCTAGCAAAATCAGGTTGCTAAATTCAATCAGGCCCAGAAAAAAAACCACGTTGGCACCCCAAATGGAGATATATACAATAACGGCACAGATTCAGGTGTGTGCTTTTTAGCCTTCGCTAACAGTGATAGATGAAGTGTGCCAGAAAAGCAGCAACTTATTGGTGGGACCAGGCGAAAAAAGGCCTAGTTTTGACGAATTCTATACCCATAATGAACATGTTTAGAATGTTTACAAGATTTTGTTTGAATGCCAGCATAGACAGGATGAATTGGTTATAAAGTCATTAGTTGGTAGTTGAATGTCCCTTTAAATGGCCACTGTCTTCTGCATAAAAATGCTTGCTTCTGAAAGTTAACATATAAAATGACCAAGTGTATGTAATATTGTAGAAGTGTTGACAGCTTGCTGACAAGGGATAAAGAAGGCATGAGCTTTGTGTCTCTCTTTTAATTGTCCTCCAGATAGCCTGAACTAGCTGTGAGTAAACCCCATTGATCCTTATTTATATTTACATTCATAAAATGTGACGGATTTTGGTAGTAGATGTGGATGCTTTTTCTTTCATCAGAATCAAGCGTAAATACTGTTTTACGTGGTATACGAGGTTTAGCATGATCATAATATCTGAATTTGTGTGGTACAGTACGACATGTCATTAATGATTCCACTAAATCAGGAAACTGGATCAAAATACATTATACTGCATCTTTGGTAGAATTTTGACTTACCTTTTTATTTAATTACATTTACTTAGGATAGAGGCATGCCATTTAATACATATTATGCCTGAAATACAAGTCATCCCTGCAGCTACTTATCTATCCCCATGACTTATACAGTGCTTTCATTGTTTTGGTGCTTTCTAGCATCCTCTTCAATATCTGGACTGCTATAAATCTGCTACAAGTTTTTGATGAAATTTAATGTGCTATTATTGCACACATCATATATAAACATACGCTCTGTGATTATAAAATGCAGTTAATGCATTTAATATGCAGTTAATATGATATGCCCATAATTGTCTCCCATGTGGATGCCATATGCACATGAATGATACTGTATATATCTATATACTATTTATATGTTGGGTGTGTAATTTTAGCTAAAGCTTATTTCATTCATTTACACAAAATAGCTTTGTTTACTGAATTAATGTTTCCTAACTAAAAAAAGTGTTTGTTGAGTGCAAGGGTTTTTGAGTAACTACTGCATAGCCAGGCTTGAATTGTCACTGGATTCTACTATGTACATTACATTGAGCATAACTTTATATTGAGCAGTATCTCAATCCCTCAAATATCCAATAATGGTTCATAATTTCTAGTAAAAGTGTCACAATGATAGTAGGGGTAAATTCGCTAGGGCAATGCTAATTCACTAAAATGTGAAGTTGCGTCCAGGGCGGCGGACGCTGGCGAATTTTCGCTAGCATTACATTGGCAAGATGCATCAGCGTACAATTATGCCTAGCGCAACTTCGTTAGAGATCTTCAATCAGGCTAATTTGCATACATGGGAAATGATAAAGTTTAATGGACTTATGTTTTGCAGCAAATACATTGCATTACACAAAGCCAGGGAACCTTAATAAAGAAAATATAGTTGTTATAATACCCTATACATTAAGCCACTGTATAGTTTATGTTCCATGTGTTAGAAACTTTTGCAGGCTACCACCCTGAAAAAAAGGAAAAAGACGCCAGCATTTTTTGGGACTCAGAAATGTTCTCCACTAAAAATTCCTGTGAAGACTCACCCTGGTGGTCTAGCGGTGGCGCATCGGGGACGCCCGCCGCGCCATCGGCG
>CM044439.1:75023842-75042039 GCA_024363595.1 Xenopus borealis
TGTTTTCCCATGACTCCCTTTAAACTGAAGTAATATAACAGAAGTCAACACACGTTCTCACTCAAGTAAGAAACACAAACCTAAAATATACTGTACATATACATATGTTTTGGCACATTATATCTTGTACCCCTACTCCCCTTGCAATGATCTCCCGCCAGCACACTGGAAGCCAGGAACAGGTCATGGCCAGGATGACTAAATGTGAAACACCATAAACCCTGCTGTACTGTTCTAAGTTTGCTCTACAGGTAATGGTGGTAGATTCTGAAAACCCGATTAATATGGCTGGGGAGAGGACAGGTTGGCCTATGTATGCAGCACCTGGTTACTGAGGTGGGTTTGTTCCCATTTAATTTCAATAATAAGACATAAATTATTTTTAATGTTGTGAGAAAATAACTAACTGTTCACACTCACTCACCTTGTCCCTTGCTCCTCACATACCAGAGACCCTTGTTTGTAGCTGATGAAACACAATTTTGTAGACTCAGCTATAATGGCTCATTTATTCATGATGAACAAAGAGTTGCTCCTAAATCTATATGCAACACTGTTTAAATCTGCCAGTGCTAGATCAGTCCATTCTTTATCACAACTCTGAATAACAGGAGAAATGAGTTTTCCCTTCCAGTACCTCCTGCCTGCCAATGTTTTGGGTTTGCACTTATGAATAGACTGATCTTGCACAGATTAACCTAAAGCAAAGGGATCAGGGCAGCTACACTCAAGCAACCGGTGAAGCCTGGTAAGTGCTGTTTTTCCTATCACTGCATTATGAAACAATAGCACATGTATGTTTAATATTCATTGGCTGCATTAGGGTGCCCTCAGCAATTGCTTGTGCATATTCCAGGGAGTACATGAGCATCGCCTGGCATGCACCACCCTTGCAAACCATTCAGGTAGTACAAAGAAGGAGCACTAGGGAATGAAAAGTATACCAGAGCCAAGTATTTAGTACCTACACAGTGAATGCAATACGTACAGGACTCCCTTGTGGCTTGAAATGATTGCAACTCCTAAATCAAGTGCTTAATGTATGGCCTGTAAGCACTCCTTAAGCACCCCTGGTGTCCACAATAAACATGTTCTGCACTGTACATAGTCATCATTTAGTGCTTAATTCTAATCACTGTGAGTCTACTGGTGACATACAGTTGTGCTCATAAGATTACATACCCTAGCAGAATTTATGATTTCTTAACCATTTTTCAGAAAACAGATCAAAGGTGAAGATGATTACCTTTAATAGCCATTCTAACCCTTTTGTGTCAAGTTGTGTGCATGTTATCAGGCCAAATCTCCAGGGTATGTAAACTTTTGATCAGGGTCATTTGGGTAGTTTGTGTAGTGATTATGATTTAAAAAGAGTAAACAGTTGTTTGACAATAAATGGCTTCAGCCAACCACTAACCATGAGTGAAAGAAATGTTATTGTGTTATCATTCATATTCTCTGAAAAATGGTTATGAAATCATAAATTCTACCAGGGTATGTAAACTTATGAGCTGAACTGTATGTAGGTACATCAGATTTACCTGATAATAAGCCCATCATTGTCCTCTAACTAGCTCCTACTTAAATGCTGCATAGTGCACATGATCAAGCAATAAGTGGGGTATTAGCTTGCAAAATACACCTTGCAGAAATATGTTACTGTGGTCTTTCAATACAGCTTACGTTTGAAAATAACTACCAAGACTACCAATCCAGGGAGTTGTGCTGGCTCCCTTGCAAGTGATTGTGGGTAATGGTATCAACATCAAAGGAATTAGACTCTGTCCATAGGGACAAATAAAACAGATCATGTGTTATACTTCTGGTCTTGGTTCTGTTTTAGAAATGCATTGTGGTAAAAGCTACATCCTGGCTGATCAAATCCAGATGTACAGCTGAAACACATAAAAAGTATTAAGTCCAAGCAAAATTTCAATTGGAAACTAAAAAGACTTCACTGACTGAAACATACAGGATCTCATTTACAGCAGTGGGAAATGGCAACCAATCCATTTTTACCTTTCATTAATCTTTCACATCTGGATCAACAATGGAAATAACCAATTGGTTGCTATGGGATAATACCCAGGTTCAGATTTCCCCAGTGTTAAGGCCCCCATACATGGGCCAATGAAAGCTGCCGACAGACCAAGTTGTGTGTGGGGCCCTCTGACAGGCTTCCTCCATCGATATCTGGCCAAAAGTCATCCAGATGTTGATCGGTTAGGGTTGAAAAAAACCCATCATATCACGGCTGCATCTGTTCGTTGATGCAGTCCTGTGTTCCAACCACCCATAATACCTCCATTATGATCTAATCATTGGACCCTAGGGCCCATGATCGGATCAGCTCAGTATCGCCCACCTCAATGTGGGCATACCAGGGAGAGATCTTTATGAGTGTGGCCACCTAAAGTCTGACTGAGGCAGCAGTGCACAATGCTGTAATAGATGATATGTCTTGATGACCATGGAAGGGATGCGCAGATATATCCTAAGCAGGTATGTCTTTATTTTCCCTCAACATCACTAATATCAAGTATTAAACCAACATCTCACAAACTGTAAATCATATTCTTATAAACAATACGTTCTGACATTAAAATGAGCTGTTTATAAGTTAAAGAGACATGCAGAGTATCCTGTGTAGTGATGGGCGAATTTATTCGCCAGGTGCGAATTCGCTGCGAATTCCCGCGATTCGGCGCTGGCGAATAAATTCGCGAATCGCCAGCGAAAATTCGCAAATTTCGCTGGAAAATCCCAAATTTTTCAGCGAAGAGAAACAGGGTAGATTCACCCATCACTAATCCTGTGTATTCTCTCTCTTAGATATGTTATTTTTTTATTAATATTAATAATAATAATAACACTGAGAATATATAATAGATATTGCACCAGATCTAGTAATTGATAGGAATTAGTTTGCTTTCAACAGGGAGAGGGGGTTCTGTTGTGCTGGGCCTGGTAAAATCTTCATGTGAAGGGGGTCTTCCTGTGTCACAATAGTTATGCAAAGTCCACAAGTTATGTATAAGTTTACATTAAAACTTACACAATTTAAGTAACTTCTGCAATAAGAGCAAAAACATACTTTATGTAATGTAACTTACATATCAGGCAATGATAAGGCAGAGCAGCATGGCAGTGGCAGGCAGGTGGGTAGGGTTTAACTTAGGGCAAACTCCACTGATCCTCAATAAATAAAAAAACTTAAGGTAAATTCCACTCCAATAAATGTCTGACATATTAGAACATCAGTTATTTACTTTTTGCTATTTATATGAGTTGCAACTGACTACATCCCACAGCAAGATCAGCGGACCCCTAAACTTTGGGAAGACATTTTCAATGAACACGTATTTCAGCTTTGTATAAGTTCCACTGCCCCCTATAGTTGTTAGGCCCCCAGCCGTTACAGAGTCTGTTTTCTCTATAGTTACACCCCTGCTTTTCAGTAAATTGATTGGCGGGTTTGTATTAAAGTAGTTGTGAGTGAAGAAAAATACATCCAACAAGTTCAAACTTTTGTCCTAGCAAAACCTACCTACCTGCTAGTTGATGATTTGATTATCACCAGGGGAGGGGCCAATGTTGGTACTACGTGCTTGTGTTCATGGGGACCCCATATAAATAACTTGATTGCAGCTCTGGCTTTCAAACAGGTAAATGTTGCCTGCTGGTTAGTTGCCTGGAAATTCTGTTACATTACCATCCCTGGGCAAAATGACCTTTTGCACCCAAATATTGGCAAAGCTCCTAGCTGTAAATAAATCATGCCGTGTTTCACATTTACTGCACAAAGATCTTTGGATTAATTCCAAATGTTGGAAATGTTGGCCAGCTGCCTCTTCAGAGTTCAGTGACTAATGGGCTTCCAGCAAGGGACTGATCAGTGCCAGTTTGCACAAATGGCAAATGTTATTATTCTTGCAAGACCACAGGGACAAGTCAAATTTCAAAATACTTTAAAAATACCTAAAAAATATTTAAAACCCTGTCTAAGTAATTCAAGTAAATAAGCAAGTGCATGTAATTTTGAATGGGAGAATCTAGCTGTGTAAGAATCAACGTCCCATGATACACCATTGCAAAGACACTTATATTATACTCCCAATTTAGTTCTCTTTTCACACCATACATACACATATATTTCCCATTAACATACATGCACACACATTATTGTGCAACTATACACAGCAATGTTTAATTTAGCACATGAGACACATATTACAATTTCTGTACCAGACACCAGACACATTTCTGTACCCACAAACACACATTACACTAATCAAACTCTACACCTAATATTTCCCACCACAGCCCCCGTCCACCATTATATACACCCTCATACTCCACAAACACATAAATTCACAACAATGGGCAATTGCACACATCATTCACACCTCTCATGACACTTTTTTCACATATGGGTGTTGGTTTGGGCAGTCTCTCCCTTTCAAAAGCCGCATCAGCAGTCGGCAGGGGATTATTTAGCTCACGGTTTGAAACCAAGGCACAGGGGATGTTCATACAGAGTAATGCTATTAATCAAAGAGGTAAATACCTTTGACACTATGATTAGAGGTAAACAAGTTAGGGACCAACGTGTGGGGTTTACCTTGACATGCTATGGTGGCTTATCAATTTTATGATCATCATTTTGTAACAAAAAACCCTGTTTTTAAAGTGACGTGCACTAGCATATTTACTTAAATTACTTAGATAGGGCTTTAATTATTTAAATAGTTTGAAATTTGTCTAAGGTGTGCACCCACAACCCCCCTTTTTTTTGTAAAAGTAACATAGACATGTTTTTGACATTATAAAGGTAATTTATATTGTACAAAATTCTGGCCAGGGCCCAAAAACTGATGTAAGTCACTCTGTACCCTGAACATGTCCTGTAAGATACAGGTCTGTGTGCTGAGTCCAGAATGAAGTACAGACTGAAGTGCAAGACCCCATGAATACAGCACTGCAAGTATTCCAGACATGCAAGTTAGGGAGTGCTGGTGGGTGCTAAAGAATACAGCGACCCATCTGCAATCCACTGCATGGTGCAGAGTGCAACAATGCCGCAAGGCAAGGGATGCTATTTTGCTTTATGATCTATCACTTTTAGCATATGGGGTATTTGTAAAATAACCCTTAACAAAGAGCCAAATTTATTTTGATATGTGTTACATGCTGCACTAATAGAATAATGTGCAGCACATATGCGTGATTCTAGTAGTAGTAGTAGTATGATAGTAGTAGTAAGCATAATGAGAATAATTTAATTGTATAGGCAGGTTAATAATGAACAAGCTGAAAAAACTATGTTAGTAGGAATAGTTTCCCCTGCAGAAGGTTGTGGCACACTGGGATACTTGCTCCACCAGAATGAGTATTTATTTACCAGTATTTAGTGTAAAGAACAGTAGTAGGCTTTCACCAGTTGAACAGTTTTGACTTGACTCTTGCATAGTCTCTTGCACACTAATTTTTATTTTTGACAGTAAATCTTGGTATTTTGCTTTAAATAAGTTTTATTAGGTTTTTATTACATAAATCCCTACAAATATTATTTGGGACTCTTTCTAATCAAAACCAACAATTCTGCAATTTTAATAATAATAATTCAGGGATATTGATACCCATAGCTTAATTTATTCTTACATTTACTTTATAGTATGAAACTTTCCCAAAGGTGACCAATAGGAATTGCAATGCTTTGTTGCCTTCCACTGGGTTAGTAATTACCATGATTACGTCATCAGTATAAAAGCCAATTTTATGCACCCTCTTACCAACTTCAATGCCTTGATTAATTTGTGTATCTTTCAGATTTTGTGCCATAGTCTCCATTACAAAATTAAAAACTAGGGGGTATAAAAGGCAAGCCTGGCATTTGCCATTAGAGAGAGTTAATGGATCGAAAAAAAACCTCCCATTTTTATTAGGACCGAAATCTAGTGTAAAGCTAGGATGGCTCTTAAGCCTAAACCTGTTATGCCTTGGGCTTTCAGTGCATACACTAAAAAAATTCTTTACCTGCATCCAAGGACAGCACCAGAGCTAGAATTTCCTTTCTTTTTACTATCTGTAAAAACAGGGCCGTAAATATAGAGGAAACAGACCCAGCAGCTGCAGGGGGGCCCAGGAGCGATAGGGGCCCCATGAGGCCCTAATTCATATACAATTACAATAATTATTGGTAAAACAGGTCAACCACTGGACATTTTGGGGGCCTGAAAAATAATTTGCTGTGGGGCCCAGTAAGATGTAGTTATGCCACTGTGTAAAAGGTCTATAAAGCATCTTCTGCCATCCATGGACTGCCGACTCTTCACAAAACCCGCTTGATCGAGTGAGATTTTATTAACAAAGATCTCCTGTAGCTATGTGGCTAGAATACCAGCATACAATTTGATATTGATGTTTAGTGAGTAGATAGGCCTGTAGATGGAACACTGTTTCTCATCTCTTAGAGGTTATTTGGGCGATTTCATTTTGCCATTTTATCATTGTGGCTGATAGATACAAGTAAAGGGACATATCTTTATAGGCCACTGGTATGTTTTGCATCATGCGATGCTCCCTCAGCAGTTGGTCTTTACTGTGGTAAAATGTACTCTTAAAATAACAACTCTAGGAGCTTCTGCCAGGGAAATTTTTGTCTTACGAAGTCTATGCACTCTATGTCTATGATCACGGCTGATTCCAGCGTGAGAATCTCCAGCATTAACGTTTACAAATATGTTGGTAAGTTTTTATGCACAACTCTTTCCTGGATTCCTTGCAGCCTTATGTTGTTGTGGCGAGATCTATCCTCCATGTCGGTAATTTTTTGTTTTAGCACAGCAATCTCCTCTTTCAGTGCTGTTGTGAGATCTATACCATTGTTGTGTAAGGTCACCAACTTGCCCATTCTCGTCATCAAAATTTTGAATGTATGCACAATGCCATTTGTCATTGAGTGGTTCTATATGTACAATAGTGTGATATTAATTAACTGGTACAAACATGTTTGCAGCTCTTTACCAGCCACAAGCCAGGGAAATGAGTTTCTAGTTATAGTCCAGTGAAATGCTGGATGGATATTTGTCAGCAATAAAATTAATGGAAATGAATGGAAAAAAAGCACAGAGAGAAATGTATGCAAGCAAGACTGCTGTGCTTTGCTTTAGCCTGCAGAGAGAATGACAGGGCAGTGATTTGTTTAGTTTTCTTTGGAAGGAGAAGTATTTAATATAGACTCCTGCTGAATATTTCCATGATGCATGCACAGAAATGTGTTTCTTATTTACATTTTTATTCTGCTTCTTGCTGGACTTAACATAATGCACCGTGCGATGGAAAATGCTGGTTACATATCAGCTATCAAATAAGGATGATTTTTTTCTTGGCAGTTAAACCTCTGACTGTAAACTGAAATCACTTCTCCTACAAATGATGCACAGATTTAAAAAGGCATATGGGTAATATTTTGGTATATACACATATTTTTGGCATGTATGGTGAAAGGCCTACAAGGCAGCCTCTGATGGTGCCCAGTTTCCTGCAATGTACCAGGTTATGAGGTCAACATTTTATAACTATAAAAGCAACCATCATTGCCTTATTCACCTACGCACCTTCCTTTCTCTGGGCATATAAGTACTCTATAATACATATATCAAACAAGGAAAAGTTGTGCTCACCATTGCAATATATGGACAAACAATCCCTGTTCTGTTTAAAGGGTAAGTCATTTTTAGTAGCTGTATGCACAAAATGTCTCAATGTCTTAAATATATTGATAATGGGTTGAGTGCAGAGGACCTCTTGTATTTGCCTACTCTACAATACATGATTACATATATTCCATGCACCATGTAGAGCTGCCTTTTCCTACATAGTGTCCTTTTCATCAGTACTACCACTGATACATTAATTCTAGAGGTGTTTGGATTCCAAACATGTCTGCATTTTCCCTTTAATTGCAACAGCAAGCCACTGTTTCATGCTTGATAGTAGGTCTATTCCGTTAGCATCCACTAATTTGTTTTTGTCTGTGTTGACTCATTACTCAGGAAGATTGTCGCACGCACTGCTGGATGTGTACAAACAATAAACACTACCTCTTTCAGAACACCATGAACACCATGGGCACCAGGACACATCCAAAGCACAGTTTGCTCAATGAGAATTAATGTATAAAGACATTTGATTTAATATTTTGCTTTGTTGTTTTGTTGTTCATTGGTGCAGGTAAATTATTATAATCAGTTTATTTTATTCAAAGTGTCTTTCACATCATTTGTTCTAGCCCTTCAGATTCAGGTGTGTGAGCTAAAATCTGGCTTGGGACCACTGGTTTTTCAGATCAGGGATCTATGCATGATTTGGATCTTTATACTTAACTCTTGCTCAAACACAATAGCATTGTTTACCGATGTAGCTTAGTTAAGATCAAATACAATGTGCTGCTTTCTTAATACAAAAAAATATATATATATATTTGCTCAAAATGGAAGAAGACTTTCCTGTAATTCTGAGCTTTCTGGATAACGCCTTTACAGGTAAAGGATCCCATACAATCCCATAAAAAACATACAAAGAAAGCAAAATATTTTTGATATTTAATATAATAAATATGAAATATGACATATTGCATTAAAGCTAAATGAAATAGTAACCAAAGATTAGATTTAATAAAATTTTCATAAATTGGTGTCTTAGTTTTACTCAGCTTGATGTACCATTGAATATCTTGTTTTTAAAATATGCAATTGGCCATGGGTTGATTCTACTGACATATAGCTGTTGGCCAAATTACTTTTTCAATAGTCCATGGGTATAACTAGGCAGATTGAGTCCTCCTTATCAGGTCACTCACCAAAACGACAATCGAGGCGACAATCTCCCCGAACTGCCTTCTCCCTGTCCGCCGCCTGTTTAAATTAAAAAGCGCCAGTGCCAATGCACACGCAGCGATTTCCGGAATCACACGAAGTTGCTTCTTGAGGAAACTTCGGGCGATTCCGGAAATCGCTGTGCCGCATGTGTATTGGCAGTTCGGGGAATCCCCCGAATCTCCCTGTCTGCACCAGTCCTTAGTGGGCCTGTGAAGCCTATGAGCTCTGATGCAATGCAACTTCTCTGCAGCATTTTTACAAACCTAAAACTGATAAAGTCACAGCCAAGGCTGCCAAGTCACATGCCATCTATCCAAATCCTGCCCCATATATATGCTAAACTCTGCTTTTTCTGGCCATTAGCTGGACAACAGAGAGGTGGTCTCCAGTCAGTCCCCAGGTTAACTAATAATGCCCCATACAGGCTAAAGATATCATTATGTGTTGCTTAACCTACTCCAGTTGGATGGACCAGTCAGCTATCAGGCCACAAAGAATAATTAGGCCGATAGAGTCAGAATTCCATTGTGAGCCAACATTTCCAAAATCCCCCCTCTATGCCCTCGTTCAAGTGTAAACTTGGAAACAATTGCCTTGACACCCAGTCACTTGCCAGGAACTGCTGATTCACATTGAGTGGGGGAGAAATTCCACCCCTCCCTAGAACTACTATTATTGATTTGCAGAAACCCATATGGACAGCTATGAATATCTGCAAATTCACTTATGTATTCATTGCCTTACCTAATGTTAAAATCACCTGCTGTGATTCTACACAGATCTTAATAAGGCTCTGGTTCATAGAAAATTGTAGCATTCCTCTATAATGTTATCAGTGCGTGTAATTTATTAAAGACTTAATCCTGTACTCACTGATTACTATTTGCAGTCTATTGCTTGCAGCTCACAAACTACTTTAAATAATTGTCCTTTTTAAATGACTGCACATTTCAATGTATAGAACAACACTTACAAAGTTTTTATTCTAGAAAGTGGGGTGTCGCAAAAGTAATTTGCTTTTTCATCCTCTGGGATCTCAACTTTTTACTTAATTGACAAGTACAACAAAGGGATGTTAAGTTGTTTAAATTGTTGCTGTTTGTTACCTGGAGACTTTAACCAAACACAGTGTAAATTCACTACTGTTATTGTATCATAGTCTGCCTTCATATAAAATAAAGTTAACTGTGTCTTAAGCATTGTGCCTCTTAAAGAAAACTGGGACAGACAAGGAGCTTCTCAAGCCGTTTATTGACTGTGGCAAAGTTGCAAAATCTGAACCCCCCCCCCAATCAAAACATCTGCACTGAAAGGAGCCTGCAGATTATGATGTAAAACCTATCTGACTAATGATCCCATATTAGTGTTATCTATCTCTTATCAAATGGGCAGTAGAGACCAGTGACTTGGTTCCTACAATGAGCTGAGTTCTAAAACTGCTTATTCTTCATTGACTTTTTCATTTGGTAAGGCTCATTTACTAAATCATTTCACTGTGCAAAGTGCACAACCCTGACTGAAATCACCACGTTTTATACCAACAATGCAGCATTTTACCCAAAGCAGATATGCAAACTAGTGTCCACACTGGAAAATCACACAAATATTGGAGGATGTTTTTCTAACTGCATGTGTGTGTATGAATCACTAGGTGCAAGTAAGTTACTGTAAATGCTAACTTTAAAAGCACCATCTTCTCGAAGCTTGTTCTACTTTGGGGCTCCTTGTAAACATTTACGCTGTACTTTGCAGGCTGAATGGGCTCAGGCTATACAAAGTGTGTGCGTGGAAACAAAACACCTTTGTCAATAGCATGTGAATAAAATAAATTTGAATTCATTATAGTACTTACATTATGGAAACTGTTATGTATACTGCTCATACTGTACCAAATTATCTTTTAGGAAACTCCATCACCATCACATTTTTTAAGGGCATTTTCGATTGAATAAAGATAGTTTGAATGCAACTTTCCAAAAATAAAAAAGAAAAATTTAAAGGTTCCAGGAGGTCCCCCATAGGCTACAATAGCAATTCAGCAGCTTTAAGGTGGCGGAGTGTCGAATTCAAATTTTGATTGAATTTTGGGCTATTTCATAGTCAAAGTAGCCAAAAATTACTTGGAATTAAAAAAAATTTCATTAGAATTTTCAGCTTTTTATGTGATAAATGGAATTATTGAACACGTCTCATTCATTGTCTTGGCTTGTCCATGTTCCATGCTTCATATTCTTATTCTTTTTTCTTTCTTATAAGAAGCATGGATACACTCTCATGAGGTGCATGCTGTAATTATGAATTCAGGAAGGAATTGGTGACGACTGTGGGAAGTGAGGTGCAGGTTTTGGCATAGCTGGAAACATTCAGAAATTATGTAAGTAAACAATGTTGATGGTAGATTCATTGTCACCTTGAAAGTTTTGTGGTTCATCAGACAGTTGTTAATTTCCATACTAATGGACCTTATCAGGGTCTTGACAAAGGAGTTTGTTCTCCGAAATGTTGCATCTGCACTCCGCTCAATAAAGAATTGAAGATTTCACTCAGACCTGTGTGCCATTGGAATTCTCTTGTTGCCTTATCAGGGTCTGCCATAGACAGAGCACAGTGGGGTAACTACTCGCTGGTGGGCCCTGGTGCAGGATTGGCACCCGGGCACGCTATCGGGCTCTTCCCCTATGAATTGCACATTGAAGTTCTCCTAGCCTCTCCAGCAGGGCCCTGAGAGGGAGTGGGCCCTGGTGCAATTGCACCCCCTGCTCCACTGGTAGTTCCGCCACTGAGAGCACTCCCTGTTCAGTTTTTATTAAACATCCCTAAAAACACAGGGTAATCAAAATTATTTGCAAAGACTCTATAGTGAGTGTTTGTTCACTCACATAATCACTTGCTGCTTGAAGTCAAAGTTTCCTTAGCCTAGGCACCCAACTTAAATATTTAATCAGATAATAGAAATAAGCAGTGTTCAGCATGTTTTGAAAGTCTGCATGTTTTGAAAGTCTGCACGTTTTCATAACTCAGCTTCCCCTCCACCACAAAAAAATTATTTGGAAGTAAGCTTATGAAAATGTTTCCATGTGTTTCACTCCACCCTCCTTCTCCTCTGTGCTATTATCATCTCTTATTTATACACTGCAGAACTGCCACATTTACACAGTGCTTTACCAAGATTGTTCATATCAGTTTCTGGCCAAGTGCTGCTTTGTATTATCATTGCCCTTTATTTATATAGCCCCAAATATTTTGCAGCACTTTACAGAGATTATCAATTATTATTCCCTGCATCCCTGCCCCAGTGGAGTTTACAGTCCAAAGGGCCTATCATATTCACACACTATGATCATTTTCAGCATGGGCAAGTTAACCTGCCTGTATGTTTTTGGAGGGTGGCATGAAACCAGAATACTGTAACCCCAAAAAATAATGCAGTTAAAGAGGATTAAAACATAAGTATGAATAATAACATCTTTATCTTCTATTAAAAGTATACTTTGCTTTTTTTATTTGTTTATACTTATGCATATTTAGGGCATCTTTCTATATTGAAAGAGTTCTGTAGGGCACAAATTATGTTTGTATAAAAAAAAAAAAATAGCATAAGGTAGCATAAAGCCATTAATCAGAAAATGAGGTTGGCTATGTTTGATGCTATGAGGTTGTACAGTATATTACAAGAAGCAGTAGTGCCATCTTGTTCTTTTCCAATATACCTGTGTTCATTTTGTAATACACTGTAGTGTGTATGTATGTACTGTATTTTCTATTTTATATAGGGCTACCCGCTTTGTTAATTTGTATTCTAACCTCTCTTGAATGGAACCAGTGGTTATTAACTCAAGTTATCGTGTTTCACACACCAGTGCAGTCTCTGCCTCAGTACTTTCTATATATTATCTTATTAAAAATGTCTTTGTCCTTGAAAAGCTAACAAGGAAATAAAAAACATTAAGTATGTCATAGCACTAGGGAAAAGGGGTATATATTGCTATGCAGAACACAGGTGGCTAACAAATTAATTGAAATAAAATGGTTTTCTACATATATTTGCTACACCATTGATCTGTAATAAAGACATAGAAATGATTCAGAAGAGCACAAATATTTAATACATGGAACAGAAATGTTTTGAATTCAGCACACCACTTGTTGAAAATCAATTCTCAGTTAAAGACTTTCAGAAGGTCTACTGACCCTGAAAGACCTCATAAAAATGCTGCAGTAAAACAGTGTTATACAAAGTAAGGAAAGTGTGAGTCATCAGGCAAAGTCATATACAGCGTTCTTTCTGTGAGCATCCAGAACCAGAAAACCTATAATGCATTGCTTACTTCTGCAAAGAGTGCCATATTTTGTTAATCAAACATGTCATGAATATTCAATGATGTTTGTATAGATTCTGCTATTCTTGAATTAGATAAGTACTACAAAGTTCTTATTTTTAAGTCTTTATTTTTGTTTTGGGGGTATAGAAGAGACGAAGGGGATGGAGGAATATATCAATTCCAGGAAACAGTATAGTGCATCATATTTTTCTTACATTTCTTAAATTTACACAATCTGTTACCTAGTTTTCCTTCTCTAAAACCTTCTCTTCATCCTAGGTAGTTGGGGTTACTATACTGTTGCTTTGGGTGGGGGAAGTGTGGGTTGAAGCAGGTGGTGGTTTAGTCTATTTTGTCCTTTCTACTATCAAGTCTTATTTCCAGTTTTCCTTTTTCTTTATATGCTTTGGTTTATTCTTTTATTTTTGTCTTTCTGTCTTTATATTCTAATCTAACAGTTTTGTAACTCTTTATTTATTAGATTCACTCCAGTCAAATTGTTTCATTTTCCCCATTCTTTAATGCTAACAATTCTTCCATTGTCTTTGTTTCTTCCAGATCCTTTATCCAGTCAATTCTGTTGTGGTTCTGTATTTCACCAGAGTTTTCTAACTGCTTGTAGTATATGTATGATTGGCTTGTCCTTTATTGTATCCTTTGTAATTTTATTTACATTAAAGATCGTTGTTGGTCTTAGCTTTTTGATTTCTCAGAATACTTTTTTCCACATGAATACCAAATATGGCTAAAATATCCTTCTTTCTTGTTGTATCTCCAGCATTCTTCAGGTGTGTTGCTGCATATCCTGTGCAATACCATGGGTGTTCTGTACCATCTACTTTGTAGCTTGAAATTGGCTTCTTGTACTCTTACTGATCTTGAGCCTTTATGGGCTAACGTCAGTATTTTTTTCCAAGGTCTTTTCATTAATTCTGATGTCTCTTTTTCCCATTGTAGTTTGCATCATATTTCTTCTTTTTGTGTTTCTTCAATTAATTTCTTGTATAATTTCACTATGGGGTGGTTTATTTGAAGTTTTTTTTCCAAATAATTGGTAACCTGCATCTAGTTCCAGTGGTTCCTGGGATGGTTGCAACACCTGGTTTGAACCTTGGTTACAAAAGGTCTTTTTATAATTATCTAATCAATTACATTTGATTTACAGTTGCCTCTGAAGTCACTTCATAACCCTTTAGCCCTTGAAAGAGTTGATTATTGAGACATACCCTTGGATTTCTCATTTGCAAGTTAATTACCTCATGATAACATTTCATTCTCAGTTTTACTCCTGCGAGTGCCAGAAAATTATTTTGTCATTCTTTTAGGGATTGATATTGTCAAAATAGTATCTATGGTCCCAGCTCCACCAGCTCTTGAACCACCAGAACTGATATTCTGTTCCTAAAAGGTCATTGCAACTAAGTCTGGAGAGGGGTCACGTTAGTTACTGCTGCAATGACCCTGACCCTTATGACACTACCCCTGTAGTTAGACAGGGGTGGAATTCCATCATTCTATCATTACTGGCAGCTGAGATCTATACACAGACTTTTCAGCATATCTCAAGGGAAAATAAACAAACAATTAGTTCTAATGTGTGAAAATATAGGGCTTATATATGAGTGCACATGCAATGTGCAAGGAACAATTGTGCAAGTTAACATTTTTTCTACCCATAATGCAGTTTTTTCTGATAACTCCAGTGTAGTTGCAGCCATAAGGTAATGATGGGACTGACACAATTATGTTGAAAATCTTTGTTGTTCAGATGTCATTTCCCAATGCTTTATTTCAAAATGACATATAAATCCAATTCTTTAGGCTCAAGTTCTCTGTGTGATTCAATGTAGACTGCTAAGGGAGCTCTGGGACACCCTTTCAAGGTGATGGTAGCTCTACTATTCTCATGCCTCATCAGGTGCACTGTGTACCATTTGCTAGAAGAGGTGAGAAAAACTAAACCTGCACTACTGAGCACACATACATATTTTGGACAATGTCAAAAAGCAACACAACAAGCAAAATTATCTTAGGAACCAACCAAAATACTTTAGCTTCCTACATTATACATGGTCAAACAATGGATCTTCAGCTCCAAAGAACAGACTCTAGAGGGGGCTAATAGTAGTCAAAGAAGGCAAACATTTTTATAAAGAGAATTACAAAGGCATATTTAAGACCACACGTGCAGTGGTCTTAAAATGAACACAAATTTTGTTATACAGTATATATAGTGATGTCAATGCACTGTATAGATGGCCATTCCATCTATCCAGTGTGCTCTGATCCTTCCAAACCCTGGTGCTACCACCACCTTGAACATTATGATGTGGTTCCCACAACAGGTTGTATCAGTAGCCGAAACAAATCACATGCTAATGCCATTTTAATGCAGCAATGGATGTTACTCAAACCTCACTCTCAGACTCTTTATACCCAAATATTTTGGCCCAGATCCAATTTGATGAGTTGAACTTGAACTGGAACTTTTTTAGTAGGATTTTTTTTCTCCTGAAATTAAAACTTTCGCAGAAGTTTTCACATGATAAAACATAAAATAGCATTTCCTCATTAATTTGAGTCTGGTCCATTCTTTAATAAGTCTGCATTGACACGACTAATTGCAGCTATATGAATATGGGTACAGTACTTACCCCCATATGCAATAAATGGAACTAAGTTTGCTCCGGAGCAGTAACCCATAGCAACCAATAAGGTGTTTGCTTTTAAACAGGTTACCAGTAAATGCTACCTGCTGATTGGTTGCTATGGGTTTCTGCCCCTGGGCAAACTTTTTTATATTTTATTATATAATCCCATTAGTTTTATTCCTTAACCATTTATTTTGACTTAGAAATATTTACTATTTAAAAAAAAAATCAAACAGCATATTTTTTTTATTTTTATTTCTACTGCTACATTCTATAGCATAGCTTTCTAAAATACTCTGTGGGAATAATATATTTATGTCAGCTCTCTCTTATGATTATATGACTCAGGATAATTAATCAAGTTTCCTCATATATATCCCAAGGCATCAGCTAAATAAGCTTTATCACAGATTAGACATGGTCCGCTATTCCTTATAATACTGCAAAGGGTAGTCTTTAGGACACATAAGAAGTGTTACTTTTTTAATTAAATTTAAATCGCGCATATGCACACTCAGTTTTTCGCCCATGCGTCTGTGGGGAGCTACAACCAACCAGTCTGCCTAAGGCACCTGACCAGGTTGACCCGGTGCTGTTTCTATGCACTCCAATGCACTTCTCCAGGTCAAAGCTGGTGAAGGCAAGTCTGGCGATAGAGGTAACAATCAGTAAAATCCGCATCTTAGTGAATTTGTGGAGTTACGTCCATTAGCCAGACCGAAAATTCGCCTGGCGTCAGAGTGCGAAGCAATGCTAGCATTCATCTCCTTCGCTAGCGAAGAGGCACCTGCGCTCGTTAGTAAATCAGCAAAGCAACAAATTGACGTCATGCTGGCGAACTTTCGCCCTTTAGTGAATCTGCCCCCTTGTGTTTTATTTGCTGGTATATCCCTTGTATATTTTCCTTGACAATACCACAATTTACCTGTTAAACTGTCGATGCTTTCATGGAGCAGATTTGAGTAGAAAATGTGCATGATGTGACAAGAGGATTGCATGCATGCAAGTGTGAGTAAACATAATGTGTGCCAAAATTTGTGCTACATTTTTAGTAGATATCCAAAAAACTGCAGCACTAAAGTAACTTGTATCAAGACTTATCAGGCAACAGGAGCCTGGAAATGCTTCATAACATAATAATAATAATAGGCCAAAGAAAACCATTACTAAAGTGCCAGAACAGTCCCATTTCCTAAAGCATGAAAGATGCCAGCTCATTTCTACATTCCTAAGCAATCCCTGTCTGACTGTTCTAGCATCTGTCTTAGACAGTTAACATCATCAGAGGCAAGTAATTAATGGCCAGCTGAGAAGGCCATTATGATTGCCAGTTTTTTCAGAGAGGACCACAATAATCAAAACACAAATGAGTCTTACATTTAGATACACAGGGCTACTAGTAGCAGCTACTTGTCACAGATACAAAATAGACAATAGGGATAACTGGTTGCTAAGGCTCAATGGGACAGATTTACTAAAGTTCGAAGTGACTAATGCTAGCAAAAATCCAGCAGCGTGACATCATTTAGTTATTTCGCCAATTTACTAACGAGCTCAGGCACCCCTTCACTAGCGAAGGAGAGGTACACTAGCGTTGCTGCGCACTGGCGAATGAAGGTAGCTCCACCAATTCACTAAGATGCAGATTTTGCAGACTAAGTTGCTACCTGGCCGGTATTTTACCGGCCTGGCCAGTAAAAATTATGGTTGATCCCAATGTTATTAATAGGGGGAAAAGCTAAATATATATGTAGGCCGGTATTTTTGGCAACCCTTACTTGCGCCAGACTTGCCTTCACCACCTCAGACCAGGCAAAGTGCAACTGAGAAGATAGGAGTTCTTCAAAAAAATTGTTGAAAATTTTTCTAAGTCCCAAAAAATGCTAGCGTCTTTTCCTTTTTACAGGGTGTTAGGTTGCAAAAGATTGTAACATTTTTTTGGGGTACCTGTCTTCCCCCCCTACATTTCCTGACATATGGAACATAAACTATACAGTGGGCACATGTGTACGACAATATAACAACTGTATTTTCTTTTATTAAGGTTTCCCAGGCTTGTGTAATGTAATGTATTTGCTGCACATATACATCTATTGAAACTTCCTGCTGTATGCAAATAAGGCAACGCTAGTGGAACTTCGATTTGCTTGCCGAAGTAACGCTAGCGCAAATTCACATTTGCCGGCGAACAGTCCGCGACATCCCTAGCCAACACAGTGCCTATTGGTGGAGCTACATGAAGTGGATGGAAGTGGATCTGCTTTTATCTGCCCTGTGTGTCCCTAGACTAAAGGTGGCCATAGACGCACAGATAATATCGTACGAAACGAATTTTCGTACGA
>CM044439.1:75073210-75114895 GCA_024363595.1 Xenopus borealis
GCAACTTTATTAATGCTTTGGAAAACTGATGCCTATATGAAACCATATTATAAATGTTTAAAAACATCTTCTACATTCCATTTCATACACAGAATGATTGGCAGGAGCTTCCTCTACCAAATGAAATGTTCAGCATACAGTGTCCAAACATTACAGGATCAATAAGAGATTCAGGGCATGTTTCCAAAGTGACATAGGGACACAACAACATGGCTTTTATTTCATATATTGGAATTCTTGCAGAACTGTTTGAAGACTGTTCACTGGGTATTTTAGAAAAAATACAATCTTTATCCATAAGATAAGAAATGATCAGGAGCTAAAACACTGGTTTGCAATCAAAGGGGCAAACCAGTGTTTTAGCTCCTGGGGACTTATTATCTTATGGTTAAAGATTGTATTTTTTCTAAAATACCCAGTGATCAGTCTGTGTTATAAAAAAAAGTAAGGGTAAATAAGGTTTTATTTTCAGTCTAACAATGGTTCTTCTAAGGGAATTTCTGGGAAAAGTAATGTACTACAATATAAAGTACTGACTGCAACCGATTGTTACCAACAAGTAAGGACTGGTATGATTTGAAGCAGTGAAACTTACCACTGCTTAAAGCATGACTAGTTATTAAGGTGCCATGGCATATGAGGCAAGATCAAGAACTGATAACATTTAAACAGAGGAACTCTCAGATTTTCTAGCAGCTCTTATGCCCTAAAACTTTTCCAGATTTGGCTGGATGTGCATACCTCAAAATGTAATCCCACAAATGTAACCTACGTATTTAATATGTTTTTCTTATTCAATCATTTGAACCCTAGTGCAGTAAACATTAAATCACTCAGTTGTGTTTCGGTACAGCCAGTGCCTCTGCACCACTTGAATTTGTACTCTGCTGAGGAATGAAAACAAGCCTGTAAACAACCTACTGTATGATCCACATAACCTATTACACTATTTTTCTATAAATACTGAGGGTTTATAACAAGATCTAATCATGAATATTTCGCCAAGACAAATAAAGCAATTGAAGGACAAGCTGATTTTAGCAAATGTGAAATAATGCACCCCCCCCCCCGACTGTGGGTTGATAAACACTTTAATGAACACATATATTAGTGCAGCAATCTAGACAATGTGTACAGAGTTCTGCTGGAGACAGACCTGCCCTTTGTGGTACGCATTTCAACTCCCGACTCTATGAATGGCAGGTTGCAGCAAATACTATGAAAACAATCTCTGCACTTTTCATCAAAACCATTCACCTTGTTTAATCCTCTACCCTAGTGCACCAGACAGCAATGCTTAACAGCAGGATGATACAACATGAACATGCATAGGATGAAGCTTAAAACCTTACCCTTTTTTTAAGGAATTGAAAGGCAGAGCACTTCTTGACTGGGAATCCATTCATGTCTTTGTTGACCATTTTTCTCAATGGAAAAATATTGAGTGAAAAATCCACAGACACTTGCTTAGTCACTGCATCCTTGTCTCTCTGTACCAGAAGACAATATATTCAGAGAGATCGGTGAATGAAAGACTTGCTCAGCAGTGAGTTCTTCAGTTCTTATCCTGATACATTCATTCTGCACAAGCGGCTGCAGCAGTCCTTTGCAGCTTGCAGTAAACAGGCAAGACTTTTAATTCATTAATAGCAGGAACGTAGGATATGGTAAATCACAGAGACTTGCTGACAGCCCATCCATTGAACAATGAAGCACTGAGCCATCCTGCACTTGGCATCAAGTGCTCATTGCTTACTATTGACAATGTTCTCTCCCAAACCCTGCTCCGTCTGTTATTCAGGTGACGTGATTCTCTGCTCTAACAGAGATGAGAGCTGCGACTCTCTCCTTGCCTTTTTTTCTGGGTCTTTTCCACTGGGAGTTACGTAGATATAGTAAGAGAGCACAAGGAATGGAGAGAACATTAAATTAATGAGGGTACCAATGTTTGCTGTGCATGAATCAATAGGCTCCTACCATGCACATGTTTGCCCTAGAGAGGAATCCACATGGGAATACTCATATTCTTTGTTCTAAAAAATCCCGTTAAGAACATACCATTGTTTAATTTCCTTTACATGTTAACAGGATTGAATGTGTTAAAAGCCACATATGGTTATATGGAAACCAGCACATATCTAAACTGATTACTAATCAATCTTATATGGGGCAACATCAGGAAAGCTGGTCAGTTGATATAAGCGCCAGAGGCAATTGCTCAGATTTTCCCCTTGCCTTTACAGTCCTATGCCCTGTCTGCAGTTTTAGCTAGAGGGAATAACAAAGATATGCAGACCTACATATAGAGACATACAGACATACAAAGCAATCAGTCTGTATTCCACAAAATCTGTAATTTAGTGGATGTCTGTGAAGGTTTCCATTCATCCAAGTCAAGGTGCTGGAACAGGCCCTTCCTGATGACGGCTTGTGTTTGTAACGTTGAAATAAATCTACCAGCTTTTTTTTCACTTATCAAGAGCTCGGTGTGCGGATGTTTTTTTTTGCTTTATATATATATATATATATATATATATATATATATATATATATATATATATATATCAATAAAAAAATTAGCCCATTGCTGTCCCTTTACATTGAATATAGTACTGACTTCGAATCTAAAGTAATTTTTATGCAAAATAAATTCTAACAGTATAAATTCAATAGGTGGTCCCACATAATTCACATTTCCCGAAATCAGTCTCCTTACTGCCATTATACCATCCCCATGCAGTAATGATGAACAATTGGCATCTATAGTACACAAGAAACTGTAGTTTAGCTATTCTAGGGCAGGGAATAGCCCGTCAGGCCCAGTAGACAAATATATGTGTAAAGCACATGAACACTTTTTGAGCTCACATCCAGGTGTATACAGGTGTAATGGTTGTGTAATGTGTGGGAGCCTTATATTGGGTACACATTTCACACATCTGCCCACAGGCAAAAAATACAAAATTAAACAGAGAATGACATGTGAAACAGCAATGGGGATATACATCATTAAATGCCCATGTGGACTAGTGTATTGTGGCAAGACAATGCAGCAGTTTAAAGAAAAGATTAGTATGAATAGGGCCAGTATACAGGCTGTCCTAGACCCAGATAGAAAAGCTAAGATGATTGAAGGTAAGAAAAAGCAGGACATTGCACAACAACAGCAACAATGTCATAGAGGGGGTTACATTGAGAATGAGCTATTGCGAAAAGAGATCTTTTGGATTAATTCATTAAATTGTATAGCTCCAAAGGGTCTAAATGGGCAGGTGGCAATTTAGAGGTGATTTTGTTTTTCAAATTATCATCCTCTTTTAGAAAGTTTCAAAATATCATCCTCTTTGAGAGAGTACCATTGTTTAGCAGTGTAAGAAATGTAACAAATATAATGAATGGAAAGGTTTTCGACATGTAGTAACAAAAGTTTTTTATATATTATGTTTTGCAAGATGAATCCCATATGGAAAAGGGATATACATAGTGGAGATGTGGTATAATGCAGGGGTCCCTGGGGAGTGGTGTAGCGACGAAATTTTTTTGCAAGGACCAGTGGGTCAGGGTTCGGGGGTCCAATTCTGATTGTCCAATTTGGAGCACCTTGTTAATTCAGTGCTAGGCTTGCGGCCCAGTTCAGGATTTGGTGCGGCTTCTGGCTCACTGCTCAGCATGTGGGGACCCCTGGGATAATGCACTTTATATTACTATTTATAAACATTGTGTGCTTTTTTATCAATTTAATTGCAAAGGAAATGTATTTAAATGAGAAGAATTGTAATTGGTTGTAATCTAAAAGCACAATTATGTCATTTTTGGTGCCTTTTGGCACTGTTAAAGTATTTAAAGTTTGTTTGCACAATACACAATATCCTTGAAAAAGGTCCCAAAGACAGTGATAAGCCTAAAACTGTCCACACATGATAAGATCCTCCATGATGAGATCATCTTGCCTGTCAAGTTTTTCAAATAATCGCGTCTCTGCCAGATTTGGCCATTTAAGCACTGAATTTGGCTGGTGTTTTGGAAGAATGTCTACTAAAAATGTGCAAAATACCATAAAAATATCCATAAATACTAATTTGTTTTATATACAGCATGATATAACTCACCTATAGGAGTGCAACACTAACACTGACGCAAGATTATCACTTTGGCACAAATCAATATATTTTTTTTAAACATGGACCATGTTTTTGTATTTGTGTACAGGTATTTGTGTACAGCTGTAGTGAAGTGTAAGTGTTGTTGATTTATACATAGGAAAAATTATGTTTGCACATAATTGCAACTTTACAATTGGTATTTATTTTTTATAGCTTTTTAATTACAGGTATTTGCCTATTTCTTCTGACTCTTTCCAGCTTTCATATGGGGGTGGGAGGGGGTCACTAACCCCATCTAAAAACAAATTCATTGTAAAGCTGCAAATGTATTAAGAGTTAACTCACAAGTGAGCACCCCCTTTAAACCCTTTTACTCTCTGATTTGCTTACATTGATACATTTAAACTACAAACAGGGTTGCCACCTAGCTGGTTTTTTACAGGCCTGACCGGTATTTCTGATGGCTGATCTCAATGTTATTAATAGGAAAAAAAGCTAAATATATAGGAAGGCTGGTATTTTTTTTAAGAAAAGGTGGCAACCCTAGCTACAAAAGATAAGGACATCTACAGGAAGCTGTTAGACAAAGTTCTGCCCATGCATCACTTGCTCAACCTATAGTAATCTGTGCAAAATATTACACTTAAATGGAAACTTGTTCCCATGGGCTGCTGATATATATGCAAGAGGGGAAGCCTTCTATCCAGAGATGCTCCATTGCCTGCTATCTCTTGGTATGCTATGCATTTAGAAATCAATTGATGTATAATGCATTACAGGGATTGTGAAGTCAATATTATAGGTTTGTTGGTATTTTTCTAAATAACCATAATATTACTTTAAAGTGCCATTCTTCATGGTGACACGTAATCAATGAGTGAGATAAATCGAGTTAATTATATAAGATAATGTCTGAACCTACTACTGCACACTCATTTAATGAGATGTTACATAGAATGCTTAAAGTGTTTTTTTCCTGCTTGATTTTAAAAATTAATATGAAGCAATATAGAAATGGGTTATTTTAAATCATGCTGCTCTCAAGGCAGACCACTGCTTCATGAGCTGGGCCTTCACAGGAATGGTGGAGGTTAAGGATCTCCAGACAGAACTATAACCCTCATACACAATTTCACTTAAAACACATTCACCAAATTCCTTTCCTTCAGGGTCAGGCCTAGCTTAATATTGAGACCACCAGACCCACAAACATATATACCGTCTCCTTAGAATGGAATAGAGTCCTGTGTTGGTCTAATTCTGTTTTTTCCCCAACCACCTTACCAGCCTGCACCCTACCAGTGTACCCCCTGCAGGATAACCCCCAGGTTACTCAGGGACTGATTATTTGTGCTGTGGGGGCAGAAATATTACTTGTACTTTATTGTAACACTATGGGGCAGATTTATCGAAGTGAAGATAAAAAAAATTGAATTTCAAGTTATTTTTGTGTACTTCGACTAGGAAATAGTCCAAATTTGATTCAAATTTGCAAAAAATTTGAAAACTTGAGTTTTGAAATGTATCATGTAATGTCTCTTTAAAAATTCAAAGTCGACCATTCACCATATAAAACCTGCTGTTTTAGCCTATAGGCGGGCCTTCTAAAACCTATTTGGAATAAATTGGTGGACTTTGAAACTTCCAAGTTTTTTTGGGGGAAAAACTTAAAATCGTATTCGATAGAATGCGCTATTACTTTGATTCGCACGATTCTAATTCAATCGAATACGGACCTATTCAAAAATGGACCTATGTGATTAAAAAAATATTTTTCTTCAACTAAAATATTAATTTCCTGTGTTTTATGTAGGGTTGTACTATTTATTAAGGGATAATCTCCCAGTAATTTCATCATTCCTGTTTCTGATTTATTCTTTCTATACAGGTACAGCACCTGTTGTGCAGAATACTTGGGACCTGGGGTTTTCTACTTCATACCTTAGTCTTAGTTTGAACACAAGGTACAAGGTACTTTTTTATCTAATGGGAAATATCAACGTGGTTCAGGAGTCACATAATTATCTCTCCCAAACTAGGAAATGCAAAATGTTTATGACAACATGTCAGTGCCAATCCTATATGGCATGTTCTTATTTAAATTCAGAAGATAGGATGAAAGAAGAGGTTATGGTTATCACATTGTAGTTTAGTTATCATTTTTCCACCTTGAAATCGCTGGTATTGTCAATATGAAAGAAGCTCAACCCCACACTTGTTCAACTACCTAAAGAACTCATAGTTGCTGAGAACTGTATTTAAAGGAGATCATAGCTATACACATACTCAGAAATGATGGATAGTGAAAAGTGGATATGCCCCTCATAAACTGCAGGAAAAACAAAACTTTGCTAAACAAACTGAAGCCAAAAGGTGTTTTTTCATGGCAACTTTTTCTGTTATATACATTGGATTTAACAAATTTAAAAAAAAATCATCAGCCTTTAATTTGGACAAATAGGCATATAATATTTTAGGTTGCACATGCATTACATCTTGGGGACTAGAATTTTGAAATGATAGTGCCATACCCTAGTGCAGTGCACCTTACACCAGACTGGAAATCTGGTGCAAAGCATAAAACATTGTGCTCAGTGGGGACAAAGCAAACCTGTAGATACTGCACAACACATCTTGAATCAATTTGCACTTCATGAATGGTACAGTAGTAGTAGTAGGGGGTATGCATGAAGTCCCTTTGTCACTCAAATGCATGGTCCTAAATGGAAGGTGCAAGTTGAGTCTGATAGCATGCAGTTATTGGTCATGCACATTTTTTTGCACCACATTCAGAAAAGGTTAAGAGAATTTAATGACTACTGGCCACAATATGCTTTTAAGCAGATTTCCTATACATGCTTTGTACTGACTGCTAAAGTTTGCACCTTTTATTAAATAACTCCATTATACTTTTACAATAAACTTCATTGTGTCATTAAAATCACATTCATATCAATAAAATGAATCAGTGTATTTTATCCCCCCATCTTACAGTAAAAGTTTCCCAATCCAGAGTTTCTTCATTTGAGCAACAAGTGATAAGAAGGAAAGAGGGAGGAGAGTTGAGGGAGTATAGGGAAGGGATGTAAATCACTGCCAGCATGCTCAGATCGTAATTGATATGGGATTGGTACAACATCCTGGGTTGCTGATTATACAAGTATGGGAATTTTCTGTGTGGAAGGATCTGATGCTTCTCTTACTCACAATAAGTTTTTTCATTGTGAAGAAACCATGATAAGCTAATTGTGCTGATCAAGGATACCACAAGGCTTTACTCCATATGCATTAACTGATAATACCACAAACAAGGCTTTACTCCATATGCGTTAACTGATAATACCACAAACAAGGCTTTACTCCATATGCGTTAACTGATAATACCACAAACAAGGCTTTTCTCCATATGCGTTAACTGATAATCTCACAAACAAGGCTCATGCACTAAAAAAATTATATGTAAAGGGCTCCCTGAGAAGCAACCCTGAAAATTTAGGTGGGGGGGGGGCATGAATTAGTAAAGAGTAACCTCAGGAAGTGGCAGGTATGTGAATCAGGATAGGATTATAGAAATTGTAGGACATTTGGGAAGAGGAGGCCCATAGGAAATTTTAAAGGGGTTGTTCACCTTCCAAACATTTTTTTCAGTTCAGTTGTTTTCAAATTGTGCCCCAGAAATAAAGACGTTTTCCAATTACTTTCCACTTGGAGTATTAGCAACTACAGCATTGTATCAATTCTAACAGCTGTCTGTTATGAAACCCAACAATTCTGATCAGCAGGGACAAAGATCAGAAATGTATCCATTAAATGTATAAATTTAGAACAGTTTACAGGGTTGGCAACCCCCCCCCTCCCAGAACAACTTTAGAAGGTGAAAAATGACACTTCAATATTACAAAAATGGTCCTAAATAGAAAATTGTGTAGTAACAAGGGAGTTAGGCTATGATGTAACCCTTTCCAAGTTTGCTGTAGGGGATCTGGGGCAAATGAGATACTGAAACCCTGGAAGGTCATCTCTCTACTCCTTTGGCTATTCTTAGTTTGGTGTCTTTATATGCTGTCTCTGCTACACATGTGAATGTACTTAGAGATTTACTGTCATGTGTGAGTATGATAACCCTGTGGCACTTTATGCCTGAATAAAGCCTTTCTACTGTTTTGCAAAGAACCCCTGGCATCTAACTCTATTCTTTTGTACTTTTGGTAGTAGTGAGCTGTAGTTCAATAGCATCTGCACATGTTATTTCCATTTTGCAAAAGCCCATCCCAGTGAAAGAGTGTGTAGCCCATGCTCCACCCCTCTAGATGGTATTTGTCTGTTTCAGCCAAAAAGGGGTCACGCAAGGTTTCCAGATCTTTCACCAGATTTGCTCTTCTGCCAAATGCCACGGTTGTCATTTAACTCACCCTGGTATATGTCAGATTTTTGTAGTAAAAAAAGAGTGCCACTTTCTAATGCAAAAGTGGTAAGGGTGCCTTAACATTCAGGTCACATATTTGATTTTTGCATACATAGGAATACTGTATATATTTTGGGCAAAATGTTGACCAGTATATATTAGTTAGGTAAAGTTGATTTGCACTTTAGTAGCTCACCAATTTAGAAGCCCAGTGCATTGGTCTTATATGATACATACCATATCCTCTTGCCATTAGCAGTGGCCCACTTCATATTTACATAAAATGAAACCTCATACATGCTCTGAGATAAGGCATCTGCAGGTGATCCTATAGCCTTGTGCATAACAAAATTAAGTTTCTTATCAAATCCTGAAATCTTTTTTTATTTGTGTGTTCATTTTGTATCAATTATTTTGCGTAGAGTAATGTTATTACTATTATAAGTTAATTGTTCCTTTAGCTTCTATTGAAATGCAAATATAAATGCAAGTAACAGTTGGTGCCTGAATCTCATCAATAGCATTGATCACAATTTAAATAAGTGGAAAAGTTTAAAGGAAAAAGATTCAGTAAAGGTTAACCAATTAGTTTTTAATACTTTTCTTGGAATGAGTAATGGCTTTTTCTCTAGCAAGGATTCCTTTTGTTATTCTGTGTTCAATAGGTGACATTAAATTAATTAGAAATAACATGTAATTGGGACACATATTGTTGGTAAGAAGCTAAATGCACAGTATCAGATGCAGAAGAATGAAAATGCCCTTGACAAGGATTATGGTGGAGCTGTTATATTAAGAACACAAGTCAAGCTACAGAACATTTACATACCATTTGCCAGAAAACAAGGTCAGAATAAGAGAAATAGAACATTAATTATGCATTTTCCAAATTAAATGAGATTGGAGCAGTTCAGTTTAGGCAGCCATGTCAGGGTCATAAAAATGCTTGTTGCATTTTATCCATTAAGAAATATATTTTATAAATATATCTCTTCTCTAGTATTCTATGCTTCATAACTACTTTTGTAGGGAATTTGACTTATGCTCGAAAAAAATGACAAAATATATACGTTTGGGTTCCAACATCCGGAAACCCGTTATCCAGAAAGCTCTGAATTACAGGACGGACATCTCTTCATTCAAATGATTAGTGATGGGCGAATCTCCCCAGTTTCGCTTCGCCGAAAAATTCTCGAATTTCCAGAGAAATTCGAGAATTGGCGAAAAATTAGCGAAACGATTCGAGGCATGCTTTTGACGCTCGTCGCGTCAACTTGGACGCGTCGGTTTTTTCAGCGAATTTTCGCCATCGGCGAATTGCGAGAATTCGCTGCAAATTCGCCCCTGGTGAATAAATTTGCCCATCACTAGAAATGATCCATAATTTATAAATGATTTCCTTTTTGTAATAAGAAGACAGTACCTTGTACTTGATCCAAACTAAGATATAATTAATCCTTATTGGAGACAAAACAATATTATTGGGTTTCATTTTTTTAGTAAATGTAAGGTATGAAGATCCAAATTGCAGAAAGATCCCTTATCCAGAAAACCCCAGGTCCTGAGCATTCTGGAAACAGGTCCAATACCTGTACAGCAAAAATAGCTTGTGTTTTTATGCTCAATAAAAACCATGTGATGGGTTATGGGTCGCAAGTAGTGTTAAAGGAACAATATGATGCAGCATATATTTGCCCAGTGGGAGTGACTTGTCCTTGGCTGAGAAAATCCTTTTTGGCCCTCTCAACCCCCCTCAATTCTGTGTGAACTTGTAAATCTTTCAGTGGGTTTAGGCCCAGTGGGGAAGATGTCCAGTTTACAAATCTATATGGGTCCTCCCTCAACCCTTTCTGACCTGAGACTGCAATGTCAACACAGACAGTAATTAGCTATCATCACTTTTGGCTTGGGAAAGTAAGATTAATCAATGTATAGTTAATTTTTCCTTACATAGAGGCATACATTATAACTGAGATTCAAAACATTGAGACCCTGGTGGTCAGAGATCCTATGCAAAATCCTTTGGTTACATCAGTGTCTTATAACGGTTTCCATATAATAAGAAAATCTTATAATTAATTTTGTTTGCACAGGCCAAATATGAATTGGGCTGTAACACTGTTTAATGCATATGAAATGTACAAAACTTTTATAAAATCCTTATGGACCCTCGAACAGTTTAGAATCATTTGGCTCAACAAGTCTGCTGTTTCTTCAAGGCCTTCCTCATTTCAATACATCCTGGAAGCAAATGAAAACTGACAGCCTGCGTATTTGTGTCTCCTGTTAGAAACTTGACAAGATCATTTCTAACAACGGCCATCTGACAAACTGGAGATAGCTGAGTTAGAAGCGAGAAATTCACAATATGCACAACATGTTTTTGTATTTGTAGCATGTATTGAAAGGTCTGTTTGACTTCTTTATGGAGAATGAGTGAGTTTTAAGAGTTCATAATATTAGATCTCCACACCATCATTGATTTAAGTATTAAAAGATCAGGACATCATTCAATACGAAGGGAATGAACTTAACTCCTTAACTGTAAGAATCATTTCACATGGAGATTTTCCAGTATTGTGTACCTACAACTCTTCTCCAGAACCACAAAATCTCTTCAACTGACCCATATGCATGGACATGAAAATTAGGTATATACATTCATATTTTCAGAAAACATAAATTTGAATATTCCATACATACATATTTGAAATAGTCCGAAATGGGAAATAACTGGAGGCAGCTTTTGTCTACACTTTCACAGAAACAAATTTTCAAGAAGGATATTAGCTAAAGGCGACAGTGTCATAACTACTGGGGGAGCAGGGGAGGGCAATTGCACCAGGGTCCACACCCCCGCAGGGCCCCCAGGAAGGTTGCACCATGATGTAGCCAGCTTCAGCTGCTAAGAAAATCAGCAAAAACTGTGCTACTGCACACCTAGTTCTCCAAAGAAGATGGCCATATTTCTTTTTAATGAAGCCCTGTGCTTCTTGGCCCAGTGCAAAAAAGTGCATGTGTTTATATACACAAAATGCAGAGGATGCAATGACGAAATAAGTCCATAAAATGCTTGAGTCATCCAGCTCAAAGACACAAAAAAGATTTCAAAATCTTCAGACTTGCCCTTGTACGAAGACTAGGGCAGGCCCCTTCGTCCCCAACCTCCCCTGGCAAAAGGCCTGCAGGTGGCAAGGGTCTTCAGATCCCTTTACTGCAAGGCAAGGGGGTGGTCTATTTATCCTTTCCCCTTCAGCTTGAAGGCATATAAGGGGTAGGAAACACAAAAAGGAACTCCAAAGAGGACCCAACCTAATGGACACACATCTTCCCTTTAGATCAGTGCTTGGGTCCTGAGGTTTATTGAACCAAATCCAAAATTGCTTAAAAAAAGTGCTAGGTTGCTCATGAGGAGTAGATAAAAATGTGCCTGTACCCAAGCTGATCAGCAGTTTCAGGTGTAGGTTGTATGGGCTGATTTTTGTCTTTCAGCCAAGGCCGGAACTAAGGGTAGGCAGAAGAGGCACATGCCTAGGGCACCAGGCACATACCTCATAAGCAGCCTACCCCTAGTCTGCAGAAAAAAAGGGATATGTGGGAGCACTCCAATGCCAAATAAAAATATAATAGTAGTGCAGCTGATCTGGCCAGGATAGTTACAAACATATGAAAACATTGTTCAACACACATCCCCTATTTCACAAATGAATTTATATATCTAAGCTTTAAATATCTAAACTAATGCATGTATTTTGCTGTTCTCTGACCTCAGAGCTTGTTGATAAGGGGGATGGGGAGCGACATGGCCAGTGGTTGCCTGGGGTGCCCAGCTGGCATTACCCAGCACTGCCTTCAGCCCCCACCTGTTGTTAGCCTAAACTTAACTATAGCTACAAGAGACTTCACCAATGAGAAAGGTGCTTGGCATTTATTTGTCAGGCTGTTATCTTGCTGTTATCTTACCTACTGCAGTTACTCTGTAATTTAAACTTAATTATAGTTTACTGTATTCAGACATGGAGAAGGAAGACATACTTATACAGTGCTAGAAAAACTGTGTTCTTCCAACCACAATTGCATGGCCAACAAACATGGAACTAGATCTACACAGATTAAGTGGGATGCTCATTGAAGGTTTATTGTGCATTTTAATGTAGTGGTTGGCTCTGGAGAGCTGGGGAATACTATAATGGAGAAATGTTTGTTAAGAATACAATCCTATTTTTTGTACTACAGATCTCAGCATCTTTAACCCTTTATATTAGACTGTGCTTGGATTTCAACAAGAATTGAGAACTGATCCATTATGGCTTAGATCCCCTTTAATGTTTAGATCATTAAGTTATGTTTTATCATAAACATCCCAAATAGTTACTTTGCTCTGTATCGTGCCTCTGCCTGCTTAGCCTGCTAAAGTCCTGGTTTGAGGGACTAAATGTTGTTAAGTGACTGGACACATGGAAGAAAATCTTCGGAAAAATCAAAATTAGGGTATAGTAAGCTCTGCAAATGAGCACTGAGCAGAGTACATATGTACCCAGAAAGTGTTACTTGGAATATATTAGGCAGAATATGATTGCTAAAATATGTTTTTCCTTTGTATATCATATTACTGTATACCAGTGGCTAGCTGAATGTAATTTTTTACAACCTATGTCTAGGTCATTGCTTCAACTGATAAAAAAGGATTAGTAAACTGCTACATTATAATCCAGATTGCACTTTAAACCTTCTAAACTAAGCAGTAAGAGTACAGTGGTGCCTCGGATGAAGAAGTATGACTAAAGCTTAAGCTCTGTGGGAATTAACATCAGATGGGGCATCTCATGCTGACTGTCCAATCAGGACACGACTGAGGCCCGTTGAGTTTGCCTCAATGAAATGAAGGTCTCTGTCATTCAGATTCACTGGCGCATCTTAAAGAATGAACTGTCTGTTCTTTACAAAGCTAAATTATCTGTATGAATTGAGCACAAAATCCTTCCACGTCAGTGCTGGCTTTCCTCTATAATATCATTTTTATTATTATGCATGGAAAGCTAAACTATAATAGTATTTTGTCTCTTCAAAGAACGTACTTTCCTTAAGCAGGACAGATGGATCATAAGAAAAATAGCATTATTTTTAAAGCAATATAAAGAATAAGCATAAGCAGCCTTCAACACTGCAGTTGCTGCCGATGTAGAACTTCATCTCCCATCATCCCCTATGTCAGCAGAGCTTAAGTACTTATGATGGACATTCTCTTATATAGAGTGATGGAACAAGAGCAAATTTTATTTAATATTAAACCTGTTTTTTTTTTTCGGTTGTTTAAAATGCACATGCAATTTGTTCTTATCACAGATTCCAAAGGTCTCTCCTTTTCTTATTAAAAATGATGGCCTTCTCATTTATGCGCCAATCTATTTAATGGTCACAGTATCTGCTTCTTCATTTATTTATATACATATATATATATATATATATATTGCTGCAGTAAGTTACACGGCATTACACCATCATAAATAACATACAAAGGTTTAACACAAAAATGTAACAAAGGTTACATGAAAGGATAATTTATTCAGATATACTGTATAATATTAGAGCTTCTCCTTAGAGGTAGATAGATAGTCTTTTCAAATCACGCTAAGCTGGAGCAACAGTTTAATATTTGTTTGCGAGGATTATGGTTACAGTTTCTTGCAGTATGTAGCAGACAGATGTCATGTATTGCAGCATTAGAATCCAACACATGGTAGAAAGCCCTTCTGCTTATTTCAGTTATCAGACTCAACGTCAACACGCTTTTTAAAGGGAGAAATCAAAGTACATCCTACATTTGAACACTTATTTTTGTACTGGTTCTAGACCTGCTTGTATTCTGAGGGAATACCTAAAGCATCAACATGGTATGCTAATAAACTCAGGCATGGATGCATTAGTAAAAATAAATATGCAGGTTGACACCATCAAAAATAGCCTGACTGGTGAGCTAAACATGTGCTCTAGGATATATCTGATTAAGCCCCTACTTGTCTTATACATCAACGTCTGCAGGAAGCCTTACACGATTAGTAAAGCTTTTTAATCCTATTTATAGTATCTAACCTTCAGTATGACTGCATGCACTTGCAGGGATGTGCTTGGAATGCAGGGTGCAAACAAACTGCAGGCTGACACTACTGAAAGAGTGCTTAGTAATGATAAAACTGCAAACTAGTTTAGAGATTCCCAGCGACCTCGGTCCAGTCCAGTGAGCATCTGAGTCAGCTGTATGCTTTATTTATGTCTGGCAGAGAAAGATTAATTGCAGTGTCCTATTGTATTTAGACCAAACTAATTTCAAGGCAGGTACCATATTAAGCCCCAGATGTCTTCATGAAAAATGCTGAACCCGAGTCTGAATATTATCTTAATAAAAGCTGAAGGCAGCAATCCAGTTATGAATGCCTGAAATAAAAAATAGAATATCAGTTGCAAGCAACGTCATCATTACGGAATACATTTATAGAGAACTTTTTAAAACCATGAATATTTATTCATCGACTTATGATACCATAAACTAATTATTCATGTGCATTTGTAAGCATTGTTTTTTTAGCATTTTAATGTGCACATTCTATGGCGCTGCACTTTTTAAAAAAGCCTGCTGTTTTGAAGCAATTACTATCCGGAAACCCACTATCCAGATAAGCTCTGAATTACAGGAAGGCTGTCTCCCATAGAGACAGATTTCTCAGTAATAATAAAAGCATCTTGTACTTGATCCCAAGTAAGATATCTTAGTGAATGCAAAACAAGCATATTGGGTTTATTTAATGGAAATAATTTTTTAGTGGTATTACGGTATGGAGAGCCAAATTACAGAAAGATTCCTTATCCTGAAAACCCAAAGTCCTGAGCATTATGGATAACAGGTCCCATAGCTGTCCTATCAAATCCTTGAATGCTTGGGTAGTTTACTGACTATCATGATGCACATTTGCTTAAGTAGTATTAGTTTTGTATTATAATGCTGTTTTATAGTTTGGTATAAAGATTGCAGGACTGGTAGTGTTTTAATTACTTTTAGGAATATATATATATATATTATATTTTGACATTTGTTTACTTCATGATGCAAGCCTTCGGAGAAAAAAAACCTGTGAAACCTATCCTTACTGCCTTTTGGTTTAGTAAAAAAAAAGTGCAGAAACAAGGGCAGACGTACTATATAGCCTAAAGACTCCAGTACCTAGCCTTGAGCCCTAAGGTGACCCAAAACATTTGCGAAGTCAGGGAATGGGGGTTAAGGTAAAGGTAGTGATGGACAACACTTCAGTAGCAACCAATAAACCACCACTACTTTTAGGTGACACAAGGATACAACTGTCAGTTCAGATGTAATTTGCCATAAACAATGGAAATTGACAAATGGAAAAATCACAGCAAGCAACTGGTGCAAATGGTGTAACATTCTTTCTAATGCACACTTGCTCACAGAAGTAGAAAGGTACAAAACGGAAGCATAGATGCAGAGAAAGATTAATAGAATGGAGAGGGCAGACATTGAGAGCACTGAGCGTATCATACACTCCTCAAGCAATGGATGCATGCCGTTTGCAGGTGATGCTTTTTGGTGAACACAACTGAATCCAAAGGGACTGCCTCTGTCTGCTTCTATAACATCTCTCTGCAATGTATCATTTACCTCTAGTCAGTATCAATAAATCACACTCCTCATGTGTGCCACTATATCAAAATCCAAACAAGCAATTTACAGTTTCTTTTTAATCTCTGTTTTACTCATGCTCTTTGCAATAGAGTTTCTGCCATCTCATTTGACGCTTACAAGTGCAGAGAATGACTGATGTTTTAGAAGGCTCTGAGCTCCTTATTTAAGGTTGCCATTATTCCTGTACTACTGAAACATGCATCCATTTGTAATAAATAAATAATTTCTGATGTTTGGCATCAGGACTGGAACTGGAACTAGGGGTAGGTAGAATAGGCACCTGCCTATGCCTACCCCTAGTACAGGCTCTCCTTCTCCTGCTGCCACTCTCCCCCAATTGTACCTGCTCCCCCCTGCCAAGTGCAGAACTACATGGACGATTCATGTCCGTTTTCAGTGGATGCGACACTATGCGCAAAATCGGATGCAACAGGAACAAGGTAAGGTAGGAAGTCGGATGGTTTTGTAGGGTTGATCTGATGCGGAAGAAAATGCTGCATGCTGCGTCTTCATCCGACAGTCATGTTGCGTCTGATCAACCCTGTAACACCATCCAACTTTTCTATTACTTACCTTGTTTTCCATTGCATGCATTTTTGCACACAGCGTCGCATCCGCCAAAAACAGACGTGAATCATCCATGTAGTTCTGCCCTGAATGTCAAAGCTCAGGCATGCGTACAATCGCACGCATACACATGGGGAGGAAAGGTGGCCAGTCAGGTTGCCTAGGGTACAAGTGATGTCTGTGCCCAATTCTGAAGCTATTGATGATGGGCATGAAAGGACCGCTCAAGCCACCACATTGTCAAGAGGCAGTGGCAGCTCCAGGGTTTCCCTGCATCAATCAAGGTTCAGTAGCTCTCAATTCGGAATGGAAGACAATGTGCAGCACAACTATACAGAAGTGCAAGGAGCACATTTTAATGCAAGTACCTTTCATGAAAGGGGTTTAAGATGCAACTCAATGCAGGGAAGAGTGCAGGAGCACAGCTGCACCTGCAGATGTAAAGGAGCCCTTTGCCAAGGTGCAGTAGCCCATAATGACCAATAAGATGTTGGTTACTATTGGTTGACTGGTAAATGCTACCTTTTGGTTGCTATCAGTAATAAGAACTTTGTATATTATATTACATAATCATGTTTTCAGAATGTCTGACTGATATTCTGTATTTGATGGTGAATATTGCTGTAAAAATCCCATGATGGATTTACATCTTCTTACATACAATATTGAAAAGATAAAATATATTACATATATTCAGTGTCAAGCTTAATAGTTAGAAAAAATGTACAACCTTTACAAAGCTACATATACTTTTCGTCTAAAGTACAATTGAACAGTTGATCTGATCTATGCCCAACCATGACAATAGAACTTGTCATGCCATGTTTGCCACACCTATATAAACAACTATAAAAAGCTGCAGACAGACTGAATTAAAATTACCCATCCTGTGATTGAAAATAAGTTTGCTCTCTAGAAAAAGAAGTACTATACTGAGGGAGAGTATTACTTTGTAAATTATGACCCTGTTGTGGAAATATTTGGGTTGCCTTATACTTACATAAAGAAAAGTGCTGCTGATATTATAAAAATAAAAAGACAAAAAAAGGACATTCTGACCACATTTTTAAAATAGGTATATATAAGCTTCAAAGTTTCTTCTAATATAAATTGTGCTTTACTATGCTTTTCCAAGCTCATATTTTATAAGGACTTGCAGTTGCAGCCTGGCAGATTGCTGAGACCTAGTGATTGATCCCTATGATACTTCCCTTGCTATTTGGTCCAGCTGAAATAAGATCATATCATAACAGCCTTCTGTTCTCTTGTCACTCAACCAAGTTTTCTCTCCAAGTACAAACCCTTCCCCTAGCTTAGGGCTTGGATCTATACTCAAGGTATTTTGCTTATTATGCTTAAGAAAGGGCAGGAACCTGAAACATTGCCTAGTCTTTGCCCCTAATAAATTAAGATTTTCACCATTGCGAAGTACTTCAGCTTGAATTCCTCTATAAGTACCACATATTTCCTATAACCCAAAAAATACCCTGGGTAAACAACTGCATATAAAAGGAAACTTTTAAAACAGATGTTTGCAAAATATGGCTACACCCTATGGGGGCTTAAAAAGTTGCTAGAAGGTTGTCCACAGCTAAAGAAAGGTGCCTGGTACAACCATGTTTTCATTTTTAACAATCAAGGGAAAGTTGTGCTCACATAGTTGTTGTGCTCACACAGCAATGAGGCTGTGACCACAAAATACACATAGTCAAATACAAGAGGTCCCCTGCACGCAACCCATTATCAATATATTTAAGACATTGAGACATTTTGTGCATACAGCTACTAAAAATGCCTTACCCTTTAAAAAAACATTAGCTGTATGTACAAAATATCTCAATGTCTTAAATATATTGATAATGGGTTGATGTTTCCATTTTTCTGTATCCTATTTATGAGCTAAATTGCTTGAAAATATACATTTACATGCATACAGTTTATCTGAGACTTTGGCGTTTTTCTGAAATGTTTATTGTTTTAAAATATGTATATAGATAATCAGTTTAATGTCCTAGCTACTTCATTAGATGAGGGCTGATGTGCAATATTAAATTCTCTGTATACAATGCATGCTACATTAATGCTAATAACAACATCTGCCTCTTGGCCTGTTCTCTTTATTAGCCTAACAAAAGAAAACTCCCTAACAGCATCCAAGCCCTATACTGCACCTTATTACCATACACCAGATGCCAATCTTTTCAATTTCAAAGCCTGCTTGAAAGATGTAGCATAAGTCACATTATTATTTTTGCATTCATTAATATCCGGCATTTTTATGTAACTGCACGAGGCAGTACACAAAGAAGTTATAGTCTGTATAAAAGGAAACTAGGAATTATACCTGAGCATTATAATGGGAGGGAAATAATAAAGATGTAGGAAACAGTAATTAGAAACACCTTTGTCTGAACTTGTTATGAAAGGGAGGAAAGCCACTTTAGCAGGGAGGGCCAGTTTAACTCCTGCTAAGTGTCTGAGATCACAAGGTAACTCACATTGGATAGTCATCTGGGATATGACAGTATTAATAATGATTGCGGTGCAAATTAAAATAATATTTTCTGTACCCAGATGACATTACATTATTATATATAAATATTCTGCACCTTAGCTATTAACTCACACCACTGCAGTATCAAATCATTACAAATGTGCACTAAACTATTAATCTAGTATAGTCAGACACACATTTAACTAACAGAAAAATCCATAGTTTGCATCAAGCAAGACATGCTGCTGTTTATAGCTGTACAGTTGTAGCTCAATAACATACATCCAGGGGTGGGGGGCAGTAGCCTGTACGGCCCATAAGATCCTAAATAATTCATTATTTCAATATTATTAATGTTTTGGGGCCCCTAGTTACTCCACTAAATACAGCATACCCATAACTGTATCTGTTTCACAAACATAAGGTGGGGCTATAAATAGATTTGTTTATTTAAAAAAAATAGCAAATACCAAAACTGGAAAATAGCAAGCAGTATTTTTATAATGTAAAGCCTTAGTGAGATAGAGAAACATTTCTTCTGGATTAAGAGTAACCAACGTGCTGCTGATTTTGACTTGACTTTGATGAATACAGAATTAACATTAGGTAACATGTTTAGCTTGCAGGAGCTATTTTGACAATGGAAACTTGTGAGATGACAACTATACTATATTATAGCTCACTTTAAGGCTGCGGAATTACAGACTACTGCAAGTAGAGGTATGGAATCCATTATCCAGAATGCTTAAGGTATTTTTGTAAATTGGATCATCATATATTGTCCGTCAGATTTACTAAGGGTCGAATTGTCGAAGGTTTTTAGCCCTCGAATTCGACTGTCGAATATTTGGCGAATAAATATTCTCCAAAATCAGAGAAAATATTAGCTGGTTTTGAGAGCGTTTTTGACTATTCGCCAGAATCGTACGATCGAACGATTCTACGAAAAGTCGCAGAGAAAACATTTGAATATTCGCCAAATTAATACGAATCGAATGTTCGAAGTGTTCAATCGTACGATTGTCCCATAGGCTTCTATTGCAATTTGGTAGGTTCAATCTAGCGAAGTATGCAGTCGAATAAAAATTTAAAGGGCAAGTTCTTCGACTGGAAAATAGTCGAACGATCGAATATATATTTATTCGATATAATCGATGCGCCCAAATATTCTATATTCGATAGTCGAAAATACTTAATTAGCATATTTGAATAGTCGCACATTCGAATAGAGACTATTCGAGCGACTATTCGAATCCTTCACACGAATTTAGTAAATCTGCCCCTAAGTCTATAATAACACAATATGACAGAATGTTTTTCTACCAATATGGATTTTGCTAACTTCAAGTTACCATCAAGAAAGACATACTGTTTTATTATTACAGAGGGAAAAATAAATAATTTTAAAAACTTTACATATTTGCATTAAATGGACTCTGTAGCAAGAAATCCCATACCTGAGCTACATTCATAGCAGAGAAATAAAGCTGCTGAAAATAAAGATACTAAATGCTGTACATGGGTTTCCTTGTGTCCCCTAAGGTTTATATTAATTATTTTACTCCAGATGGTTAGTAAGATGTACTGCAGGACAACTGCACTAGAAAACAACATAACACTGCTTTGTATCTTCCCTTCTACTTAGTGTTTTGTGTACATGACACATAATTTGTAGTTCCAATAAGAAATAGGGCGTGTTGCATGCACTGAGTAATAAATAAAACAGACTGGTAGCCTGGTGCTGGTCAAGCACTGACTCACAATACTGAGTCAGGAGCTGTTTGTTGATCTTACTTAAGGAATACACTGATGGTACTAAAATATTAATGCTCTCTACTTCTATTTACCGCTAATGTTTTCATCCCGAATTTCATCCCTGAATTGTGATGACATGCTGGGGCTGAGCTAACTATCTTTATATACGTTTAAATGTTTACACACAGGTTGGTAATCCTGCTAAAGGGCTTCATCTCTGGCATTATATTTCCATAGCAATGAAATTTTATGGAGATAAATATCATAGTTGTGGTTTTATTACAAGACATTATTGTAAGTTTTCTTGTGCTTCCATGCGCTTTGTTACTTTCAACAACTTTCTTGTGAAAAACTTAAGAAGGCCACATTCCAGACAATGTGATTCCTGTGATTATGATACTTAGCTCAGCTTCTACCTAATTGTTTTTCCAGAGGGCAGGAAGCTGTGTTATTCTTACACAATAAGAATGTTATAAAATGATTCTCTGGTTTTCCTTTCTGCTACAATTGGAGGCAGAGCGGCTGTGAGAGCTCTCATGGTTAATTTGAGTTTCAGTATAGTAGAAGGGTGACTGAGGATTGATCAACGTGTTTTCTCTGTTCTCAAACATGGTTATTTTATAATCATGGGCTTCTAACTGAAAATCCCTGTTTCTGAAAATGTATTTGACTGTTCAGAATAAATGACTGATAAAACATGGTGCCAGGGAATTTAAATTGCTATCCTGCACTCTTGTATGTCTGAAACCAAATACGCTGTAATTGTGGGCTCAGGCTAGGGTCCAAATTACTCCAGCAACATGTCCTGATTTGAATAAGAGACTGGAATATGAATATAGAGATAACAATACATTTGTAGTCTTACAGAGCATTTGAAATCTGGAAAGAGTCAGAAGAAGAAGGCAAATAATTCTGAAACTACAAAAAAGGTCAATGGAAAAGTTCTATAATATCATTCTATAAGATGCTAAAAGTTAATTTAAAGATGATCTACCCCATTAAAACATAAAATATCTGGCTTTTTAGGAGTATATATTAAATGAGTACAACACTATGTTTCACAGTCTGATTTTTTTAGGCAGTGGGACGTGGGAAGATTTCTCATCAGCAATTTTTTATGCACAGCTGTGGGCGATAAGTCTCCCCAAAATGCCTCTCCACCGCTGGTAATATGCCTAACTTATCACAATTGACACTGAGGCAATTTCAGGTGATTTATCAATAAGTTGGGCATACCATCAGCGACTTCAGTTATTGGCAATGGAGATGCATTCTTCTGGATATTTGTTGTCTGCAGCAGCACGTAAAAAATAAACAAGATCTTTCCATGTGGCACTGTCCTTAAAGATATCACCCATGCGGGGGGAGAACACATTAGGACTTTGATTACTAGGAAAAAAAGGTACAAGAGAATTCAGAAAAAGTCCCATTCACATTGACAGAACCTTATCTAACATTGCATATTTTTCTGTGCCCTTGATATTCTGCCTGCAGACTGTTTCTCTGGTGGAACTGTACATTTCTTCCACCTGCCTTGACACTGGAAATGCACAGATAACCTTGTGCATGAATAAAACGGCATAGGAGAAGGGAAGGAAGTAAAAGAACGTTGGCAATTCACTTAAGTGTCTCAGAACAGATGTCACTGTTTATGGCATTTCACTGAAAAAGGTCATGCCCCAATTGCTTCCCATGTTGTCCATGAAAACTTACTTAGGACACGGACCTTATTTAAAGCTCTTCAGTACCTGTCTAGATTAGAAATACACAATTTCAGTGGTTCGATAAATTACTATGCTCAAAGATGACATTCAAAATTTTGTCCTAGGGAATGGCATTATGAGCAGCAATCAGCAGGGCTTTATGAAGGATAGGTCATGCCAGACAAATTTGATTGCTTTTTATGATGAGGTAAGTAAGATACTGGACAGTGGGGGGGGCAGTAGATGTGATATATTTGGATTTTGACAAAGCGTTTGATACCGTGCCCCACATACGACTGCTTTCTAAACTAAGGTATGTTGGGCTTAATGAAGTTGTTTGCACATGGATAGGAAACTGGCTACAGGATCGTGTACAGAGGGTGGTTGTTAATGGTACATTCTCTACTTGGAGTAGGGTTCTTAGTGGGGTCCCTCAGGGCTTGGTATTGGGTCCACTTTTAATTAACTTGTTCATTAATGACTTAGGGGAGGGTGTTGTAAGTAATCTATCAGTGTTTGCAGATGACACAAAATTATCTAGCCCAATTAATTCCATCCAGGATGTCGCATCCTTGCAACAGGATCTTGACAAACTGGCAATCTGGGCAGCTAAGTGGCAAATGAGATTCAATATTGAGAAATGTAAAGTCATGCACCTGGGATGTAAAAATATTCAAGCCATTTATACCCTTAATGGGACTGCACTAGGCAAATCCATTATGGAAAAGGACCTTGGAGTCCTTGTAGATGATAAACTTGGCTGTAGCAAGCAGTGCCAGTCAGCAGCATCAAGGGCCAATAAGGTATTGAGCTGTATTAAAAGGGGCATAGAGTCACGGGAGGAGGGGGTCATTCTTCCACTTTATGGAGCACTTGTAAGGCCACATCTAGAATATGCCGTACAGTTTTGGTCTCCCTCACTCAAACAGGACATTATTGTATTAGAGAGGGTACAGAGAAGGGCAACTAAGCTGGTAAAAGGGATGGCTATGAGGAAAGACTCTCCAAATTGGGGATGTTCACGCTGGAGAAGAGGCGCTTAAGGGGTGATATGATAACTATGTATAAATATATAAGGGGGTCATATAATAATCTCTCTAATGCTTTATTCACCAGTAGGTCTTTCCAGATGACACGAGGTCACCCATTCCGTTTAGAAGAAAAGAGGTTCCGCCTAAATATTCGGAAGGGGTTTTTTACAGTGAGAGCTGTGAAGATGTGGAATTCTCTCCCTGAAACTGTTGTACAGGCTGATACATTAGACAGCTTTAAGAAGGGGTTGGATGGCTTTTTAGCAAGTGAGGGATATGGAAGATAGCTCATTATACAAGTTGATCCAGGGACTAGTCCGATTGCCTTTTGGAGTCAGGGAGGAATTTTTTCCCCCTCTGAGGCAAATTGGAGAGGCTTAGGATGGGGTTTTTTGCCTTCCTCTGGATCAACTAGCAGTTAGGCAGTTAAAATTAAAAAGAACAAAATAAAAAAAAAGGTTGAACTTGATGGACGCGAGTCTTTTTTCAGCCTAACTTACTATGTTACTATGTTAAATTTCCATGAATATGTATCTATTTAACAATCTGAGCAATGTTTTTTTTTGTAGTCTTTTTTGGCATATTTTATAGTTTGCAATTCTAACAAACTTTCTGATATACAGTAATTACAAAGTTTCAATCACTTTAAAGTAATGTAATTGCAATTTAAAGCAATATTTCTTTATCAGCAAGTATCTCTGAAGTTCTCCTTCAGTTGGCTTAGGTTTTGTTGTTTTAGGAGTCAGCATAGAAGATATAGGGAATGGGTAGAGGGCAGGAAAGGGGGTGCTTATGTGCCTTCTCCCCAGTTCTCAGATCATAGGGGTCATTTTGCAAAGACATAAGTGCAAGAGCATTAAGGGGCACAAAGGACTGCAGGAGGGGGAGATGCTGATATCACTCAACCCCCATAAATGCTGAACTGCATGCTTTTTGCAGCACTCTATTCATGAAGTCTGAGCAAAATGGAGTGCAGAGACCTGTGACAATTTATCTGAAAGTTTAATACATAGTGGATTGAGTCTGTTTTTTTTGCTCTTTGCACCCTGTAATCTGCATAATAAATTTCCCCTTGTGTCTCACTGAGTTTGCTATTGTTCTTAGAAAAAACAACACTCACAGTGCCATGAATAAATAACCTACTTAGTTTACAAATACTTTCCACCTTACTGGCCACAATATGCAAGATCCTATCATTCCTGTATACCGTGATCTTCAAATTCCACAATGGTCACAGAAAAAGCCCTTGGAATAACCTTAAGCTAACCATGTACTTTAGATGTAAGTTAATATGCGTTATACAATAACATTGCATGTTTGCTACGTCTGTTTCACATTTTGGGAATTATATTTAGTAAGCGATACCATCTAGAAGTAAAAAGAAGATATTGTGTAGTCGAAGTAGTGCTAAAATGTCAGCACACATCACCGAATGCTTCCAAAAGGCTTAAATTGCAGCTGACATGCTACTGGTACAAAAAGCATTGCCTGGATCCATCTTTGTTCTTCGTAAAATGAGTAAGCATATTTAGTTTCGAAAGATGTTGCAAATGTCATTTTGTGAATGTCAGGGACTACAATGAGAGCAATGGAAGTTGTGTGAGACCTAAAGAAATGTAAGTGTCTTTGCTACTGAAATAATTGCCCAAAGCTTTGCGGCATTTTATTTTTAGATGCTATTACATATGTCTACGAGAAAGCAATGCAAGTCAAGTTTTATTATACAAAAATACAAAACAAATGAAGATGCTGAAATTAAGGGCCATGTTTATTAAAGAGTGAATAGAACCTGCCATAATCTAAGGTAAAGTTCCATTGCTCTATGGTTGTTTATATGAGATTTATAGGCGCATATTTATTAAAGGACCACTAAAGTGCGAATTGTCACAATCGACCACTTCGCCACATTCCGCACCACTTTGCCAGACACAAATTCGTTATCACTACGCTAATTCACTAAAATGTAAAGTTGCCTCCTGGGTGCTGAATACTTGCGACTTTTCACTAGCAGTAATTCACTAGCATGGCTTTCAAAACTTCGCTAGCACTCTTGCTCTTATATTAATTTGAATAGGGTGAGTATATTAAAGTCATATGGATGTCTTTAGTAGAGATGTTGGTGCAAATGCTTGAAGTGGACACATAACAAATGTCCAAGGAACCTGAATAAATACAAAAGAGATCCTCTAATGCCCTACTCATGAGCCCACCCTAAAACAAATGTTCCATGCCCGTCAGATGTCTGTGGAAAAATGTTAACCCTAAAAGTTTAACAGTTAAGACTTTTGCAGGCAATCCTGCTTAAAAAAAGGAAAAGTAGGCAATATTTTTACAACTTTAATGCATTTCCGGCAGACAGGATATGATGTAACTGACATAAGATTGAGGAAATGTAGCTTGATTTTAGCAGTCTGTCTGGTCTAAGGTAGTGAAGGAAACTCTGGAGAAAGACGTAGCGTTCAGTAAAATCTGCAATTTAGTGAATTTGCATGCAGTGCAGTGTGAATTGGCAATGTCTGTGCGAATGTGTTTTCTGGCAAATTGATGCAAGGGTTAGCCTTTTTGCCCTTCAGTGAATCTGCCCCCATATCTGCTTGTAAAGATCCCTTTTTTAATTAATAGAGAGCAGTGGCTTAATGGCCAGTGAGGGTTTCTAGATCTTGTTAGCAGGACTCTCTAAGCACATGTATTTATACACAGCTACAGATTGTTCTATTGTTCCTCTAAATGGAATGGCCCATTGGGTATTTTTATTGGTATAGTATGCTCTGATTTCACTTCCCTTTAACTTAAATGAAAAATTAATAATTGAGCTAATACTGTTGAAACTTTGCTAGTAGATTTGTATTGTGTCCATAATAGTCAATCATATTTTAAATAGTTTACTTTAATAAATAAAGGTTTCTTTATGCTTACATGCATTTTATAGTTCCACAGGTTTCCACAACTTTATTCCCAACAAAAGTGACTCATTAGGAAGCTAGTCTGTGAATTCTATTCACATTTGAGTCCATGTCTATTTCACCTTGATTCAAGCATTGCTAAGGGTTGAAGAAGAGCAATATCCTTGCATCTTTGTTGCTTGCTCACTAACTGGCTGCCTGTTACAGAAAATATATTTGTTTGTGGTAATGCCGTTGTGCCAGGTGTAACATATACTATGGGACCAGCCTTTTGCAAAGTTATAAAATTCTAATTATTTCTCACTCTTGTTCTTATGCTCTTGTATCTTGGACTGCCATACTGCCCACCTAATTCAATAAGTGCTGTTATCTAACTATATCCTATAAACTTGTAAGCAAACTTTACTAAAATGATATGCAAAAAAATGTAGGTTTGCTCTTCTTGGTTTACAATGGTAATGGAGTGCTGGACCTGAAATCATTTAGCTCTACCATCTTATCACTACTAGAGGAGACCCTGGGCATTAGTGGTACTTAAACTTATTTAGACTCACCTTAATACAGATGACCACTACTCAGCTTTAAGAGCTTGGCTGTTATAGTGGAGTAAGAAGAGAAGCTGCTTGTTGCCTCCTGGAGGGCACAAAGCATTCCCACAAGTTGCTGGGGTCAGTACTGGGCTTTTGGAGTGGAAAGTATTTTAGAGAAATAAGACTGCAAGTTCCTGTAATACTATATCTTGGCTGGCATTACAGTTATAAAAAAAACAGTGTCCAAGTTATGCAAAACACCTGTGGCTAAGTGGGTTTGCGTGTGAGAAAGCAGAGAGCCTTGACACGCACATCTCTACCCATTTTCTGAACTCAGCAGACCTTTTTTAAAGAATGGTAGGATGCCCAAAAATGTATCCAATAAAACCTTGAGGATCACAATTGTGGCATCAATATATTCAATTTCAATATTGCCCCCCTCATTGTACTGTTATAACATTGTAGAAATGTAAAACCCTTCAGATATAGTAGCACTACATAAATAAACACACATCCATACTTGTTTATGACTTGTGTGTGCTAGCTTTGTTAGTAAGCAGATTTTGTCACTGGCACACACTGCAGCAAAGGCATTTATCACTGCTTAATAAGAGCATGTTGATGGACTCTATTTTCAAAGTCTGCTTGGAAAGCAAACTTTTTATAGATGTGAAGTTATTTTTTACACCTGATAAAAGCTAAAAGCATCAGAAGTATTTGTCAAGCAAGCAACAGATCTATATATTTTTTGGAAACTAGAAAAGTAGATGATACAGTGACTTGCCTCCAGTCACAAGGAGATGACAGAGAAATCAAACACAATGGACTTGTTAATATCTGGAGTTTTTCTGCAACATTCCAATTGCTTTAACGCCCGCATGGCTACAATTATATGTATGCGTGAAAGGGGCTTCCACTACTATGGCCTGAGATAATTTCATTTGGCCCCTCTGTTATTTCTACTCTGTTTATCTTGTATTTTTGTATACATGAAGACTTTCCTTTTCTTTACTACCAACTCAATCATTCGTTATTGAATATTATAAAAAGGCATTTATATTCTTAAGAAATTTGGTTGCCACAATCACTACTATATAGCTGCATTTAATTGTAGTTAGGCTTCAAACACATGATGAGAATGCCTGTGAATGCCTCATTCTTCTGGCTTATACATTGCTAATCCTCAGTTAAATAAAGTCAATATAAAATTAACTTGAAATGCCAAAATACATGGGGTTGTTTCTTGTTGATGTTGGAGAAGAAAAATAAAAGTTTGGCCAGAACCTACAGCCATGTGGGTAGCTGGAACTACCTACTCTGTAATGCTGTCTAAAGTCATGTACCTTTGTGACGGTGATAGGGAGGTCATACTGTAACATTATCCATGCTCCTATTTAGATGAGCAAGAGAGACGTGCCTGCTGCAATCTCCCCACCTGTTGTTGATCTCCTTGGTAGGTTTAGCTGGAGTTCAAAGAAACAGCTTTATAAGACAATTCTAATATTTTTTCATCTCCGATTCATAAAATAGGAGCCTACTCTGATTAAGTAATAATAAAAATAACAGCAATGTTTTAACTAAACAGAGTTAACCAAACACTGAACTTTTGCTTTCCCCTCTGGATTGTCATGGAAATACTACAACAGAAAAGTTACTTGCTTTGTCAGATCATATCTATATTTATTTTATATTTTTAAACATATTTTCTGTGACTAACAGGAAACTTTTCTCATAGGAATCTTTCATTCAGTTTCACTTGAGCTTGATTTGGGAACTGGAAAATTTTACATTATGGGAAGTACCACTGATATTCTGTATTAATGTGTCAGTTGTAATTGTGAGACAGTTCTTCAGTGCTGGAAATTTGGAAGATTAGTCAATAACAGCTGGATAGCCACCAGCTAAGAAAACCAACCTATGTCATGTGTTAAATTTAGCCACAAGCATGAACTAAGCTTTAGTGACAGCACTAACTTATTAGCTCTGAAGCCACAAAGTCAAGTTTGCCAACCCATTTGAGCTCAAACAAGATGAAAAAGGTTCTTTATTGGAAGCACAGCCAGCTGCATTTTTGAACATTAATTAAAAAAGATACCACACATTGGCAAGAATATTATACAATATTTCCTGTTCATACTGACTACCCCCCACAAAGGAAAGCTCTTTTGTTTCTATTCTCGTTCTAATGAGAAACTGTTTTTAGGTAGAGGTGCTGTGGCTCTAAAGTTTAAAGGGCATAGATAAGTACCAATGCCACCTACTTGCTGATATCAAATTTATATGGCTGTTTACCAATGGTTTATAAAGGTTTATGCCAGAATCTCCTTGGCCAGAAATCAGATTCAACTTCCCTGTTAAAAAGAAAATAGTAATGGCATGTTGAACCCTCCCATTACTGCTTGCAAAACATTGATCAACAAGGGAAAATCCATAAAGATTGGAACATAATGTCACTTCCTCTTATTATTTCATTGTATGATTATTGCTCTGCTTGCAAACGTGTATCTTATGCAATATTAACAGCCACAAAGTTCACTTCTTTCTTTCTCAGGAATTCAGTAATAAACTGTTTTCTTGTTATAAACTGTACAACTATATACAGATTTATTTAGTATTGCTAAATAAAAGTAATGTTTGTTAGAGTTATAGTGATTGTTAAATATATTACAGAGCAACAAAATTATTGTAAAATATGTAGTTTATTTGAATTGTGTTCTGTGCCTTCTGCCAAGCAGTTATCCCAGTGCAAGTTAAATATTGCAAAAGGGTAGACATAGTTGGTGTATCAATGCCAAGATAAATGTTCATGGTAGGCTGGGATGTAAGTGATATTTATTACAATTTAGTGACTGAATTGATACTAAAATATATGACTAATGTGAACTTTATGGGGTACTTATTTAGTATCAGGGAGACTGCAACTTAGGGCATAGGTAGGTACCTGTTAGATACATGGATATTAATCTTAAAGTGTATAGGGTAATGGAAGCACATCAACTGATGCATTTTCTTCCAGTTAGTCATCTGTCCCATAAAATCTTTTAAGGGAATATTACATTTTGAATTTATAAATGGCTGATTTCTTAGGAGTTACCTTTGCTTGGAAAAATCTTAAAATGTAAACATAGTATATTGGGAGCACTCTCCCAAGCTAAAGGCCAGCCTATGGAGTAAAGTTACACTGGCTTAATATAAACCCATTTCTTAAAAACTCGTTACCTAAAACATGCAACTGTGTTCCCCATTTCACATTTTTTTCCAGGTTTAAGCAGTCACATAAAGCTTTTTTTTAGAGAACTTTACCACCCTCCTTGTGGTCAGACATTTGTTTGTAATCTCTCCTTAAGCCATACCAAAATTTTACAAAGTTGCAAAGTTCCATGAAAATATAGAACATTTATGTAAGACTTTGCCCAGGAAGCCTCGCTCTTCTTGATCTTCTGTCTGGGTTTCAGCAATACCTAGTAGAGCAAATAAGCACTAACCCCAAAACTAAAACAAAGTGACTTTTAAATTGCTTTCTACACCATTAGCACATGTAAAGGCTAATTGATGAATTGGTTCCAGTGCTCTCAGCCTACATATTTTTTCATTCTGATATCTGCTCTGTGCCCCATCTCCTTTCATTTGAACCACTTGTTTCCATCATACACAGCAGAGCGGAGTCAGCCTCAATATGCCTGTTTCACGTATTTGGGCCTACCTCTCCTCCACTCCAATGTATGTGATTGCACACAGGTGGATCTTATTCAAATCAATGGAGATGGGACATGGAGTGGATATGCTTCTCTCAGCCTTGAATAAATATGCAGGCTAAGAGCAGCAAAGCAGTGAGAGCAATAGCACATCAGGGCCCAAACTAGGGGTAGGCAGAAGATGCACATGCCTAGGGTGCAACGAAGTGGGGGCACCAAGCATTTACCTTTTCTTTTGTCTACCTTTGGTCTGGGCCCTTTTTTTCCCTACCTCCACTTTCCTGCTCATTTCTCAGTATGAATGACCCCCACGCCATTAGAAATCACGGGGTCACGTACAACAACATTTTCAGGGCCCCCTGGGCCCCACTAACTCTGGCACCCAAGCCCCACGTCTGATCCCACCTACTCCACATCAAAGTTTAAAGACCACACAGACATTAGCACTAAAAAAGTAACCCCCACACACATATTGATGGTCAGGGCTCCCTTATAAGTTAAAAAAAAACATTGGCACCAGGGCCCACCATAAAAGTTTTATTTCAAAAAGCATTGGTGCCAGGGTCCCTCTTACAAGTAAAAAAAAAATTGGGGTCCCATAAAATATTTTTTATTTGGTGGCAGGGGCCTATAGAGTATTAAAATAAAGCATTAGTTGCCAGGGGATAAAAAAAAAACCCACATTGGTGTCAGTAGAATTGAACTTGTGGCTTCAGGACTTCAGTGTCAGCTCCTTTCGTGACATCGGGTATTTTCGCCGCTTCAGGACTTCAGTGTAGTCTCCTTTGTGACTTTGGGTCTTTCCGCCACTTCAGGACATTCGACTGTTCTGCACTTCCGCATTCAGCTGTTTAGGGACATCGGAAGGCAGTACATCTTTGACACTCGTAAGGGGGGCCCAGCTCTTCGAAAAGTGCAGTGCTGCCAGGCCCCCCCTTCAGGCCCGGGACACTTGTTCCCCCTGTCACCCCCTTTTGGCAGCCCTGAGCACCTGTCTAGCTTGCTCTTGGTCTGTAGCACAGAGGGATATGAGTATCATTTACCATATTAAGGAATGGGAACCAAACACACCTGTGCATTCGTGCATGCGCCGTGGAGGGGGCGAATTGGCCGGCAGGGTTGCCTTGGGTGCCCGGCCAGATTGGTCTGTAGCACATAGGGATGTATATATCATTTATCATATTAAAGAATGAGAACCATACACTTCAAAGCTTCTGCCTTCCTCTTTCAATTTAAAATGTATGGGAAACCCTACTAAGGTACGTATTTTCAAGTGATACAAGCCCATTTTGTTCCCCTCGCTTGGAGTTATTAACAGAAGAGGTTACAAAATTTCCTGTGTATCATTAACTTAATACATTAGTACAAAGACATATCTTATTTTGTGGCATCCATGTTTAGATTTGTGTCATGGTGCATTTATAGGACAACTGTTAGTCCTTCAGGCACTGTGGTATTAAAAAGCAATTTAGCAAAGCTAAAAAGTCTCAACACAAATGACTATGTCATGTGTTTCTGATGTAGACAAAGATATAAAGTTACAGTACACAATGGGAATACATGGTTGCATAAAGGTGGGTAAACATGAAACTATAATAATTTGAAAGTCCTTCTACACCTTTTACCTTGTGGCCACTGTAAAATTTCCCAGTATAAATATAAATATATGTATATATATTTAGATAAGGCAACAAAATAATATGTCCCATTAACATGCTTTAATGCACAACTGAAGTGACCCTGCAACATGATATAATCCTACAACAATGCAATAGCTAAAACATGTGATCCAACATTCCATATAATCTGCACACTGCAAATGTTTTAATATGTAATTTATTAACTAATGAAACGTATAGAACACAAACAATTAGCCACCGTGAGCAAAATATAATAATAATATAATAATTAATGCAATGTTTAAAATCAGTAGTCTTTCCTCATTAAGAAAAAGTTTAAGTTTGAGAGAACATGGGTTTGACAAATCCAGATCTTTAGTAAATAATGCCATGTGTATACAGTACACAGTATACAGTACATTTCTTGTAAAAACAAAGCTGCAAGTTCAAAATGCCCTGAATAGTGTTTTCAGAAGTCACCTTCCATTTATATTCGCCATACTTTTTTATACGTAGATATGTATATACATTTGGAATTAATTGTATTATCACCCAACATCACAAACTCCTGCAAGTTTTCAGAAACTATTTCAGGAAATAGGCTTATTGGTCATTATAATATTTATCACCCCATATGTCCACACAACATTTCTGTTGAAAACCACACCCTACTTTTAATCATAATGTTTTTCCTTTTATAGATGGTAGTCTAAATACAACATTAAAACATGCTCTTTAAAGGGATACTGTCATGGGAAAACAAATCAGTTAATAGTGCTGCTCCAGTAGACTTCTGCACTGAAATCCATTTCTCAAAAGAGCAAACTGATTTTTTTATATTCAGTTTTGAAATCTGACATGGGGCTAGCCATTTTGTCAATTTCCCAGCTGCCCCAAGTCATGTGACTTGCTCCACACACAGACTGATGTATATGCTCACATGACTTGCTCCACACACAGTGAGACTGATGTATATGCTCACATGACAGATGTATATGCTCACATGACTTGCAGACTGATGTATGCTCACATGACTTGCTCCACACACAGTCTGGCGACTTTGCTTGGACTAAGGCAGGGATCGCCAACCTTTTTTTTACCTGTGAGCAAAATTCAAATGTAAAAAGAGTTTATGGAGCAACACACACTTGTAAAAATAGTCCCTGAGGTAGCCGGATAACAACTGTGGTTATTTGGTAGACCCTATGTGGACTGGCAGCCTACAGGAGGCTCTACTTGACAGTACACCTTGTTTTTATGCGATTAAAGGAATTGCTTAGTGTAAAAATTAAATAGATAAATGTTTCTAAAATAGTTAGTTAGCCAGAAATGTAATTTGTAAAGGCTGGAGTGACTGGATATTTAACATAATAGCAGCACACTACTTCCTGCTTTTCAGCTCTCTTGGTTTCTACTACCAGGTAGTAACTAGTGATGGGCGAATTTATTCGCCTGGCGCGAATTCGAGTGAATTCCCGCGATTCTCCACCAGCGAATAAATTTGTGAAACGCCTGCAAAAATTTGCCTGGCGAAAATTCACTGGCGTCTCGTTTTGCAAGTTCACTGATTGGTTATGTCCAATGTGGCCCCCTTTCAAGTCTCTTACTAACTCAGAGTTAGAGAGCTGAAAAGCAGGTTAATTTTGCACCAAAACAAAGATCCATACACTGCAGCATAATTATACCAGGTAAACATGCACATTAAAGAGTTGCCCCCATATACAACCAGCAAGTATAAAATGACCATGATGATTGGAGAAATACCAGGTAACCTTACAATTTTTAACATGGGCATGAGATGGGATGATTTATAAATTGTTATGCAGTTTCTAGCAAACCATATTCTTAGCACTTAAATCTACACCTGAGTGCAAATGTGTGTTGTTGTCTTACACTCTTCTGCTCATGTGTTGGAATAGCCAGTGCATGGGACAAAGCTCAGGCTGAAGGCGTTCAAAGGAGCCTGTATATAATGTCTGCTTTGAACAGGCAGTAATTATAAAACTGGTCATACACAGGCAGATAAAGCTGCTGGATTTTCTTCTGACCCATCGGAAGTCCATTGCGCTAGTCGTAATCCAATTGTTCACCCATAGGGCCGAACGTTCGGTTTAACCCCAATATACACTGTAGCCCTGCCAGTTAGTGGCATATCGGGGAAAGATCCACTCATTTGGCGATCTATGACCAGCTTAAGGCTTCAATTGGACTCCCATGGGCACTCTTTCCTGTGCCTCGAAAATGATGTGCATAAGAGAAAGTACATGTTTACTATATATATATATATATATATATATATATATATATATATATACCCCATACAAGAGGCACCAGGATTTGCTTCTGACAACAGTGATCACAAGAAGTGAGAGTTAAATGCATTGTAGGCAGAAAGCTTTGCACTTTGCACCTTATTTTGTTCTAGTAAATGAGATCAAATTTCATCTCATGTCAACCCTTTTTAAATTGAAACGGTAAATGCAGCATAAATCATTGCAGCTGATCTAATGCAAATAAATACATGCATAGTCCCATGAGGCCAAGTTTCAAAGTTCATTCATCGCTAAAGCTTTAAAAAAGGGCTGTGAACTCTGACAGAGTATTATTGTTAGGGCAGGCTACGGAATTTAAAAAATGTACCAAAGTTTGCTCAATATGCTTAGGGTCTGCAGGAAACAAGATAAAAAACTGACTGAACTTTCTAATGATGCTTTAGTGAAATTTATATTGTGCTGTGCTGGTTAACCTTATCTCCTTAATAAATTAATTTTATACCATACAGGCAAAGATATATCTGATGTTATGTAAAGGTTGGAATCTATCTTTTATTTCTTTATAAAGGTTTGCATGATGTTTCATTCAAGAACCCCTTTGCACCACATTATTTGGTGAAACCTCCAGCCTTTGCTTATAAAACGTTATAACATACATAAAAAACTTTTTCTAATAGTTACCCTCCAAAAATACTCAAAACTCAAATTCTCCCCAAATCTTGATTTAGCTGGCCTTCAGTCACTACCCACTCCTTTCACTTTCACTCAGTTGGTGAACTTTTAAAGTATAGGAAATAAATAGGAACATGGGTGGTCATAAGCATAAATATGTTGCTGTCTATTGAGAATACTGATATTCCTTAAAGAAATCATAATTCATGTTTCAAAGACCAATTCCATGTAGTATGACAAGATTGATCTAAACTGTAGTGAGTGCTTTAGGTTTTTCCCACTGATTTACAAGAGCATTCTCTCTGCTAGAATTGCATCATCTCAGCAAATATACCGCACAGTGAAGAGACAAAGGATGGCTTGTAGCCATTAGGCACTGGCTGCACTCCAGATGTCTGATCCACTGCATGCTACTAATGTGCTTATTTCCTTTCTATAGTCATAGTTTCCATGCATTCTTTGCATTCCAAGCATAAAATGGAAAGCTATCTTTTACACAAAATGAAAAGTTACATATTTACTGTATATAGTTTTTATTAACAGAAGTTTTCCTTCATTCAAATTGATGCACTTTGCTGTTAGAAATATTTCAAGCCTTGTGTAATTAATTCCCACAAAGCACCTTCTCCCCACTTTTTCACAAGCACCCATCAATCAGGAGGGGCACCTCCTGCATGAATCTTAAATATTTGTATTCAACAGTGTGTGACACACTTGTGGCCACCATGTTCAAATGCCCACCTTTACATAAATGGCATTACAGGTATGAGATCTGTTATCCAGAAACCCATGACACAGAAAGCTCAGTATTATGGAAAGACCATCTCTCATAGACTCCATTATAATCAAATAATCTATAATTTACTCTGTTATAATAAAACCGTATCTTGTAGTTTATCCAAACTGTGATATATATATATATATATATATATATATATATGTGATTTTCTAAGGTATGAAGATCCAAATTACATAAAGCTTCATTATGCAGAAAACCCAAGGTCCCAAGCATTCTGGATAACAGGTCCCATACCTTTTCTAAGGAGCACCTGGGGCTACAAAACACAGATGGGGTGCTATACTTACCACCTGCTTAAGACAGATATTAAATACAAGGCCCCTGAGTGCTGTGCTCTGCATCTTATATGGAAACAAATGTTCAACAGAAACAAGGTACTGAGTGGACTTTGTCCGACACCATCAATAGGCACAATTGAAAACTAAATGGCAGAAGTTTGTGCCACACGTATAACCAGTGCTTCGGTCTACCCGATTGAGGATAGGACTGATCAAAATATCCAACAACTTTTTCATCGTCACCTCAGCCAAACAATTTTAATTTGCTTACATTGGCAACTTCAAAAACGAAAGACTGTCGATATCCCATAATACTGTGTAATGCATGACATGTGTTATTACTTTAAAGTTATTGATTTCCCCAGTCCTCTTGTACCAGTGTTAATGAAGTCAAGAGCTCTCCCTCAAGAGACTAATAGAACATAATGTCCCATGTTCCATTGCCCTAAGCAGTTTGGGTAATACAAGATGCAAAGTTTACCTCCACATAGGCGATAACACCTACAAGCGCCCCTAACAGGCCTGGACTGAGAGTCAAAATAGCCCCTGGCATTTCAGGTATACAGAGGCCCAATCAGCCCACAAAGAGGCCCAAACTACCCCCACCAGCCCACTAAATAATGAACTTCTATGGCACATTATAGCAGCTTGCCAGTCCGGGCCTGGCTCCTAATCCTTCACTCACTTATTGGCACAGAGTAAATGCTTATTCTTCGGGTCCTCTTCCTTCCCTTTGGCAATTTCCAGCTCTTTTGGCGCATGCACAGTTGCTACGAACCGGAAGACTGCTCCAGCTGCGCATGCATCAATACAGCGCTCACTTCCCAAAGAAATCCGAAGAGCCGGAAGATGCTGCCCATGTGCTTCCCTGCACTTACTTTTCACCTATAGGTGAGTGAAGGATTAGTAGCACTTATTTGTGTTATCACTTATGCAGGGGAGCAGGGGGGAACTATGTAGGGTACTGGGTAGGGGTTTTTATTAGTGGGGGGGTTGAGTTCCCCTTTAAGTGTAAAAACAACGAAAATATCTAATACAAAACTTTGACAGGTAAATGATGTTGAGGTCTTATAGAAGTCAGTCCTATTGGACCATTTTAAATCAATTCAGACTTTTAAAGCTTTTGTAATTTTTCGGTAGTAAACTAGAATTTTTTGTGGTTTTAGAGGAATTTGTATTTTTTTCCTGATAGTTCAGTGTTATTTTCCGTTCGTTCTTTTGTTGTTTGGATCTTTTAATAAAAGATATTTGGAGTTTTAGAGAAAGTATGTTTAGACCTGGTTTCAAAAATCACTAAAATCCCTAAAATTTGACCTTCAGAAATAGGAAATAGGTTTTCGAAATCACATTTCTTGTTACAGCCATATTTAATGCCTGCAAGTACTCCTAGTTCCTTCTCCAACAAAAATTTGCCTGGTGCAGTGCCATAAAGAGTAGAAGTGGCTTGCATATTTTATTTACATACCAGGTGCATAACCTTACATGCAGTATATCAACATTCAATCTCATCTCATAAGACAAGGGACATAACTTTTTGTTTGTTGTATAGGAATTATTTGTCTAAGAAAGCACTAAACCATCTTAAATACTAAAAGCAGTATTTAGGTTAACAGTTTTACGTAAGATTAAACCTATTTACACTGTGTACGTAAGTTTTTAATACATTAGTGTTAATACATTTAAAAATAGGAGCTCTTATGCAATTGGTTTCTAATCCTACAGTCAATAAGGTGATTTTAGAGTGTCCGAGTATGAGTGAGAAAAAAACAATGGCATGTTTACACCAGATTCTGCAGTACAAGACATTCTTTTTCTTCGTTGGCAATGCCCTGTGTGTTATGTTTAACAAAATGTTTATTGTGTGATCCATTGCTACATCACAATAAAGCTTTCGGTACAGACTGTGCAGAAATAAGACAGTGTACATATTCAAATTAATTAATCAACAATACTTAATAAACCCAAAAGAATGACAAGATGACTAGGGGCATACAACTCCAAGTGAAGAACAGGGTTTTCCTCGAAATTAGAACTCAATCGCATGCACCCAAACAGTTTTCCTGGTCAATTGTGACTTTTGCAAGTCTTGAAATAGACCACATTAGCCTAATGATCAGTGCCTCTGTAGGAGAAACTTTTTATTTCTTCTTTTTTCAAGGTAATATTAATATGTAAAACGCAGTAATTTTTTTGAGTGTTAGGAACTGATAAAAATGAACTGTTTCTTCCATGGTTGCAAGTGTTTTTGTTTTAGTTAAAATCAACATTTTGCTTAATTTAATCCGACTCTATCTTCTTGCTGATCTAGCGGAAGCTGTAAAAAGACATCTAAAGGTGTGTCTTAATATTCTGACGAGAGAATATCAACCTGCATTATAATATTAATAATGGAGTATATTCTGATTTGCCAACAAGGCATTCAATTATTTTTTAATATTCACGATTTATAGGCACTAGTGCATTTTCTTTAGAAGGACTTGTCTCTAGTCTACAAGGGTCCAGGGATAGTTTTGGTGAGGATAAGCCTTCACAAACAATACCAGAATCTTTACATGTATCTGTGTCCAGTAGTTACATAGTTAAATTGGGTTGGAAAAAAAGACAAAGTCCATCAAGTTCAACCTCTCCAAAGGGAGGAAATGCCTTCTGTTCATCTCTTTTGAAGTTAAGTGACCTTTAGGGCACTGCAATAACGGTTATAACACAAATGGGGATATGAAGAGCAAGTGTGTTTTATACTTTGGCACCTGCAGCAGCAGGTCTTTTTTTTTCAATAAAATTCTTTTTAATGTGGCCCTTTGATGTAGTTTCATGTAATAAGTTAAACTTCATAAAATCAGTGGAGACTAGTCAAAAGCATGGCTTAATATCAAAACCTGACTAATGAAAATTTTAATGTGGAAAACACAAGAGCTCTGTTCTTCATAATGACTAAAACAGCTATGAATCACTTTCCTTAACCTTCTGAAAACAGATTTAAACAATAAAAATGAGAATGTGCATGTCAAGCAAAGGCATTGTAAATATTATTTTTCAATGTTTTTGGGGTACAACATAAATGATTGCAAATCCATTAGTTTAAGATAAACAAGCTTCATAAAAGCCAATGAAAAGGAGAGTTATAATGTGTGTGATGCTTTTGGAAGCTGACTTGGCTATGATTTTTCCATCATAATTTTCCATTATGGAATACAAGAGCCATATCTTTATTTAAAGCTAAGTTTCACAATCTTCACAACATTGGGTAGGAACACTGACAATATAAGAATGGCAAAAGTTTATATACATAGTAAAAAAAGATTCAGCACATAGATCTATTAAAAGCAAGTGTGCAGTACAAATTCAATAGAATAGGTTTACAAACACCCATCCAAGTGAACAGATTTTACATACTGTACAACCAATCAAGAGCTGAAAATGGATAGATAAATTGCAGTCTGTCATAATTGATTTCAGTAATTACACCTGAATAAGGAATACATGCATTTTCAGATTGTATAAAGAAATACAGCAATGGGACCCATTATCCAGAATGCTCAGGACCTGGGGTTTTCCAGAAAAGTTTTTTTTTCCGAATTTTAGATCTCCATTCCATAAATCTACAAAAAAAAATCATTTAAATATTAAATACACCCAATAGGATTGTTTTGACTCCATTAAGGATAATGTACATGTTAGTTTGGACCAAGTACATTGTACAGTTTTATTATTCCAGAGAAAATTTTTTTAAATTAGAGTCATTTTATAAAAATGACTTAATGACATAATTTGGCGTTTTCTGCGTAAAAACAATGTTCCGGATACCTGTACTGCATTATAGTTACAATTATTGCCATTACTTGGTTGAGTCCTTAATAGGGTCAACTGATATTTCAGTGATGCAATTAAGGCATAAAACTAAAATAATTTAAACAGAGTTAGTCGATATTGAATAAGCACAAACTTGCTAAAATAGGAGACATAGAACAGTTATGAAAGGCCCATCTTTAAATGGGTAACTAGAAATGGATTTTAAGGGGAGGGGTACACATGTACACCCCAAAATAAAAGTCTAAAGAGAAGGCAAATATGCTTTATGGCATCTATACACATATATGACACACGCAACAATAGCATGACATTTTTTTTTACATAAAGGCCACTCATAGCTATTTTAGAAAGCCTACTGAGGCTACTTGCATGTTATTCTAAAATATGCTATTCTAACGTGTACACACAGTTTTACTTTTTTTGTACTGGCCCTTTAGTGGGCAGAGCTTATGTTTTCAGAAGATTAAGAAAGTCTATACAAATCACCATGAGAAAAAGGATAAAAATATTTCTAAAAATTTCTTTAGTAATACTTTTGTTAATACATGTGAGAAAAACTCACAGAAAGGATTTTACCCTCCTGGGATTAGGGATAATTCAAGAAACTAAGCATGGGGTTGATGCATATTGATATATGTATCGTCTTAACTTGTTTCAAATTTAAATTCATATTTAACATTATTCATTTCTGCCTAGCTAAATATCAGGTAAATATGTTTTAGATACTCGGTCATAATCAGGGGAGATCCTTGCTTTAAAGCCTGATGCAGTGTTCACGATGCCACCCCCCTTTGCCCCCCGTACTTACCTTTACATTGCCGGCGGGGGTCGGGGGTGGTGCACACCTCTAGCACATATAGCAAAATTGTATTCTCTGCGCTAGAAAAGCCAAATTTCTTATTTAGTAACTAGAAATTCGTCTCTTAAAGTTGCCAGGAGCAGCTTTTTGCCTTTCAACTTGCCTCATGGCAGAAATGACCCTGGTCATAATAGGTATACATTAGCATATCAAATGTATCATGAAAAATACTTTATGGGGCAGACTTACTAAGGGTTGAAGTGCATATTCAAATTAAATTTGAATTTAAAAAATTTGTGCTACTTCGACTGTCGAATAGCCCAAAATTAATTTCGAACTGAAAAAAAATGGAAAATTTGAAAATTGGAAGTACTGTCTCTTGGAAATCGAAGGATTTTTTTCGAAATCATTCGAATCGAACAATGCATTCGAATGATTTGAATTTGATGCTCGAATTTCGAAGTTTTTTTTTAAATTTTTAAAAATCTGGCCCTTTATGTATGGTCTGTCACTATGGATATGCCCATTGCTGCAAACTTGACAGAAAACT
>CM044439.1:75139338-75149684 GCA_024363595.1 Xenopus borealis
CAGAACTGTCAAAAATGTTACTACACAATGTAGCATTAAGGCTTTCTTTTCACAGGCTGTAGCACAAAGTATGAAATACAGCCCCAGGTCATTACTCCTCTTCCAAGCTATAATGGCACCATCACATTTTCTTTGCCATCTTATACCCAGTAACGTAACTAGAGGGGGGCAGGCCCTAGTGTGGGATGTGAGGCCGCCCCCCCCCCTCGCTCCATCCGTATGCGGTTTTCCACCCACAGTTCAGTGGTGAGCGAGCTGCCAGGGGGCCTTGAGGTGGTGCGACCCCTGCCCCGCTCGCACCCACTGCTTAGGCCCATGGTCTGTTATTGCGCACATCGAGCAGATTTCATCCAGAAAACGCTAGTGTTTTCATTTTCTTGGTTAATTCCAACATATGCACAGTGACAGGCGGATTGCATTCATTCTTGTAACTACATTGACTGGATTGGTGTGGGAAGGATTGGCTTTTTACATTTTGAGGTGTTATTTAATACAATCTGAATTTTAATTCTATATAAAAAATGTTTAATGTTTTTATTAAAACATCCCAACCAGAAAAATTAGAGGTTTAATAAATAACCCCCATAGGCAATACAGTCAGCATTATTGATTCAGGCGGTAGTTGTCTCATGGCATATGTAGAACAAGTTATCACTGCCCCAAAGGCACAGTAGCCTTTCACACTTTCACACCTCAACAGCTGAAACGATCTGTCATCTTTCATCTACCTGTCATCTACTTAGCAAATGTATCTGTAAGTGCTTTCAAGAGGTATATCAGACTATATGTGTTTTAAGAATTATTTTCACCTCTTTGATAGTGGCTGTATGAGAGATGGGGGGATGAAAATTTGTTGCATGAGGCAGAGAAACTAGAATTGCAGTAAATTTTCTGTACCGCAGCCATCCTGTATATGCTATTTTCTCTTAACACAGGCAGCAGATCTTGTTTCAACTTGTAACGGGAAGCAGCCTTTCAACTAAGAACCCCTTGTTCTTATATAAGTAAGAATATAATTGTGCCACACAATTACAGTGTACAAAACAGTACTGTCCTAAAAACACTTTCCATACGTAATGAAAACTGTGATAGTATCCTATTAACTTTATTCATGATGGTTACTGCCATAACATGCTATTTTATAGAAGAACAAGCTGCCTTTTACCATTGTATTCGCTTTTTGTGACTTATTTTATATTTTATAAAGATTGGAGAGATTTCTGAGGCCATGCCCACAGGGAGAGTCTCTAGACAACAAACAATGGCAGCTTTATCTATTAGTTCAAGTGCATGCTCATTTATAGTTCTTAGAAAAGAAGATTTAAGAAAGAGGTTTAAATTAATCTGGTAGGTATAAAGCAGCGCAATTGGCTTAATCTGTCTGGGAAACTCCTAACCTTGTGTGCTAATGCTTCCTTGTCTGTAGGTTAATAACAGGTGCTTTCCTTCCATATTTAAATCTTGACAGGTGATTTACAAATCAGGCCACACCTGGGCAGGACACGTGGGTAAGGAACTGCAATACAGTCAAATCTCCTGTACTTTAATAAGTATTCCACCCTAGCCAGTTATTGCAATGGCTACCTTTCTGTGTGCAATTTATATTCAGCTCAGTGCATGTTATAAAGGCCTACTAGCAACAACACACTTTGTGACATATAATTATCTATGGGCAATACCATATAATACTTGCACTCAATTAAACAACAATATGCCTACGTGACCAGCATGTCATAGACAATGCTCTTTCCAAGTCAGTGCCACGTGTGGCCTAGAAATGAATTTGTATACATGTCTTATAGCATAGAAAATAGTTTGGATATATGCAGGAATTAATGGAATGTCTTCCAACACGTTTAGCTTCCAAGAAGCTAAAATGGTCTTCAAAAATCCCTACAGTATCTGCACTGTATAAATAAAATACTTTTTCTGTGTTAAAGGACAAGAAAGACATATTTATGTCCTGCGGCGATAAAACGAGATGAATATAGCCACAGGCATTAATTATATCTGAGTTTGGTACTGTTTTATTATTACAGAGAGAAATTAGTCTACGGGAGACGTCCATTCTGTAATTCAGAGCTTGTTGGATAACTGGTTTCTTTGAGGTGGCAGTAGCTACAGTATTCCCCAGTGTTAATAGGCACAGTGTACATTACTCATCTGAACAGACTGGGACATTAGTGTTACGAACCAAAAGGTACAAACAGAAGGCGTGGCTTTAGGACCAAGTTTAATGAATGGTGTTAATGTGCCTAACGACTGTGGCTATCTCTGCATGACTAAACTTATGAATATAAGCTTAGAATTGCATGCACCTTATAAAAGAACTCAACTTATGGACATTTGCTTTTACATAACTCTTTTACTTTTAAGTCTCCCCAGTGTGAAAAAAAGTGATTATACATAGGAGTTTCCCTTAAAACACCAATAAAATCTAAAAATAATCGGCACATCCATAATATATGCCTACATTTTGTGCAGTATGTTGGCGCTCTAAAAATACATGTTAATAATAATAATAATAATAATAATAAAACACACACTGTCCCATATATAGCACAAGCTAATTTTTAAAATGCTCCCAAACACTTCAATTATATACAGTATAGACATTTATCCAGGTATTTCACAAATACTTTTGTAGAGGATTGCCTTTTTTAAAATGTCTGCTTTTTCCCCAGGAAGTATGATATTTTGTATACAACAACACTCTTCATTTATAAAACATTTGTTATTTTAGGATCATATTTCTAAATAAAACCCACTTGTTTTTCTTTTATTTGCTTGTTTACCATCTGAGCACATTTATTTATTCATAAAAGTTTTTCCATAAAAACAAGCTAAGATTATGGCGCATTCATGTAAGCAAATTGTTAAGAAGCCACATTGTCAGTTATTTAGAGGCAAGTACTTTAGCTTGTCTAAGATACACATGCAGCTGCTGAACTGTAGGTGGTATGTTTATATTGTAGAGAAATGATTTACTTTGCCACAAATGCAATTAAACTATATTAGCTAAACTTGTATATGTACTCTGACAGTGCCAACACTGATTAAATAAGTATATTTGGGAAAATATAGTAAAAGATATATATTATTTACAAGTTTTTCCAAATGTTTGAACATTTCTGTATGTTGTTGATTCTTAATGTATTACTCTATACCTAGGGGAAAATTTACTATTATTCCCGGAAATTAGCTGGACCAAATTCGCAATCCGATAAGCATTTGACCATCGAATGCTTATCGAATTGTTTTATGCTATCATTTTGTTCACAATACGATTTCTTGAAGAATTCTTACGATCGGATACCGATCGTTCAATTTCGTACGAATGGTATTCGATCAGGACTTAGCCTCAGAAGCCTATGGGGAGCTTCCTATAGGCTTCTATTACAATTCGGTAGGTTCAATCTGGCGAAGTAGGCAGTCGAATAAATTTAAAATTTTGATTCCTTTGATCATCGAATGATCGAATTATCGAATATCCGTTCTATTCGATCTATTCGATTTTCGATGATCGAAGAGGCCAAATTTGCATATCCGATTTCACAAAAAATTTGTGCGATCGGTATTCGATCAAATTCAATCGAACTTCGATCATTGCACGTGAATTTCGTAAATCAGCCCCTTAATGTTTTTGCGCAAGTCTTCTTGAAAATGTGTCACTACCGTTTGTGTTGCACAAACCTGTAATGGGAAACAAGAGGAAAACTACAAGCTATTCTTACATTAAAGGGTTGTTCACCTTTGAGTTAACTTTTAGTATCACATGACTTGGGGCAGCTGGGAAATTGACAATATGTCTATCCTGATGGCAGATTTCAAAATGAAATATAAAAAATATCTTTGCTCTTTTGAGAAATGGATTTCAGTGCAGAATTCTGCTGGAGCAGCATATTAACCGATGCATTTTGAGAAAAAAAAACATTTTTCCCATGACAGTTTCCCTTTAACAACTTTGCGGTTTCCTTGTTTCTTTTTCTATAATTCCAGCACACACTTTGTAAGTGCACTTTCTTATATTATTGTTATTAGTATACATTATTGATGCAAACATTGTTTATTTTCAGGCTTTCAATGTTCATGTGCAGTTTTGATGTGCTGATTAAACCAAAACTCATGGGGACATATGGGTTTACTGCTGGTTTGGGTTGAAATTTGTATGACCAATGCTGGTTAGGGTTGGGTAAGGGTGGGACTGAGACTGAGGAAGCACACTTCTCCTTTGCATCCAAAGATCTCTGTCTTTGGACCAGAGATGTGCACAGAAGTAGTGTACAGAGCCAGAAGATGCAGGCATGGATTGGGTGTGGGTCCTTAAATGGAGACCTCCTTAAGGTTAAGGTCGGGTGCAGGTTGAGTTTTTCCTGACCTGCACATCACTGATGTGCAGAGTACACAGTACGCATTATTGTGATATAATACTAATGACCCATGAATATCTTTATGAATGGTGCTCAGTGATGTCATCCATTATAATCAGAGCTTAGTGATGTCATTTCTGTCACATAACTCACTGAAACTTGTGTATTACAATAAATTAAGCACTCACTGTTGCAAAATATGAGGATATTAGAAGTTACATTGGAGTTCCATAACCTGGCCTTCGGCCTTGTATTTTTATAGTTGTGGAACTCCACGATAATAATATCCTCATAATACACAAAAGCCACGTATATCTTGCAAATCATATCCTTGTAAACATTGACTAGTGATGACATCAGTTAGAAACAATGAGTAGTGATGTCATTTTTGTCACATGACTCACTAAAACTTGTGTATTATAATAAATAGTGTACCCCCTGTTGCAAAATATGAGGATATTAGAAGTAACATCTCAGTTCCATGACCAGTATCAAAACAGGACTTCAACCTCATGCTTTTATATGGTCATGAAACTGCTTGGTCACTTATAATATCCTTAGATCTCACAATAGGGGGTACTTTATTCACTATATATTTTACAAGAAGGGGTACTTTATTCACTATATAATATTGTTACTGTAATTAAGATTAATATGGTAGAAAAGCACAGTAACGCTTACAAAACGGTTCATCTAACTGTGTAAGGGGTTCACTCTTACCAGACTGGTAATCTTTAGCCAAATGTAAAGATCCCTTGTGTAAATAAAATAATAAAATAAAAAAACATGAGCCATTCCATTTGTGTGCGCAAGAAAGTTCTAACCCGCTTTTGCCTGCGCTGACCCAACAAGGAGTCACTACTTTGTGTGGCTTTATTCCAACACACAGTGCATACACATGGCAGTGGGTATGTGCAGAAATTAACGCATTTCGTGCCCCTAAAACACTTCCTCAGACGGAAGTAACCAGGTTTCCCACGAGAGCTGCGACCAATGGAGAAAGGCTGCATTGGACAAGGTTGACCTCCGCTGTCTTTGCACCTCCACAGCTTTTGTTCATTCCATTTGTGTGTCTGACTTTTTTTTTTTTTGTTTTGATACAGCACAACTGTATGCTTTAGGGCATACATTGACTACTGTAGCACCAGGACTGGACTGAGAATCAAAATAGGCCCTGGCATTTCAGGTACACAGAGGCCCAATCAGCCCACATAGAGGTCCAAACAGGCCCCACCAGCCCACTAAATACTGACTTTCTATGGCACCTTGTAGCAGCCCATCTGGCATTTGCCCTAACCCACAGATTGCCAGTCCGGGCCTGTGTAGCACCATCACTGTATTGTATAGTTAACAAATACAATCTTCTGCAACTCTTAAAAGTTTTCTTTGTTTCCCCAAATAATCCCATATAAATGAGCTTTCCCAAAATCACACTGAAAAAAATGTTTGAACGTTTTTCTCACTCAAATTAAGATTTATAAACCCCTCTAAAAATGTGACAGAATACAATGGTGCAATTACCATTATTCCCTACCTAATCCAATAATCCCATGACCTTACTTGACTGTCTCGTGTTCTGTATTGGCAAAAGGAAAACTGCTCATTCACCCAATAATAACAATTTCTTCTTTGATAGCCCATAACTTATTTCTTGATTTTCAGTATCCTGCCTGTCTGTTATTCAGGGCAAAACAATTATACAGCTGTTAACATGACATGTTTTATGTAGACCGTGGAGTTTGTTCTGCTCATGCTGGAATCATTGTGACTGGATGATTTCCAGTGTCCCTCCTACATATTCTGAATTTGTTGGTAGGAATTCCACCCAAAGGAGCCAGTCAGTCCCTGGAACAATGAGTTATTCTTATGAAGCACAACTGGAATACTGTTTGTGATGCAAGGGAAAGCCTGATAACATCTGCCAGTCCAGCAATTCTTTTGTGTCAGAGACCCAAGTGGGCTATTCCTTCCTCAGCATCAAAGAACAAAAGGGAAGTAGGCCTTAAAACACAATGAAATTCAAGTTCATTTTCATCTGACGAGGTACAATTTTCTCTCCTCCCTGTTTGCTGATGCACTTTATGTTTATACATGTGCGTCTTTCACTCCGAAGGTTTCCTCCATTTGTTTCACTCTGAAGATAAGACAGAAGTTTGACTAGACTTTCAGTCTGCTATCATTTAATGACATGGAGATATCAGATCCCCATCTGGATCCACAGGACTCCTCTCCCTGATTCAAAAGAAGAATTAATTTTACATCAAACAAGATTAATGTAAATGGAAGTCTTGTGAGCCATCCCAAATTAATGATGTTTTTTTGAAATAAAGATACAGAGAAATGAAAATGTGATATTTGATTCTGTCCTTGAAATTATATTCTATAGAAGATTCATTACTAGGTTAAGAGATAAGAACCATTTCTTTCCTCTTAGAAAGGATACAGAGAACTGCACACAAAGTAACATTCTGTTTTAATACACTTCAGTTCATTTTTGTTACACATAATACCTATTAAATATATTCAGGCTAGAAACAGATAATCAAAATTAATTTAATGGTTAAATTAAATGGGTAGTATTAATAGAAATGAGTGTTATTCATGCATATTGCAGAAAAAAAACATTAGCCAAGCCTGCAAGTGCACTAATGCCATCTGAAATTTTACTAATATGGTTTAGACAATAGACATTTGCAATTACTCTTTATTTTACATTTTTGTTCTGCAGCTCTAGATTCTAGGGTTTAAATTTCTCCCAACAACCAGGCCTTGGTGTGGAATCCATAAAATAGGAGTGGGCCTAGAACAATAGATAATAAGATGCTACAAGACTACTAATAGAATTTAGTCTCACAGTCCGTGGAGATAATGTAGTAAAAATGTATTTTCTCTTGTAGGGAAAGTGGTGTCGATTTTGGCGGCTATTAATATAAGACCACTGTCACTGTGTATATAGTAACAATTAGCAGGTAGCAAATACTGGTCACTTTTAAGGCCCTTCTAAAGTAACACTCAAGTCATAAGAATTTTTTTATCTATGCAGTGGGTTTTCTCAGCAAAACTTCCAAAAGCTTTTTATTGCAGTATTCACATCTTCTGATTCTAAACCAACTGCTGTATAATGTGCAGCAAGAATATTAATGTTATAAGAGAACAAGCGGGAGGTACAGGATTGCTGTTTAGAGAAAGCAAGATATTGCTTCTCAATAGCAAAACTGCAGCAGCCTGTACAAAACATATTTGTTTGCATTATCTAGTCGTAGACTGATCAGGATCATGTGGCCAACTACAGCAGTGCTTTACAGACCCATTTTTTTCCTGTTTAATAGATCATTTACAGTACGTTTAGGAAACACTGGCACCTAATGCATATGTGAAATAATAAATATAAGCCACACACCATACTCCTTTATTACATGCAAAGCCACTGGGTGTAAGGAATCTGAATAAACCCCCATCCCCTAACTATTTCCTGCCTGAGGGGATATTGAGCAGTCAAACTCCATAACATCATAGAGTTAATTGATCCCAAACTTAAAAACAAGATTTTAAAATTGGAGTGGGTGAGGAAGGGGCATTGTATTGGAGCTATAATAGTATATTGTGAGCTCTTGAGAACTAGGCCCACAGAGGGATATTTTAAATTGTGGAAGATCCCAAAGCAAAGTAGACTTTTAGAGGGCTCAACTTTTTAAATAAATAGTGTTTTCATCTGTCTAGTATGTACTTGTAGTCTACTTCAACAAGTAAAGCACCACAGTCTGGGCAAAGGTGATTTTAAGGGGGTAATTTATTAAAACTCTAAATTTTCTGGTTGGGCTTTTTGGGATAAAAACTCAACTCAAACGCCCAAATTCACTAAAGCGCAAAGCATCTAACGCTACCGCTAATTCACCAACGTGACATCATTTTGCAACTTCGCAAATTCACTAACACCGACTCTGGCGAATTTTCGCTAGCGAAGTAGATAGACTTGCGCAACTTCGCACCCTTACACCAGGCGAAGTTGCGCACTGACGAAGGATCGTAATTACGCAAATTCACTAAGATCAAAATTTTACTGAACATTACCACTTACGTTAGACTTTATTCAATACAATACAATAGATAGGAGTTTGAAAAAAAAATGGAAAATTTTTCTAAGTCCCAAAAAAATGATGGAGTGTTTTACCATTGTAGGGTGTTAGTCTGAAAAAGATTGTATTTTTTTTGGGGGGGTTACCCTCCTTCCCCCCTACATTTCCTAACATATGGCAACACTACTATACAGGGGGCACATGTAGGGCAATAGGACAACTTTATTTTATTTATTAAAGGTTTCCTGGGCTTGTGTAGTATAATGTAGTGGCTGTAACATATACTTCTATTATAAACTTAAGTTCCCACCGTATGCAAATTAGGCATCGCTAGCGTAACTGCGCTTTGCTTGGTGAAGTAACACTAGCTACCGTTTGCCGACCTGAGCGTAACTTCGCACTTTAGTGAATTTACGTAGTTCTGGTGAAAATTCGCCTGGCAAAGTGCGGCGAACGCTAACGAAGCCAACGCTAGAGAATTTTCGGATCTTAGCGAATTTTCGGATCTTAGCGAATTTTCGGATCTTAGCGAATTTGCCCCAAAGGTTGCAATAAGCCAGTATCTGAAAAGGTCATGTATGATCTGTGGGAGATTTCCTCATCCCAATTTCAAGATATTGTGGTTTGCTCTGGGTTTATCTGGATGATCAATAAAGCACTATTGGACATTGAGCTTTTTTTTTTTTAAATTTGGATTTTAATAAATAACCCCCAAAGTGTTTTGTATTTTTCTTCTTATGTAAGTGGCTGGAACTGTTAACTATTTTAGAGTGAGATAGAAAAAAAATATAATAATTTTGTACCTAAGTTTGTAATCATTTAGAGTATTTATGAAAAAAAAGTACTTAATAATGTTAAAATATATAAAGTTATAACCCAATAGCTTTTGCTGGACAGAGCTGTAGAGGGTTCACCCAAAATATCCATTTACAATCCAAATATGGATAAAGCCTTTTTAGATATTTTAGAAGTGTTCTACAACTGTTGAGTGGAAAGCCGGAAGGGTTATAAATATACAATGGAGCCAGGCTTGATGATCAGGCCCTGTCTGACTACCATTTGTTATCAACAATGATTGTTTCCTGTGTAAAAGTCAGCTGTTTCCACACAATAGACAGGATTTAGAGACTCCTGGCATCCTATCAAGGTCATGGCTTTTCCATTGTGTACCTGAATAGTATGGAAATTTTCAAATAGTATCCAAATGCTTCCTTTTGGAATTATACTTTCCTTCTATGGCTCCCCCATATGGCTTCAATAAAACATCTGTAGAGTGGACAAAATTGGCAACACAACATCATTCTGACAGGGTGACATATAGCAAGATATCAGACTGCATATTGTTAGACTGTTTCCTGCCTTCCTGCATTTAATCCACTTTAAGTAAGAGAAGAACAGGTCCCTAATTTAACCTTTGCTACTACAACTTTATTTATTTTTACATTTAACTGGCTATACTCAGATGGAATTAAAGTGGATATTAAGATTGCACCCCTAAAACGATGAAGAAGTTCTAGTCACCAATTATGTCTCACAACTTTTAACTAAGGTAATGGTGCTCCATTGGCAACTATCTATACCAATTGCACAGAAGTCCTGGAGCACAGAGATTTTTTAATGTATACATATCTAAAGATAATTTTACAACATTCCTTTGTTCAAGTATGTAAAGGCCTTTTATCAGATTTCTTACTTATTAAAACAAAATCTAATTGTAAATCATTGTATTTATGATTTGCCTTTTTTGCACTTTGCACATTGCCTTGAGCTTTGTAGACTGTGTGGTTTTGTACCCCAAAGCACTCTAACTCTTGCATATTTAAAGCCTCACAATCAATAAATTTGTAAGCAATGCAAAACAATCCAAAAGCATGTTAAATTTATTTAGAAAAATTCCATG
>CM044439.1:75165478-75192517 GCA_024363595.1 Xenopus borealis
ACAACTTGTATAACATTCCCCAACAAGTAAGAAAGACATATACTGTATATAGAATCCTAATTTCTTGCCCACAATCATCATTCCTTCATAAAAAGCATAAATAATATATAATCATACGCTATCCCTAGTGTACAAACATTTATGAGTACCTTTAGCTCTGCTTCTTTTTAAATTTTGATTAATTTGCCTCCAATACATGTTTGATGAATCATCCAGTGCTTTTACTCCTAAATAATTCAGTTCTGCCAGATGGAAGAAAATATGTTTCTACTGATGCTCCTGGTATAGCAGATTAATTAATAGGTACAGTACCTGTTACTGAAAAAAAAAACTGGCCATGCCTGCAGAACATTAGCTTGGAGGTATGCTTTTGATCATACACAGATCTCTGACTCACTACAAGAGGACCCTATAAGGAGAATCATTAATTCTCTTTTTTGTACCTTGATCAGTGTTCTTTCTTCTGCTTTTCTTTTTGCAAATCTAAATAGGTTTGAGGAATGTACATTGGATAGGTGGGCATTGCAAATGGGAATTATTTAGTATGGTTTTAATCCCAATTTATGTTTATATAATACAACACCACCTTAACTAAAACATGTATAAATAGCTAACCAGAACTTCTGGTCTGGTTCTAAATCCTTGAGGTTCTAAATCCTTGAGGGCTCATTTACAAAAACATGTGCAAGTGCAAAGCACAAGGTTCTCCTGCATCTATTCCTAACATTGCAGTTTATAGTACTTAGATGGACTGAGCGCAAGGCGCAAACAACTGGTGGAATTAACATCTGCCTTTAGAAGTTATTTTGAAGTCTCCTTGATTGTTGCAGGCAATTTATAAACATTAGAAATACATGGCATTTATATATGTTTTTGCAAAGATCCAATCAAGGATTCACACGATTTTTGGATCGTGTGTGGAGTGTCCCGACATTTGTTGTGCCATGGCAATCAGTCGTTCAGTCGATCAGACAGGTTAGAAGATTTCTGTTGGTTGCCGATGATATCTCTGCATGCATTGAAGATTTTCAGTCGGAGACTGTCACCAGCTTTGTCGGACATAAAATTTCGTACAATTGCTGTTAGGGGCAGAACATCGGCTGATCTGTTCTTTTACTACTTTATTTAAATTGAAGGTTAGTGTCAGGTCAGGAGATGGGGGCATGGAGGCATCCAATCCTTTGAGAATTCGTATGATTGGATCTTTGCCTCTATGGCCAGCTTTAGAGTAAAGAGTATTCTTGAACAGGACAGGGACAAAACTAATCTGTCAGAGAAGTACAGATTCAGGATCTGGAAGAATAGCCAGTAATTGGCAAAGGTCAGTTCAGACAGGGATACAACAGTGGTCAAGGACAGACAAAGGGTCAAGGAACAGAGAAACCAGACTAGAAGCGCACCCAGGAACTATTTACAATAGATCAAGTGTGATGATGTCACATGGGTGCCGAAAACCTGAAATGTTCAGAATAATGGAATGTGCCGACTACAAAGAAGGCTGCTCCTGGGTACTCTCACAGGGATGTTGTTAGATCTGAGCTGACAAAGCAATTAAACAGATATTCCGAGGTCTTTATAAAAAAAAGAAGTGGGATTGAATGACTTCTGCTGAAGATTTCTGAAGAAGTTAAACTGAAAGAAAATCCTACAATTGTTAATGTATTATTTACATAGCTTTGCTGTTTTATAATGAGGTCCCAACTAAGATATAATTAATCCTTTTTTGGAAGCAAAAACCAGCGTTTGTTTTTTTTTGTTTTTTGTTTACATAATTTTCTAGTAGACTTAAGATATGACGATCCCTTACTGGAAAACCCCAGCTCCAAAGCATTCTGGATAACAGGTCCCATACCTGTATTTACATCTAGCATGACCTCACTGTAAATCCCACACAGTGCTATAATCCTATGAACAGACAACATTTAACATCAATAGTGATAAGTAAAAATAACAACTAAAGATAGTCAAGTAGGATACAATGAACCGCTAACTAAAAAGGTATTCATGCCAGCATGCAAAACACTAGGTCACTGTAGTATGGCAGAAAACATTTCTTTGCACACAGTAACTATATTACACAATCCATAGAAAAAACACATTACCTGCATTGCATAATTTACATCAAATGATACCCCTCCCTAGTTTTGTAAACCATTTAATTCTGATTTTTTTAGGGAAGTTGTGTGCTCACAGTCCAGTCAATATGTTTTCAGTTTTCTTAATATGTGACAGGAATGACTAAGTAAGAATTCCAAGCATGCAACTGAAGAGCTGTAGTGTTCCAAACAGCCTGGATGTACTATCGTCTAATAATTAGGCCTATCTTCACATGCACTGACCAGCTTTATTGGAATTCAAAGAATTTAGCATTTTTTACTAATGTAAACATTGAACAATTTAAAAAATCGCCATTGGATAGTTAAACACATGCTGTTCCAAAACACTATACAAAACACAATAACTGTACACAATGGCTCTTCTGCAAGAAATGTGTGATTACCTGTTACCAAATATCAGTATTAGTGATGGGCGAATTTTTTTTGCCTGGGGAGAATTCGCTGCAAATTCCCACGATTTACCGCTGGCAAATAAATTTGCGAAACATCAGGAACAATCGCCTGGCGAAAATTCGCCGGTGTCTTGTTTTGGACACAGGCATCCATTTTTTGACGACGACAATGTGCACCGGCATCCAAAAATGGATGCCTGCATCCAAAAGCGAGACGGCGGCGTTTCGCGAATTTTTCACCCAGATTTGCCCATCACTAATTAGTATAGTAAGATCACTTATATATGCATGCCAAATGCATTGAAGAAATAATTTTGAACTTACTGATCATTAGGTTGTCATGCCTTAAATGTTCTCTAATTAAATAATTTATACATTTTTAAGCTAAGTACATTTGTGTGAATGGACTATAAACTCCCAAAATTGCATGCTTTACATTTGCAAAAAACTTTGGGGCATATTTATCAAAGTGAAAGTTGGAATATGCCTTTCAAAATCTCATAGAAATTAATGAAGAGTGGTGGAATTTTACTCTGGAGACCCATAGTTCTTTAGCCACACATAAAGATATAAATGTGCAAGCACCTGGGGTATTAACAAATGACCCTTCTTGCCTCTTGCTTGGGTGCAAGTGCCAAGAATGATTGTAATTGCAACAGTCTGTATTCAGTGCAAGGTAGGGCTTTTGCAACATTCAGCCAATAGGAGGAACCCAATCAGCTGCCTGAATTCCAGGAGGTGGTGTGAGTCACTGTTGAGAATCCCTGCCCAGAGGCTGCCTGTGATCTATACTAAAAAAACATTTATTTAAACTTTATTTAAAAAAATTTAAACTGAAAAAGCACAAATGGGAAATGTTGCTGAAAAGTTGTGAAAACTGTGACTTTTTCATACTGTTGCACAAAAGTCAGTGTAAAAAATACTCGAAAACCTCTAAAACCATGAATCAAACAAAGAACTTTCAGTTGTAAAAGGGACATCTGCCATTGCTTATACATGATTTAGAGTATTTTCATATTTGGAATTGTTGAATTTTGTTTCATAACTTCTTAAAAAAAAAAGTTGTGCTTTTCTCCAACAACCTTTTTCAAAAATCCTGACTTGATAATAGTCACGTTTTAATAAATGGGCCCCTTTTGAAGCCTATTTATCAAAGGTCAGATATTAGTGTTTTTTTAGGTTTTTGAAACCTCAACTAAACCCACAATGCGTTAAAAAAGAACGAACAGAAAATTATGCATAACGTGCTAAAAAATAAGAATTGCTCGAAAACCTCTAAAAAAATTTTGGACAATTCCTAGTGGAAAAAAAAAGGTCCAAAAAGATCAGCACAGCTCCTATTGACTTTTGTAGGACCTTGACAACTTTTACCTGCCGAAGTTTTGTATAAGTGGTTTTAATTTTTTACACCTTTTTGTTTTTTAGTTTTAGTTTTAGAGAACAGTGGGAAAAAATGAAATTCGATTGTTAGTAAATGGGCCTCTTAGTTATGGATCTGCTCTTCTTCAAGGGGAATATACACGTACTTTTGGGAAAATTATACAGTCTACTTAAATATAAAATCTCTTTGGACTCGTGGGACAGAACCTTGCCTTATACACAGTATGACCTATTTGAAGCTTCTAAATGAGCATTTGATATTTCTGAATATTTAAGAGCACTGTTTTAGTCAGCTGGATGGATATTGCTATTTATAAAGATCTTCTAATCCAGAGTATTTCTTATTTCTTGCTCCAAAGTCTGTGCAAGAATTTTGTGCATATGCTCAGCGCAAAAAGACATTCTATATGTGCTGGAAAGAAAGGTAAAACTTGCCTGTTATTAATCTTGGAAATGACTAAATAAGAATGCTAACAGCTTCTTTCATGCAGTAATTTTATTATTTTAGGTTGCAGCGCAGGCTCTTTGAAGGAGTAGCTTACAAGCCACCTAAAAATCCATATAAGAGTTGTTATAAGCATACCATTAAAGGCAAAGTCAAAGCAACTGTTTAGAAAAATGACTAGCATGATAACAGAATGCTTTAGATACATTCAAATTTGTTAAAAGCCCTCACAAATCACTCATTACACTGATTGACTTTAATTGTAGGGATATTGCAAGGCGCGTGTAGTGCTGTCTGTGGCCTATGGGAATTTTAGAGGCAATTAAATTGTACATACACCGCTGAATAAATCTGTCAATAAAACCGATCATTATGTCAATGGGCAATTAAATGTCTACATACTCTCAGCAAATATTTTGTAACCCACGTATTTATAAACTGTTTCAAATACAAGGACAGACTGTTAATAGCGTCATCAGTGTGCTGTTTCTTCTAGCTGAAGGCGCAATCACATTGTAGCTTTGGCTGAGCAGCTGGGGATTGTCTTGTCTTTTTGCCAGGACTTTCAGTCTGACCTAAATTGTTCTAGAGATTTGTACTGAACTTTTGCCAGCTTTGGAGTAGGTCATTCAGGCATGTATTCCTGCTCAAAGACTCAAAGTTTAGATAAGACTGATGAAAATATATATTTTAGATACTGTATAAAGAAATTTGTCAGGGACTGAGGTATAATTCTGTTCTATTGACCAGCATAGGCAAACTAATAGATACTGGATTGGTTTTAACCCATTCCGATTAGAAGAAAAGAGGTTCCACTTAAATATTTGTAAGGTTTTCTACAGTGAGAGCAGTGAAGATGTGGAATTCTCTCCTTGAATCAGTTGTACAGGCTGATACATTAGAAAGCTTTAAGAAGGGGTTGGATGGCTTTTTAGCAAGTGAGGGAATACAGGGTTATGGAAGATAGCTCATAGTACAGTCAGGAAATAATTTTGTCGCCCTCTTGGGCAAATTGGAGAGGCTCCAGATGGGGTTTTTTGCCTTCCTCTGCATCAACTAGCAGTTAGACTGAATCCTTCTTTCTGGCCGAACCGAATCCTAATTTGCATATGCAAATTAGGGCCAGGGAGGGAAGTCATGTGACTTTTTGTCACAAAACAAGGAAGTGAAACATGTTTTACCCTTCCCACCCCTAATGCGCATATGCAAATTAGGATTAGGATTCGGTTCAGTATTCGGCCGAATCCAAAATAGTGGATTCGGTGCATCCCTACAAAATACAGCCCTGACTACTATCAGTATAAAAATTTAAGTATTAATAGCCTAAAAGCAAAGATCTATTGCTATAGGTTACTGCAACTGGGCAAACTTTGCATTTTTTATTGCATATGGAGGTTAGGGTCCTATCTGACTGTTATTAAAATATTATATAATATTTGAAACCTGTTTTAATGGGCTACTTGCTTGCCTTTGCCTCTCACATTAATTTGATAATTTCTTATGATTTTCTTCACTCCAGGACACTTGCTACATGTCACTGTTATCTACTACATAGGCCCTGCTTTTTCACTTAATTTGAAATGTCATGATCGATACTCCTCCCAACTATGAACAAATTATTTAGATGTCTTTAGGTACTAAATGCCACAGTATTCAACATACAGACTAAAATTGAGAGCACCTGCCCTAGACTGAGTGGTCATAAAATATGTCAAATGTTTTTACATTTTGAGGAAAACAGCAAGAAAACACCAATCAGGATGATTTTTCTTTTACCCTCAGTGATTCATGTTGTCTGTAATGAAAAGGTATTCTCTTGAACTTTGTTGTTCACAGGGAGCATGAATTCCCATGGCGATAAAGTGTCATTGCCTTTATTTAACAGAATCCAATACTAGAGGTAAGTAGGCATTCTGTGTAATCAACATTAACCTAAGAAGCAGCCAAGCAAAAAGGTTTCTGAACTATATAACCTCCTGATTTTGAAAATTATACATTGACTACGTTTTCAATTTAAATTAAGCACAAACGTACTACTTGACAGACTAGCGCAAGCAGAACCACCACAACCCTCCTGCTGTTCCTGGAATTTGCTGGAATATTTGCATAGAAGGAATCTTACAAACAGTACATTTTATTCAAATAAATAACTGAACTTCTTGTGCCCTTTCAAATTTTTTTCAATGTTTCCCTGCCATCTTAGAGGTTTTAATTTGATAATGGCATTATATAATATATAAGGCATGTCAAATCCTGTGAGCCATCACATGAGACATTCTATGCATCGTTTGTTTATGGGTTTATATAAAGAGATTATTTTTAATAACATGTAATCCAGCTTTTAGATTGTACAAAAATATTAAGATACAAAGTTTACAAAATGAAAAATGCAGACTTCCAAAATTAAATAAAACGTAAGAGTTATTTATTGCTGGATCTATTTTCGGACTCATTATTTTCTTGCAAACGTGATATATTTCTTTATTTATACTAATTACACTGCAATGTACAGTATGGGGGACAGGAATTATATACAATAACAATTCACAAAACTAGGTAAGCATTCTTCTCTAAGCAAAAGGAATAGTCAGCGCATGATACATGATATTGGGGAAGTAATTCAGGAGAGACTGTATAAATAGAAAGCTATTTTGCAAGACCTTCTTCTTTCAAGGGCTGGGTGTCTAGGGTTGGAGACAATGTGACCAAGCAACTTATTGTGTTTCATGGTTGTAGTACAGCGTAATACATTTCTAAGGGGATGATGTGAAATGAAGCCATGAAAGATAAGGACCCTAGCAATAGATTGTTGTGGTAAATATGGAAAACTTTATTTAGGGAACAAAGCCAGCAAGGGCAAATTGTAAAGAGACTTAAAGGTACATGTTGATTGTAAAGAGACTGATAGTGACTAGTAGCAAAGACTGAAAAGAGAAAGTCAGGAGTGGAAGGCCTGTAGTAAAGTACAGTAGGTATGAAATATTGAAGAAACTGTAAAGAAAATAAGAGAAGGAGACAATGATGTCCACACAATTATTATGTGGATGTCTATTAAAGGACTGTTAATCAGGCTTGGACTGAGAGTCAAAATAGGCCCAGGCATTTCAGGTACACAGAGGCCCAAACAACCACCACCAGCCCACTGAATACTGACTTTCTATGGCACATTATAGCAGCCCCTCTGGCATTTGCCAGAACCTACAGATTGCCAGTCCGAGCAGTGTCGGACTGGGATGCCAAGGGCCTACCAGAAAACCTTAGACCAGGGGCCCAAATTTCCAAAGTATTATTCCTTCTCTCCTCACTTAACCTCTTTATTCTCCTATTCTTTTAGATCTACTTACTATACTCTATTCTTCCATTGTTAAGCCTCTTTTTCCACATAAAGAAATAGGGAATGAACATGAAATAGGCCAAATTGTTAGAAGCAAGAGGGCCCACTGACACCTGGGCCCACCGGGAGTTTTCCTGGTATCCCTGTGGGCCAGTCCAACACTGAGTCCGAGCCTGCTGTTAAAAAAAATGGCTGCATTGTTAAACGTCAAGAAGAATTAAAAGGCATATTGGCATATTGTTTCTCATAATGAAATACAAAGTTTGGGGAGGTTTATAGCTGATTATCTTTAGTGTGTGTTTAGTATGTGATGCTAAAGCCATCAGAGAAATAGAAACACAACAGCTTCCAAAGTAACTTTTTCACAGAGAGCTGGTGGCTGGTAGACACCCGAAGAATACACTGAAGCTTGAATAAAATGTGAAGCAGTTGATTGATCAGTGATCTTTACAGAGTGAACTGCTGAGTAAGTTTACATTGCAATCACCTTTCATATTAACCTTTGTTTAAAATGTTGTTTGAGATGAGTGTTAGAGTATATTAGATATAATGAATGTTAAAGCTGCTACATATGTTTAACACAAGTGCTAAATAATTGATTAGTTAATCTCTTTTGAAACAGACATTTCCCTCTGGACTGCTTGTATTGTTTAGTGAATACTGGTTTGCAATGCAACAGCTGTTACACCATAATTCATATGTCACTGCAGAGATGAAAACTGTAATATACATAACACATGTGTTTGTGCTTAGCTAACTTAGATGAACTTAGAGACTCGAAAACAAAAAAAGTTCCGTTTATCTAATTTTGATTACAAAGGCACAACAATATATAAAAGCCCTGAGCCAAATTAAGTATATACTGTATATATAGGTATGGGATCCCTTATCCAGAAAGCTCAGAATAACGGAAAGATTGTCTCCCATAGACTCCATTTTATCAACATTTTTAAAACTGATTTCCTTTTTCTCTATAATAATAAAACAGTAGCGTGTACTTGCTCCAAACTAAGATATAATTAACCTTACTGGAGGCAAAACCAGCCTGTTGGGTATATTTAATGTTACATGATTTTCTAGTAGACTTAAGGTATGAAGATCCAAATTAAGGAAAGATCCATTATCTAGAAACCCCCAGATCCCGAGCATTCTGGATAACAGGTCCCATATATATATTCTGAATTTTCTAGCAGGAGACAGAATAAAAAGCCCTTAACTATTAGGAATAAGTGTCCGTTTTAAAATTGCCTACATCATATGTGGCAAATAGAACATTATTAATAAGTAACATTTCCTGATTGCTTCACCCACCCAACACTCAGCAGTAAGTAATTTAAAGGAGAAGCAATCCCCCTACGAGTCCCTATATAATAGTCCCACTGGCCACCTCCCTACTTCCGTCCACCATAACCCACGACTTAAAAAGTGTCACATGACATGTCTCCATGCAGAATAGCATAGTGGTGCTCACAGGGTCCATCTTCTGTATCTTCAGCTCTTCTTCTTCCCATTTTTTTTTAAGTTTTCCAGCATTAAAAACTTTAGTGATGGGCGAATCTCACGCGTTTTGCTTCGCCGAAAAATTCGCGAATTTCCAGAGAAATTGGCGAAAAATTCGCGAAACGAGTCGCGCGTCGTTTTTGACGCACGTTGTTTTTTGGGCGATTTTTCGGTGGTGAATTTTTGCTGGCGTTTCGCGAATTTATTCGCCAGCGGCGAATCGCAGGAATTCGCCCATCACTATTTGTGAATTTCCAGCGAAATTTGCGAAATGGCAAAAAATTTGCATAACGGTGCTGCTGTCTCAGCATCCGACCAAATATATGTCTGTAAATTTAACACTGAGAAGGCAGCTGACTGGTCTATGCAGGTCAAGTTAGGGACCCTGCATATCTAAGAACTTTTGGGTTATTATTGCTCATTTCGCGCATTGATTATTATGCTCAGGTCCTTTTTATTTGCTATATTTAGTGTCCATTGAATCTACAGATCAAGAAATTGTTACTGTTTTGGAAGTTTAGATATACACAGTACAACACAAAATATAACCTTGTTTTTCTGTATCTCTGTTTTCTTTTTGAGTTGCTCTATAATTGTTCCTTGTCAAGTAGAATTATGCATTAGCATTAATTAAACTGCTCTTTTTACATGCCATATTGTTACTGCTGTAGAAAACTGATATACTGCTTAGTTACATCTTTAAGAATGAGGGTAATTGCTATTGGATCTGGATGGTTGGACTTAGAGTCAGAATGAGCTCTCATCCCTACATCTGACTTGAAAATCATAAGTTTGACAGGACTGCTATAAAGCATGAACTCAAGCAATCACACTTCTGCAAAGTCCTTCAGAAATGACAGTGTAGGGTTAGACATTACGGACATTTGATGACTTCTTCATACATTGTGCACACATAGCTAAAAAAATCATGGTGAACATAGAGACAAAGGGGCAAATTCACTAAGATCAGAAAATTTGCTAGCGTTGGCTTCGCTAGTGAACGGTATCATAGTTGTGCTAGTGTTACTTCGCCAGGCAAAGCGCAGTTAGGCTAGTGATGCCTTATTTGCATACGGCGGGAACTTAAGCGTATAATACAAGTATATGTTACAGCCACTACATTACACTACACAAGCCAAGGAAATCAAAAAAATAAAGTTGTCCTATTGCTCTACATGTGCCTCCTGTATAGTTGTGTTGCCATATGTTAGGAAATGTAGGGGGGAAGGAGGGTAACACCCCCCAAAAAAATGAACTTTTTCAGACTATCACCCTACAATGGTAAAACACGCCATCGTTTTTTTGGGACTTGGTCTGACCAGACGAAGTAAAGTCTAGCGTAAGAGGTAACGTTCAGGAAAAAGTTGATATTAGTGAATTGGCGTAATTACTATCCCTCGTCCGGCGTAAGTCGGTGTTAGTGAATTAGCGAAGTTACGAAATGACGTCATGCAGGCGAATTAGCGCTTTATTGAATTTGGGCCAAAGTGTACCTTAAAGTAAAATGCCTGTTTCACTCTTTGTTTTTATGAGGATAGCCTTTTTGCAGGCCCTGTAGAACCAATTATAGAAAACAGATGCTTAGTGTCAGCATTGGTTATAATAAAGCTGCTGTGCCATTTATAAACTTGTTCACTCCAATATTACCAAATTTCCAAATGGCACATCTACATTATAACAGGGTATCCTCTAAGCCCCTGCCCTCTACAATCCTGCCATAGATCTGCCAGACTTGAGTTTTCAGTTTGGGGGTCATTTTATATTTTTCAGTGGTTTTCAATGAAGTGTGTTGAGCACACAAAGAAACACCCCACACAATATTTAACTGCAGATGCTATATGCCTTCTTTTATAAAAGCTCAAACGTCTTTCACCCTAAAGGACAATTTAGAAAGAAGAAGAATCATATATATTAGATGCATGTAGTAGGAAAAGCACACACACAACCACTGGTTAAATCTTATCTTTATTTCTAGTGCAACTTGAAAATCAGACAATATTGTTACAAAACTTTTTTGACTTCCAAAGTGTTACCAGCTGCAATTCAGATAGGACATAGTGGGAATGTGCATTTCATATCTGTCCCTCTGATGTACAATGACAGACATTTACATTTAAAATGTTATATTTGAAGTTTTATTGCATTTTAATCAGATTGCCTAGAGGAGAGTCCTTGTTGTTGAATCCAGTGGTTTAATATTATTGATATTACTGATAAAATTGCTGTTTACATTTTTACCATATTTTTATTCAACTCTTACATTTCAAAGGTTTATTCATTTTGAACATACATTTAAGAAGGTCTTTCTGCTGTTTAAAGTGGGCCTCATTGATGACTTTTAATACAGTGAAATTATGTCTGACCATAGACAGAACAGAATGTAAGACAGATTGTTATAGACATCTGCAATGTTTAGAGGTATACCTTCCCTTTAAGAAAATCATATCTTTAGCAATTATCTTGGTTGAATGTCAGAATCTGAATTTCCCCAATAATATGCACAGCAAAATATGTTTTAATAGTGTTGTTAAACTTGTTGAAGCATTTTGGTTTGAAACATTGCCTCACGAAATATTGTCTGTCTGTGAATGTTGTAATTTGTAATGTTGTAATTTGTGTTTATTGTATGTTCTACAATATTCGTTTATGTTTTAGTGTTGTAAATGACATCATGACTCTGACTCTGCTGTGATTAAAAAAACATGAACGGGAAACAACTTTAACTACATTTTATCCTATGGCCTAATCTAAGATAGAATAAGTTATGGTGGCTTATTGTTATGTCAGGTGAACCCTGATAAATTCTAATATATCATTATTACAATATTATTCATCATTGCACGTTTTATCATTTTTACAACAAAGCCAGGTTACTTTATTTACCTGCAGATGCAAAAAATAAATCAGCAAGATTTTATTTTTGAAAACTCAACTTTTTTTTTAGTCTCGCTGTTCCAAGAAACAAATTGGTTATTTTTGGTTCAATAATAAAAAGGCTTGATTGCCTGTAAACTCTTTTTGAAGATTGTTACATAATAATGCTTTTCTTAGATAATATTTTTATATAAGCTTATCAACCTCAAACTGCCACCAACCATTCATTTACTACATCTAAATCCCTTTGTTCCTCAAGGCAGTTCTGTTGGCAGGTGATTCGTGCCATTTGATGGGTGATTGGAAAACAGGGATTTTCAAATGCCCTGATTATACTAATGATTTCACACACTTAGGACATACTAACGAGGCATAATAATCACATTTTATGTTCAGAAAGATTAGGTTGATGTTATAAGGTAAATTACAGCCCCAATGAAAACTTTAGATAAGGCATATGATGATAAGGGTTCCTGCTGTGCTTTGTGCCAGGGTTATGTAATGTAAGGGTAATGAAATTCAGTCCACATTTTCCACATATTATTTCAGTGAAAAGGTATGATTATAAAATACAGACAATCACTCCAAATCACTTTCCATTAGTTTCAATAGGAAGCACTACTACAGGTATAAGCAACTATCACACCCCATTTATTGAAGGCAACATCAGCTCACCATTTCAGTTGAATGCACCATGCTTGTAGAGGATGGATGGCATGTCCAAAAGGGATATTGTCTGCTAAACAAAAATATGTTCAAATTAGTGATGAGTGAATCTGACCCATTTTGCTTTGTTGACTACCACCCATTGGTAGTTTTTTCGTGTGACATGCAAATCTTTTTAACTATAAATTAGAATCTATGGGTATTTTATTCTGCATATCACTTCTCTTCAGTTCAGATTTAAGATATACATATATAATAATTATAACATTTCTGGATGATGGTTCATCCAGCCAAGATTTAAGGGTATGTCAAGTGTGCAAATGTGAACTACAACCCATCCAGAATAGGAGGAGACATTGTTTTTCCAGTGTTAATCTGCTACTCCAGTCTGTTGAACTGCAGATATTTACACAATTTTCGTTCTTTAGTTATTTGGGTGCTGGTCTTATACCCTAATCTAAAATGTTCTAGAGGCAAAGAAAAGTGAGTAATATTTGGCCAAACTGAATACTGATACACAGGGGAAGTCAAATGCAGGCGAGGAACTATATGGAAAATACTTATTCCTGTAGTTTAATTTGAGAGGGAACAAAACTTAGTAATCGTTATGAAAAAAACATGAAAATGCACTAATCCTTGGACACAACTGAACTGATATACGGTAAGTTAACTTTTCTTTTTGGATGCTTTCTAATAAAAATCTTTTTTTATATATTATGCATTTCAGAAGACTACAATGTGGAATAGTGTGTCCCCCTAGAACTGGAGATAACTGCCTTATCATTTTATCCCAACATGGATATGACAAACCACATAGGCCACAATAATTAGCTCCCATGTAAAAAAATGAAAGCATTAACAACATTTTAACCTATATAGATCTATTGTGTTATTATTGTTGGTTTATGTCATTGGTACCATTCTTTTCCACTTTATCATTATCGGATGATACAATCCATATATGGAATTGTATTAATGAGTAGACGTGCAATTTAGTCCCCATAACAACTGTGATCAACTATTACCATGAACACACTGACAAAAGCATTTTGGTACAAATAATAAACAGAGTAAAGGAATTGAATCTCTATACAAACCAAACTTGAACATGGCTTTTAAAATGCAAATATTAGAGAATAAGGTCAAAATATATCAGGTATATTTTTTCATTGATGTATAATGCATAATTATTGTAATAGATAGAGTTAACAAAGAAGTAACATACCTAGTTTATTGTTTTATTATTGCATGTGATGCTTATAACTGGGGGCTGATGCCATGTTTTTCCCTATGAGATCTTGTTGCTGAACAAATACAAATACTAGTGTTGTGGTGCATTTCTCGCATGTTTTTTACCCTCTTGTATAACAGTAATGCTGCATTTCTCAGGGGACTTAAATTTAATTTATTCTGTATGTATTATGCTTATTTTTTAATTTACAAAAATGGGTGATATGGAGAACCTTCCTTTCCTCACCCCTTTCTATGCACATTACCATTCTGTTACAAGCAAATAAGGATTTTTTTATCATTGATGAGGAAAATACATAATTGAAACATGTGATTAGAATTCCGTTGCTTTCTCAGCAGGAGGATGCACTGTCTGAAACTCCATGTGAACAGAAAAATATCCATTTGTAGAAACTGCACAAACCTACAGATCAGATCAAAACAAATTTGTGTATAAAGCAGATGACAGCATTCAGCGCTCAGATGACAGCGCTGAATGCTGTCGAGTTTTAGCGTTACTTCGGCAGTGCAAGCATTTCAAAGCGAAGATGCGCTAGCGTTCATTTGTGCTTAGTGAAAACTCACTATTAAACTTACGCTTAGGTCAATTTTAACAGGGTGGGTGCATTAAAGTTGTACGGACATCTTTATTAGAGATGTTGGTGCAAATGTCCTAAACATGAGCCCACTGTAAAATGAATGCTCCATGGGGCAAATTAACTAAGTGCAGAAAATGCGATAGCGATGCCTTTGCCGCAATTCACCGCACTTCACCAGGCGAATTTTCACCAGGGAGTCGCTAATTCACTAAAATGCATATTAGCGCTCAGGGAGGCATTTTGCAAGCGTTACTTCGTCAAGCAAAGCGAAGTTACACTAGCGATGCCTAATTTTCATAAGGCACAAAGTTCAAGTACAATGGACATTTATCTAGCCACAAATACATTACACTACACAAGACTGGGAAACCTTTAGGTGCCATATGTTAAGAAATGTAGGGGGGAAGGAGGGTACCCCCAAAAAATGTACTCTATTTTTCAGACTTTCACCCTTAAAAAAGTAAAAGACACCATCCTTTTTTTTTTCAAAACTCCTATCTATTGTATTGAACTTCGCCAGTTCTGACCTGGCGAAGTAAAGTCTAGCGCAAGAGGTAACGTTCAGTAAAATGGGCATCTTAGTGAATTAGCTTAGTTACGTCCCTTCGTCAGTGTGCAACTTGGCCTGGCGTAAGGGTGCAAAGTTGCGCGTCTATCTACTTCGCTAGCAAATTTTCGCCAGCGACACCGTTAGGAAATTTGTGAAGTTGCAAAATGATGTCAAGCTGACGAATTTTCAATAGCGTTAGCCACTACTAAAAGTTTATCAGGACTTTTGCAGGCAATCCCGCTTAAAAAAAAGAAAAGTCACCAGCATTTTTTCAACTTTAATGCATTTTCGGCAGACAGGATTTTATGTAACTGACATTAGATCTAGCTTTCTTTTTGCAGTTCGTCTGGATATGAACTGAACTTGAACTGAACTGTACTGCACTGAATTTGCAAGTGAGTGCAAATGATTGCTAGCAATGGTCCCGTTCAGTAATGGAATGTCATCTGAGCCTGTTAGTGAACAGGTGATGTCCCTGTGGATTGGATTGCTACTGAAAAGTCACTAGCATTAGCCACTTCACCCTTTAGTGAATCTGTCCCCTGGATTGCAAGATAATTGGTCTAAACAGTCCCACTGGCCATCCATGATCAAATTTTTGGGCAGCATGGTTGAAATTGGCCAGGTATACGCTTACTCACCATCAGCCTGGGGAAACTGCACCACATCAGCCACTGTTGACAATTGAGCTCCCTGTTCAATCAAGGACCAAGTCAGAACAGAATACCATAAACAATGGTATCTGGAATATTCTTCTATACTACAACAATATCACTATCTTGTTTAGTCTTTTTTTTGTTTTTATGATAGTTTCAGCCCCACTTGGTATAATCTCATGCATATGCCTGTTTTATCTCTTAATATTTCTTACTTATTATGAATAATTATTAGACTTGACCAACATACGTTATATATGCCAAGTTATACATCTCTTAACATCTAACAATTGAATCTTTGAATGAATATTTACTTCAGGTTTATGGAAATTATAATTCTTAGAATTTCCCAGCAAACAACAACCTGGTGGGTCACAGCAATCTTTCATTATGAGCTTATATTGTATCTTAATACCGGTCATTATATCATACAATGCAAAACAGTGAATTAAATCCAAAGCCTATAATAATCTTCCACACAATTCAAAGCTGTGTGCATATTTTTTAATTACTGTTATATACTCCATTCTGATATTGTGCTTTTCATACAATTATCGGGTCAGCACATGCCTTTTTACCTAGTTTAATGATGAAGACCATTTGTCAGATACTTCCAACCTTTTGTACTACACAGAGCTAAGAATGGCATGCCTTAGAATATAAAAGCTACCGGAGACATCAGGTAAATACGCAACAAGTTGGCGCTATAGAAATACATGTTAATAATAATAATAATAATAAATATATTAAAGTCGGTTATGGAGAAATGTGCAGCCAGGTTAAAAATTCATTCTTTTTAACAATTAGCATTAATAATAATTTCCATTGTTTCTGACTATGAATGCTGGACTTTGTATTACAAAGTAGTTGGGGGAAATACAGTATGATAGTTAATTTCTTAATCACAACCTCATGTGCTAAAAAAATATATCTTGTCACAATGGTACTTGGGTATTAGGTGCTGGGGGAGGAAACTGTAGGAAAATGAGGATGCTGCCAACACCTCTAGTCTTTCTTCTAATAAAGGTATCTCTGATATCTGAATATTGTAAATAAATATAATAATTTAGGAATTGCATTTCAACCTAACTTACTACGAGTCCTGCAGAATGCTGTGCACGCTAATAAGAACAAGATAACTGCATGGTTATGTTCTCTAATGCTAACAAGAAACTAATGTTCTATAAAGATAGTACACTGTAACATTGTCTACATTTTGAAGGATAATATGATATATATATTAACAATAGAAACCCATTCTAAGATTATTGAGGTATTGTTCCATAGATTCTGTAGGCACCTTGAACCACGTAGACTTTGTAGCTACCAGCAGTGGGTTCTGTATATTTTAGTTGTAGCTCCTACCCCTCCCAACTATAGTCAGGTGATCCCACTGGTGTCTAATAAAAGGGCAACCAAGTGTGGGGGTTTTACTTTGAAAGCAGCTAGTGAGTTGCAGGTAAAACTTAGTCCCTTTGTAAAATGTATAATGAAGCAATAGAATTCTTAATGAATCAGATGCAATTTTGAGAGTAGGACTGGCCAGATATGGAATGACTTTGACATAGTTGGCCAGCTTAAATATATTGCAATATATGGACAAACAATCCCTGTTGTTTAAAGGGTAAGGCATTTTTTAGTAGCTGTATGCACAAAATGTCTCAATGTCTTAAATATATTGATAATGGGTTGAGTGCAGAGGACCTTTTGTATTTGTCTTTCTGTATATTTTAGGCCTAATAATCACAGAGGGTTCCCTTATTGATTCTGATTTTGTTTTTGTTTTTTAGTTTGTTTAGATATCCTTACTCCAATAAAAGTGTGGTTGTCTCCTCAACTGCACATCTGAGTATGAATCACATATAGTAATTGTAATTATTCCAAACTGCACTCACAGTTCAAAGAAAGATTAGTTTTGAGTACCTGCATTTTGCTGCTGCCAGCGATCGGACTGACAATGGGATCAGTTAGAAAGAAAGGTGCATAGTGTGTCCTATAGTGTTACAAGAGAGGTAAATTTAAAGAACTGGCATGGCATGAAATAAGAAATAAGGTTAAAAATCAGAGGTTCAGGCTGTGACCAAGAATTACTGAGGACAATCTTTGAACTTTGGTAGAAATTGTCGAGCCGGATAGTCACGCACAGATCAGTCTGTTTGAGTGTTGCTGCTAGGGATACTTTGCATTATATAAGTTTAACCTTATCATTTATTGCACAGTTATTTATGATTCTTGCACTCATTATCCTCTGTCATCAGACCCATGCAGGATCAATGTACTAGAGATCATGTGTATTACTGCAGCATCTACTCATCACAACTACATTATTCTCTACTACTGTTATTACAAATAAAAATGTAAATCATTTAAAAATGGAGAATTGGTTGCTTAACTAGGAACCTTTGAAAAACGGTACTGTTACCTGTATAACAAACTTTTAAGGTCAAATCTCCATATATTGTAAGAGCAAAACATCCAGTCTCCTGTTTACTTTTAACTTATACAGAGAGTGACAAAAACAAAGAAAAATAAGATGACTATAATTTATCTGTTTGTTATTGAGATCTTTAAGGTTCCTTGGTGAATAATCTTATGTGGGAAGATCTTTGACCTATAAAATATCATTTGGATACATGCAGGTATTATACTAAGAGAGAGAGAGCTTAAAGGCTCAAAGCTGATGAGTAAGTGATACCTTATAGTTACAGGGATGAATGCAACATGGATTATGAATGTAAGTGTCATGAAAGAAATGCCTGACACCCCCAGGACCAGCTATAGACAGAGAACTCTGACTCTTTCCACCCAACAGAAGCCCTTGTATTTAATATTTAATGATATCATAGATTACAAGGTGCTTTTCTTAAAGAACAAAGTTAAACTAAAGAAGTAGTCTAGAAATGTTGTACATTATGTTTAAGGGTTCTGTACCAGCCCAAGACAACCACAGCCCTTCAACAGTGAAGATCCGTGTCTCCAAAGATGTCCCAGCAGCTCCCCATCTTCTTTTCTGCTGATTCACTGTACATGCTCTGTACTGATGTCAATTACTGAGCTTAAGGACCCACTCACAATATACAGTACACATACAATAAAAATGTCACTATATAAGGCTGATTAGTAATTTATATGGATAATTACTACATGGCAGCACCTTTACAAGTGCAACTAGCATTAGAATTTAGTAATCAGCCCTGTAGTATCAGCTTATATTACAGGCCAACCTCATTTTCTGCTTGATAATTTGTGAGGATCCCTAAGCTTAGCTTCTCATAGCCCACTGAGCATGTGAGTGTCACAGACCCTTTCCAAGATGGTGACCCCCTGTGACAAGTTTGAAGTCCTGGATCATTGCTGCTTTTGAAAACTGAAACTTTAGGCTGGTGCAATAAATTCAGTATATAAAATATGGCAGTTTTAAAAATATTCATTTTTAGAGTTTAGTTCACCATTAAAGAGTCTGTAACACAGAAAGTAATTTGTTTAATTGTTTTTCCAGCAGATGCAAATAAGATATATCTTGGCTGAAACAAACCTATTTCAAAGAGAAAAGTGCCTATAATCCGGTAGAGTGTATCTAGTTGTCCACCTCTGAGTTAATTTTTGGTATTAGATAGAGAGAGATTTAGCTTTTTATTAAGCAGCTCTTCAGTTGATAATGTCAGCAATCTGGTTGATAGGGTCCAAATTGCCCTAACAACATCACATTGCTTTGAATAAGAGACTGGAATATGACTGGGAGAGGGCCCGAATAGAAAGATGAGTAATACAACAGTAGCCTTTCAGAGCATTTGTTTTAGATGGGGTCAGTGACCCCCATTTAAAGTCTGAAAAGAGTCAGAAGAAGATGATAAATGATTCAAAAACTATAAAAAATAAACAATAAAGATCAAAAAAGCAAACTATTATTATTATTATTATTATTATTAATAATAATAATAATAATAACATGTATTTTTATAGCACCAACATATTGTTGTTTAGAATAGGCCATTCTATAACATAATAAAAGTTAACTTAAAGGTGAACCACCCCTTTAACTTTGCTTCTAATTGATGGGACCTAGGATGCCCAGTCTGACATTGGGTGCAAGTAACTTTGTTAATAATGTTGAATGCATTCAAGATATAAACAGATTTTGTGTTTTGTACTTCTAGCTTTGTTTGTAAATGCCTTTCAAAGTGGAAATTCAGTAGATATTCAATTACTTTATGGTGTTATATTCAGCATAATCCATTTTCATGCAAATGACAGACATTAGGCCTTTGTGATTCCTGCGAGTTGACAGTAACATTGAACTGGAACAAGTATTTAATGAGTCACTAATTGATCATTTATCCAGTTCTTCATGTAGAATATTCAAAATCACTAGATTGAATATGAAGCCTGATTTTTAATAAACATCTGCATAATTGTTTGCTGCTCCTTCAGTAATGCTTAGTGTCACGCTTATACACCAGCTGATCTGAATAGGGCAGGCTGCCACTTAGTGCATGCTAGGATAATTATTGATTCAGCTTCTGGCAATTTACTGAAGTCAATAGTTATATGTGTATTTGGGGATATATGTCAGAGGCAAGTTTTGTAATGTTAGGTAATCTGGACCACAAGTTACTTTATCAAAGAAACAGCATATTGTGACCCATTTTATTAAAGTGGACCCGTCACCCAGACACAAAAATCTGTATAATAAAAGTCCTTTTCAAATTAAACATGAAATACAATTTCAAATTTTTATTAAAGCATTCATAGTTGTTTTAAGCTCGTTTAAAAATCTCAGCTGTCAATCAAATATTGTCTGCCACTCCTCTATGCCTTAGGCATAGAGGCGGGGCAGATAATTACTTTCACTTTCCATTCAGCACTTCCTAGATTCCCAGTTCTCTTAACCATGTAATTGTGTAGCCAGGACATGGGGAAAGACATCGGGTCCCCCATTCTGGTGCATAAACAAGTTTCTGAGATAATGCAAGGCTTGCCTTAATAACAGTGTCCACAAAATGGCTCCTGCCTGCTTGCTATAATTATGCATTCCCAGACTGAAGGAAACATGATTAAAATAATTTATATAGTGTAATTCATGTTCATTTTACTTGAATAATGTGATAAAATATGATTTTGAATATTTTTTTGGGGTGACGGGTCCACTTTAAACTATTTCCGCTACCACAAGCCTAGGAAGGATTCTGTTGAAATTAAAACAGGACAGCAGACATTTCCTTTACTAAAGGTTCCTGATACAGGATGAAGATAATGAGCTACACCTTAAAAATGTCCAACATCAGGCAAGAGCAAGGGGTGGTCAAAACAGGCAGCTACCCCAATCTGTGGCTCTGGAGTACCATGATATATGATAAAACACACTCCTCCTGCCCACCCTGCCCATCCACACTTGTTCTAAATTCATTGAAAGGGAGAGCATCAACATTAGTGAGCTAGTGGAGGACTGTGCAGTATGGGCAACAGTGGGCTAGCAAGGGGTAAGCACTAGTTGAAGCAGAGTAAATAGATAATTTCCTTGGGGGCAAGTACCTCTTGGTTGGCGTTGTCCAGGATGGTCCTGTGAGGAAAGTACCTTGTGGTCCAGTGGTGCGACGGGGACACCCACCACGTGGTTCTTCTACATTGTCTTAGGGCGCACGCGCCCGCATCTCATTCCTTTTATAGCTGCAGCATATTACTTACTACACAGGAAAGTGAAGGGAATTCTGTTGCTGATGACAACACCTTGGAAGAAATTAAAAAAAAAAGAAGAAGATCAAGAGAAGAACACAACTCTACAGCAGATGGAAAGCATATACTGGGGAGGAAGAAGTGCATACTCTGAACATGCACTGCAGGCCTGGATAAATTGGGCCATTTTCCCAATCAATTCTCACTATTGAAATATGTGTGGTGTTGGTGTTTAAATTGACAAACTTGTATAGATTTGTATCAGAAACAATTAATAGGCAACAGTTAACAGTATGAGTTCAGAAAAGTCATGTGATATAATCAGTGTCATGTCCTTGGTTATTTTTCAAGCTAATATGCTCCATCTGTAACACAGAAACTAGAGCCTTAGGGGGAGTTTGTCTTGTGCAGCCACACTGGGATCTTAATGGAAGGATGGTGCCAGGTTTGCCATCTTCCTTCTGTTTATAAACACTATTTGCAACATGCTTAACCTTGTCTACTTTCCTATCTATCCTTTTCAGAATTTAAAATACCTCTTCTATTACTATATTAACGTATTATTAAAATTAGCAAGAAGCCTTACCGATTAAAGCTTGTTTTAATGAAACAAATGCCCCTTCACCTGAATGACTACGTCTCTCTTTGGCTTGATGGTTGTTGATCATTTTGAAGGCTTATGGTTTTGTCTTTCTTTGCACTTGAGTCCTGAGAAATGCAAAACCCTGTTACTAAATAATAAAGGAGATTTAAAGATTAGTTTCCAGTGGAGCAAAAAAATGAAACATGTTAATATTTCACAGAAGTAGGAGAAAGACATAGCGTAGCATTCAGGTCAAGGGGTAGATGCAGAGCTGGCTCAACTCTGTCGGCTTTATATAGTGAATAAATTACCCCCTATTGCAAAATAGAAGGATTTTATAAGGTATATGACTACATAATAACACAAGGTCACTGGTCAAGTGTTTTTATACAGGTCATGGAACTCTGAGGTGACGACGTGGGGGGCCGTCCACAAATGGATTTTTATAACCATACGACAGCCAGCGTAGATCACAACACCTTCAAATTGTAAAAGGGACATCTGCCGTTGATTTCTACATGACCTCAACAGGTTTTAGCTGGAATATGTTTGAATTCAGATTTTTAGCAGCTTTGGAAGGTTTTCTTTTCTCTAAAAATTCAAGTTTTCCCCTTTAGTCACTGTCTATGGCATCTTGCAACAGTCCCTCTGTCCCTCAATCCACAGACTGCCAGTCTGGGCCTGGTCTTGACTGATGGAGAGCTAACTATTGCTGCCTTGCTTTCTCTGCACAAATAGTTATAGCAAGCAGTACAGAGAAATACACAGTGTGATACCACATGCAATAACTTGGTTTTAAATGGTTTTAAAATCACAGAAAAATAGACGGTTGTTTAGAATTACATTTGCTCTTATTATGCAAAATGAATAGTGGAATAAGTGGAAGATAAACCCTGAGTAGCACAATGATGCAGTAAAAATGTTTTTTGTCACACAAAAAATTACGCATTTTTTAGAATGTACCAAAAATGAAGTTAACTGGGGTTAGGTGTGCTGTTACAGTGTGACTGGAGTGGGGGGGCACCAAATGAAGCACTTGCCTAGGGTGCCAAAATAGCTTGGCCCAGCCCTGAATAAGACCCTCCCTCACATTAAGCACATCATATATCTTTTCACTGGGTGAAATAGGGGTTGTATTGTTTTAAGCAGCTTGATTGACATCACTTGTCTTCCTTTCCTTGAGGAGCTCCCAAAATGATATGGTATCATGTGAGAAGTAGTATCCCTGTAACTTTGCCTTCTGCTTTTTCTCTGCTTCATTTTTATCAATCAGCACTTTTTGAGCAGTCGCACACACAGGCAGCTTACTGGGTTCTCTCAATGATCTGCTAGTAAGGCCTGCATGTTACATGTGAAGTATGACAGATGCCACATCAAGATCTCCTATCCTCCTTTTGTCCCTGCTTCTTCATCCCACCGAAAAACTGACTGATGTATTAACATTAATACTTATTTTAAAGGGATCTTGTTATGGGGAAAAAAATGTCATAATGCATCAGTTAATAGTGCTGTTCCAGAATAATTCTGCATTGAAATCCATTTCTCAAAAGAGCAAACAGATTTTTTTATATTTCATTTTAAAATCTGACATGGGGCTAGACATTTTGCCAATTTCCCAGCTGCCCCAAGTCATGTGACTTGTGCTCTGATAAACTTCAATCACTCTTTACTGCTCCACTGCAAGTTGGAGTGATATCACCCCTCCCTTTCCCCCACCCAGCAGTCTAACAAAAGAGCAATGAGAAGGTAACCAGATAACAGCTCCCTAAGATAACAGCTGCCTGGTAGATCTAAGAACAGCACTCAATAGTAAAATCCCATGTCCCACTGCCTACTATTCAGTTACATTGAGAAGGAAAAACAACAGCCTGCCAGAAAGCAGTTCCCTCCTAAAGTGGCACAAGTCACATGACCAGGGGCAGCTGGGAAATTGACAAAATGTCTAGCCCCATGTCAAATTTCAAAACTGAATATAAAAAATCTGTTTGCTCTTTTGAGAAATGGATTTCAGTGCAGAAGTCTACTGGAGCAGCACTATTAACTGATGCGTTTAAAGAAAAAAAAAAGAAAAATATGTTTTCCCATAACAGTTTCCCTTTAATAAGACAACTTGTAAAACAGTAGTAAAACAATGCCAATATCCTGCCATAGGATCTTCCTTGAGCTTGCTCTTGAAGCCTTGTTCCTGCCTCCTCAATGTCCCCAACTGAGATTGTCCACATCCCCATAGGCCCCCAGACCTGCCCACATACTAACTCACCTTGACCACTTTACATTCAATTCCTCCCTAGGGCTTAGAGTAAATACAACCACCTGCAACAGTGTCAAAACCACCTCTCAAAACCAAGCAGTAAAAAGGATGAATGGTTAACTGGTGTGCCCAAAGCAAACTGCCCACACTTTAAAGAGTTTTTTGCCTTCAAATTAACATGTTATAGAGAGTTACATCCTGAGACAATTTGCACCTAGTTATATTTTTTTTTTCATTATTTGTGGGTTTTGAATTAATTAGCTTTTAATTCAGCAGCTCTCCAGTTTGGAAATTACCCTAGCAACCATGCATTGATTTGCCTAAGAGACTGGAATATGAATAGGAGAGGGCCTGAATAGAAAGATGTGTAATAAAAAGAGATATGTTACTTTACAGAGCATTTGTTTTTAGATGGGTCGGTGACCCCCATTTGAAAGCTGGAAAGAGTCAGAAGAAGAGGAAAAGAATTTAATAACTACAAAAAAATAAATAACAATGGAAAAGTTGCTTAGAATTGGTCACACTATAACATACTAAGGGGCATATTTATTATGCTGTGTAAAAAACTGTGGGATAATACGCCATACATTGCCAGACTTCACCTTGTAAAAAACGGTGTAACATTTTTTAAGCGTTTTTTCTTAGAGTGACTTCAGCCAGAAGCAATATAAAAAAAAACAGCAACAAATCTGGGGTTTAACATAAGCCATTAAAAATAGTCAGAAAACTAGGTCAACTCCTTGATTGGCCCAAAAGACGTTGCTAGGCTTCATGATGATGCAGACAGCTAACTCGCATACTCATATTCAGTGCCTACATTCCTGACAAAGGACTTCTATGAAGATAGCACTGCAGCAAAAAAAAAAAAAAGAAAATACTTGGAACGTGTCAGAATATTGTAGGATGGACTGGTTCTTGGCCTGCTGAAACAAACCAACAGGAAATGAGACTATTAAAGGCAAAGAATGTGTGAGCATTGTATGTCTTTTTAACCCCATGAACTAGTGGATAGAGACCAATGGCGATCCACTCTCTGTGTGATTTGCTCATTTGGTTGCTTGCATGTGTTTCTGTGGCCAGATGCCATATACAGGAGTTAGTACTATAAAGCCCCTGTTGTATAGTTGAATATATATAGTATGTGTATAATGTATCTGCTGCTGCTGCTGCTGCTGCTGCTGCAAACCTGTATGTAGGCATGAATGACACTGAACAAAGGGGGCAATATGATTCAGATATATTGAGCCATTTAATCAGTTTAACCACTAGAAATAAAGTTCAGAAAATATATCTAACAGGGAAGATATTATTAAAGAAATCATAGCCATCCCTCCATTTGTAATGCACTGTACAGCATCAAGTGTGCAGCAAAGACACGTAATAAGGCTTCTTATAATGGTGCCATTTACAGGTATTATTCTTGAACTGTTTCTTAATGGGAGGTGCTCCAGTTGTGACAGGTAAGATACAGGTGACTGTAGTATAACAATAGGCCTGGTGTTTCTACATCATGGAATGATCAGGATACTGTAACTTGCTCAGTTACACAGATAACTCGAGGGAAAGAAACAAATAGATACAATGTTGTTATGTACCGTTCAAGTAACACTATTTGGCTTAAACACAAGGACATGACCTGAAGGGTCATATCCACTGACACACCTGCTACTGAGAAAGAAACTCAGGACACAGACTTAGACTGGATTCATTCCCATGAGTCATTATTTTAATTTGCTGAAAATGAACACTAATCTCTCCAGGCCCAAACTATTGACTTCAAGCTAACACATAACATAATTGAGATTTGTGTATCTGGGGATTTTATCTGATCTTTGACACTTAAAATGGTTAACCCTGACTTTTTTTGTTGTTGAAGTTTAAGGATTTCCTAGTAACCAACCCCCTCTACTGGCCAATAACAGTTTCCAGCCTGATTTTTTGTTTAAAGGAATTGTTAGGTATAAAAGTAAAAACTGGGTAAAAAGATTGTGGCTGTGCAAAATAAAAAATGTTTTCAATATAGTTAGGCAAAAATGTAATGTAGGAAGGCTGGATTGACTGTAAGTACCCTGGTTAACAGGCAGTAACCAATCAGTGACTTGAGGCAGGGCCACATGGGTCATAACTGTTGCTTTTTAATCTGAGCTGAATGCTGAGGATCAATTGCAAACTCACTGAACAGTTATGTCCCATGTGGCCCCCCTTCAAGTCGCTGACTAACTCAGATTTAGAGAGCTGAAAAGCAGGATGTTGTGTTGTATTCTGTTATGTTAGACATCCAGTCACTCCAGCCTTTATACAGTAATTTTTTTGTTTAACTTCTATAATGAATTTTTGTTTAATTTGCATGGCCTATTTACCCAGTTTTTATTTTTTACTCTGAACTGTTCCTTTAATATTTTGTTCCTATGATTAAGGGGTGTTCCCAAATTGTGTTAGGCATCCATTCCACAGCAGCTGCCTGTGCTTTTTAATGTACTGTATTAATAAATAGTGTTTTTTATTTTACTCTACAAGGACGTGTGCCCAATACTCTTTGTAATAATTTACATTAACTATGCTGTTGTGTTGAGAGATGCAGAGCTAAAATATTGATAACACAGCAAAAGCCTCAGGTTTGCAAAAAAGCATAGCTACTAAAAGCATTAAAAAATGGAAATGTATTTTTGAGAGTATGCTTTTTCCTCAAGGGAGAAAGCAACAGCTGAAAGGGTTGCACCTTGCAAGTTGGGCAAACAACTAGAGTAAGTCTTTGATTTAAGAAATAACTGGTTTACTTGGATCCAGCC
>CM044439.1:75197509-75211766 GCA_024363595.1 Xenopus borealis
AAAAAACATTTTGTTACTGGTCCTTTAAAAACCTCGACCAGGAAAAAGGTATGAAGATCCAAATTACGGGAAGATTAGTTATCTGGAAAACCCCAGGTCCTGAGCATTATGGATAACAGGCCCCATACCTGCACTAAATGCTGTTTTAAAATTAAACTAAACTAAAATGAACTTTTTACTCCGTTTATGCCTTCCAATTGCCTATCAATTGTGCTTCCCTCATTTCACCTTTGAATTATCTAGTCTCCTTTTGTCCTCAAAATAAATGAATTTCATTCATTTCAGGCTAGTGATAAGGTATTACGTTAGCACTGGACTAGGCCTTTCATCCAACATGATCTATCTTTACATTATTTTCTGGATGTGATCCAACGTCTAATAATGACGTTAACAGGACAGTGGCCTAATGCCAGTCAAGAGATATCAATGTTATGAGAACTGTGCCAGTAGGAAAGAGAATGTCATACAATGAATAAAGGGAGGTATAAAGTTCAAGGTTTGGCTGACGCATTACATGGACTTTGTTTGTAGAACTGGATCATAACATTTCTCACAGGTGAAGAAAGAGAAAATAAAAAAGAAGTCGCCCTGGGACATCAGATTTTTTCCAAAGATGTTTTCCTCCTACTGATTTCTAATGTATTAGAATACTATATATATATATTGTTTAATACAATAGAATGCTGCAGGAGGGAAAACATCTTTGGAAATAAATATATAAAGAACAAAGTAAAGAACTCTAAGAAGTTCTGTGCCATGCTATACTTATCTTCTCTTTAAATTTTGTGCTATTAACACCCAGGCAATTGATTAGTGGTGTAGAGTGCTCCTTCCAGAGCTGTACTTTAGATATTGGATTGGATTTTACCGATTAAAAAAGTTTTTTTTACTCTTTTTACTCACATTTTTAAGCAGGGTGCAAAATTTTCTTTGTACTTTGCACTCCCTTCTCACAAAAGGATTGCAGCATCTAACTCAAGGTTTTGGCTTTGGTATACATGGAGCTTTTGAAGTCAGTTAGCAGCTTGGTAGGCAGGGACAGTACACAAACGTTGTTTCATAGGTGATTGTGTGATTGTTGGTGCATTTCAAATATCTGTAACCATATCGAAAATTTATCTTCAATAAATTTTACAAAATAAAGAGCAGGCAAAAGATAAACCCCCAGCCCCATAAACCCCAGATTAGTTATGTTTCATTTAAAGCACATGCAGCGCATAACTGGGTACCAACTGGGTACAAAACAGACACACATCTGCATCTATAATTCCGAGCTAACCTTTGCATTCTTCCAGTGTCGGACTGGGATGCCAGGGGCCCACCAGAAAACCTTAGACCAGGGGCCCAACTTTCCACACTATTATTCCTTCTCTCCTCACGTAACCTTTTTATTCTCCTATTCTTTTAGATCTACTTACTATACTCTATTCTTCCATCATCAAGCCTCTTTTTCCACATAAAGAAATAGGGAATGAACATGAAATAGGCCAAATTGTTAGAAGGGCCCACTGACACCTGGGCCCACTGGGTGGTTTCCTGGTATTCATGTGAGCCAGTCCAACACTGGATTCTTCTTCATCTGTCTTGCAGCCCATTAACCTGTAGATGAAAAACAAAAGATCAGTCTCTAGGAAACATTCCTAGGATGCCAGTACCACTGTCATTGACCTTAGTAACGGCCTATCAGTTAGAGCCATATACTCTTTGTCCTGTTTTAATGGGGAAGAACAGACCTTTCTGCAAAATATTGAATACATGGATACTATGCAATATACTAAGGGTTATTTTTATGGAAAGGTAAAATTACCTTTTGAAAATGTAGCAATACCTACAGTAGCAGTGATCCCCAACCAGTAGCTCGTGGGCAACATGTTGCTCTCCAACCCCTTGGATGTTGCTCTCAGTGGCCTCAAAGCAGGAACTTATTTTTGAATTCCAGACTTGGAGGCAAGTTTTGGTTGTATAAAATCCAGGGGCACTGCCAAACAGAGCCTCAATGTAGGTTGACAATTCACATAGGGGCTACCAAATGGCCATTCAGAGAATTTATTTGGCACCCCAAGAACATTTTTCATGACAGTGTTGCTCCCCAACTCTGTTTACTTCTGAATGTTGCTCACGGGTTCAAAAGGTTGGGGATCCCTGAGTTAGAGAATCCATCCTTATGAGTTTGGAAGTGTCAAATATCAAAAATTGCTTTTTGCAGCTAGTACTTAAACCTTTTAGTGCATTTGCATTAAGAAAAGTCTTTCATCTGACCTAATACCAGCTAAGCTTTTATTTAACTGTTTCATTAGGTAAATATCCTACAAGCATCAAGGCCCTCAGTTACTGTCTGCTACTTTATGTAAATCTGTATGGATCAATATACTTTATTTAAATCTGTATGGATCAATATACTTTATGTAAATCTGTATGGATCAATATACTTTATGTAATCTGTATGGATCAATATATAGGACTATTTCTTGTACAATGCTGCAGAATAAGCTGGTACTCTAAACATGCATGATAGTAATAATATTCTCCATATTGGGCACCTTAGTTTTGCTGAATACAGAGAGAATGAATTGAATGTATTAGACTCATAAATCTTTTAAATCCCTGCCAAATATTGCATCTGCTTTAAATATTAAGTAATTACACTGCATTTCTGCAGAACACAAGGTAAACTAGGGACAAATACAAAACAGAATAGCACAACGGTCAGTTTATAAAAGAGCTAATATCAAATCAGAAACTGCCATTAAAACTAGCAAAAAGTGTAAAGCATTTATATCAGATATCAATGTCATTTTTAACTAACAAATAGTGTAAAACATCTAAATCAGATATCGTTGTCATTTTTAAGTAAAGTCTCTAAAGTTTCTTTCCCCTCTGACCCTGATACATTTCCTGGGGATTAAATGTTCTCAACAGCTAATACCATAATTTGGCAGGGTCTTGAACAAAGCTATATTGCCTCCACATAAGAGAGCTATTACAAAGCTACAGTTCCCAGACTAAAATAGTTACGAATTTAATCAGTGTTCTGACTGCAGGAAGCAGGTCTTCCTCCAACAGGAAACATGGGATGGACAGTGGAGACAGAGGGACCCGAGGAGCCAATATAACAGAAAAGAAATAGCAATACGGGCAGCTAGACGGAAATTGGATAGGGATGAAAAAAGAACTGATAAATAGGATTCCCAATTTAGGATGTCATCTGCTTCCTGGCTACAGATATCTGAACAGCTACCCACCTAGTTACATTTTATCATCATTATCTATGGAGCAAGCTTCATCCAGCAGGGATTCATTTAGTCATTAAATGAAAACAGCAGTGTAAGCAAGCCTATTCTTTTTTATTTGGCTTTAATCTAGGAACACAGGCACATCTTATCTGGGATGGTTTCCAGGTGATAAAGTGAAAGGAAAATGAGATTTGTTACTCTATTTTTATTAAGGACATTTTAAGCTAAAAAATAATACATACATATATATATTTTCTAGTGGTTTAATTAAGGATATTAACTTTCACATTAATTTCTTTTTTACTCAGATTTGTCACTATACCTAGAAGTAAGGAAGGGTGTGGTGACAGCATGATTAGCTGCCTTGTAATGCTGGGATCTTACGATTGATTCTGACCAGGGCACTGCCTGTATTTATTATGTTCTCCATGCATTTCTCTATGATTTTTAAGGGTTCTCCAGGTTCTTGCCACATAAAATTGGCACCTGCTAATATGGCCCTAGAATTTGTATAGGCACAGCAGAGAATTTAGAATGACTTTTCCACTCAAGTCAGGTAGAGAATCTCCTAAAATCTCCTAAATCAATTGTCAATTTCCCCATATATTTCAATACAGTTTTTATGTGATGATAAACCTGAAATAAACTGAATCTGGCTCCCGTCATTGTGCCAGATTCAATTAGATAAGGAAAACATATCTCATAGTTTGTAATGTGACTAGCCATGGGCAAATTAGTAATTGGATTGGCAGAAGTGTTTCTTCAATCGATTAAAAGTGAAATAATATTGCTGAGCAAAGTAAGTTGAGTGTTTAACCATTCTATAGGCAAGCTTATGTAGGGCCCTATAGGATCACTATGGCTCCTATAGAGTTAAATCCCTACCTTTCTTTAGCTCCTTTGTTATTGGGTATAATTCCTGTTACAGTTCTTTTAGTACCCTTGACTATTAAGACTCACAGTAGTTATAATCATCATTGATGATTTGTGTGATATTGTTTTCTGTGATACCATCTGCTATCTTCTCAGATCCTACACGATTAAAACCTGGGGACATTGTACTTGTTACAATAAAGTTACCTTTTTGTTTTCAACAAGAACTTCCTGGCGTCCATTTTATCTTTTATTGTACAGTTTGCCTGTGTGTTGTGGTTAAACTACACCTTAAAGGGAGAGCTTCCACATAGTGAAGGCCCTGACCCTATTGTGTAAATCGCAGTGTAACCACGTTCATGCCACTAGCTGGACAATTTAACTATCTGTGCTTTGCCTAGCCCAAAAAGCATTAAACTTGCATCACCAGGCCTAAAATATGTCTTTTATTTCATCTTAGAGGAGCAAACAACATGGCATGATATGAACATGCAGAGTTGCCTGGATATGATTCCAAACACAAACAGGTAGGTTAAATAGCTCCTTATGTAGTACTGTAAAATATATGTGGTAGGAACCCCAATTTCCAATGGGCCAGGGCATGATCATCTCTGTAAAGTGTTGTATATAGGGGTTATCAGTATATTTATCTATTATATATATACAGTATATATATATATATATATATATACTGTATATAATTTGTCTGCTGCATTTATTCTATAGTTGCTTTATCGTACCAAAAAGAATAATGATAAAAGGGCAAGAGGTAAGCGAACAAGTAAATCATTGACAAGTCTGGAAGCCAAGAAATTTTCGATTCTGATCTCACTTTACTTATCAGTGTTGACTTGGAAACTTGGGACATTCCAGTTATGATGCAAGTTTAGAAATTGCCCCAGGTGGCAGGGGAGAAGATACATTGGTTTCCACAGAGTAAATGTAGTAGTGAAAAGAAGTGCTACATACAGACTAGTTCTCAACTATATGACAGTTGGGCCACAGATGGTGGAACAATTGCCAGGAGGTAGAACAATTTCCTGGATCACCCTTGCCAGGGTTTCAAGCTTGAAACTACTTGTAACAAGCTGTGGATTTTTGGAAGTTAACTAAGTCCATAATTGCTAAGAATCACTAAATCCTCAAAGTCCCCGTCAATAACAGCATGAATTTGGATGCAACTAAATGTATCAACAGTAGCAAGTGAACTTCAGGTGAAAATTCTCCAGTGAATGTTCGCCAATAATGTCTATAATACCTGAGGATAAATGAAAAATTGAAATAAAAAGACGCTGAGGTCACGGGTTCAATGCCCGATAATAGGTTTCATTTTGTAACTTTCCTGAGTGCTTGTTAATTATTCTTGTATTGATTCCTTGACTTCTGACCCTGCCTGAACCTCGACTACGCTACCTATTTGCCTGCCTTTTGGACTTTCTCCTGGACTTTGATTACGATTTTGCCTGTTCCTATTCTGTACCACGGACCCCTAAAGCTTCCACCTTGGTACTAACTACTCCTGCTGGGAGCCAATAGGCTAACTGACATATACAAAGATTTGCTCTCCTTACCACAGAAGCAGTCCCACAACCCAATATCCATCAGAACAGAAAATTACCAGGTGTTTTGCTTAAGAAAACTGCTGATAACATTTACGTATAAAATATATTTTTGGACACCTTGCATAGAAAGAAGATTAGACACGGCATTGGATAACAATAGTTTAGCAGAACACACAAATGTTCCTGGAACTCTAGAGTAAAGATTTTCTATTGGCACAATACAAATAATGATCTAGAAAGAACAAGATTTATTATAAAGTGTAATAAGCAAAACCTCAAATGAAGCTTAGAAATTGACATTGCAATAGAACTGATAGAACTGATAGTGATTTTTCTATTCCAAGAAGCCAGAGAAATGCTATCCCTCTTATCACAGAGGTTGTTCTGACCTAAGGAAACTGTTACCCAAACATAATGGAAGTGAAAATTTTTAAAAGGTCAGTTGGATTTGACAATCTATTTGTAAAAAAAAAAAGTTCTAGCAAGTAGTTATTTATGTCTATGAACTTTTTCAAGTCAAGAAGAATATTAGTTTCATAAGGTTTGCTATACAGATGAATACTGTAGAAAAATAAAAACATTTGGGCCTCTTGGATGTTTTCTTCACTGTGCTGTATAGTGTCTATAAGCAGTGATCCCCAACCATTAGCTCGCGAGCAACATGTTGCTCTCCAACCCCTTGAATGTTGCTCTCATTGTCCCCATAGCAGGCACTTCTTTTTGAATTCCCGGCTTGGAAGCAAGTTTTAATTGCATAAAAACTAAGTATAGTACCAAGCAGAGCCTCCTGTAGGCTGCCAGTCCCAAAGGGGCTACCAAATAGCCAATCCCAAACATTTTTTTCCCCGTGAGCCACATTCATATGTAAAAAGCATGAACACAAGCATGAAAAAGTCCCTGGGGTTGCCATATAAAGGTTGGGGACCCCTGGTCTATAGTATGACACCTACAGCCTGTATGAAAAGAGGCTTTTCTTTAATTACTTATCTGCTGACACATCGTGCTTTGGCTACATTGGTGAATACACAGAATCAAGTTTTAAAACTAATTTACAGTACAAAGATATCTTCATTTCTATCACTTATGTTGGTATGGCTATGGCGAGCTTAAGGGTATGAGGTTTTGATTGGCACTACTGAAATCAGGTATCGCTGCATGTTGGATTCAAATGTCTGTAAGAAGAACAACAGATAGAAACTGGCAGACAACTGACACCTAAAACAAAGGATTTGTTAATCATATTGTAATTTATTAAGAGCAAACTCTTTTGCTGTTATTATTATCCTTTTTTATATTTAGTGCTGATATGTGATCCATCAAATCAGACACTTCTCTAATGGACAATTTAATAAGCACTCAGTAAAATCATTTATATTAATTCCTGTATTTCTTTCAATAACCTATATTTTAAAAATGAAAGGGGAATGAATTTAAATATATGACGACTTTGGTGCAAGTGAGTGGGACGCAATCTTAGGGTGCAGGAATCCTTTTTCTATGCGAGCAGCTCCACTCACATAGACAACTCAAATATTCAGAACTGTACTATAACATTTCTTGCAAAATGGTTGCTAAGTTGGTATGGTCAGGTGAAAACCAATGCAGGTTATGAGAATTGTGCCAGTGTGATTAGCTTCAGCAGGGATACAAAACAATAAAATGGCAACTTTTGCAATTACTACAATTGTTAGGCTTTTGTTTGTATAATGGGACTGTCATCTTTTTAACTCAACTTAAATTAGAGCTAGATGATACATATAAAATAGAAGTTAACCACTTGGTTCCAAGTTCAATATACTGTAGAATTTATTTAAACAAGGTATAAACTGGTTTGCTTAAAGGAACACTCAAACCAGGTAAGACTTGCTTTAAAGGTAATAAATCATAAATACTTTCAAAACATTTCTATTTCTGCCGCGTTTTTAGGAGCATTGCCCAGTGATTAAATCTACTACATGAGTGAGCAAACAGCCAAAACAAGGCTGTGAGAAGCAGCCTACTCAGCATTGAGCTGGATCCAGTAAATACACAGCCACAAGGCACACAGGCTTCAAAGAAGGAAAAGCTTCTGTATTGTCAACCTTGGTTTTAAAGAGACACTGCTAAAAATCATACTGCTTTTGCAGGGATGTTACCCACATTAATTCAGTTGCTTTGATCTACAGTTGCTGTTGTTGTTTAAGATGATTGTAGACAAATGCTAGAGATTATGGCAGCACAGTACCAACTTTTCAGGCTAAGCACATTGTTTTTTCCTTTCTCAGAATGTCACTGTGACATACTTTCCTTGTGAAAATGCTGAAATGAGTGCCCACCATTAACGTTTATACTTTCACTGAATGCCCCATGTCACTGTTGCTTTTATTATGATTAATGTAGCCAACCAACCTGTCAATTGAAATAAGAAGCGACCTGATCTAGCACAACTTCTTACTTCCCACATGTGAGTACTGTCACATTCAAACTGCTTGAGCGCTGACAGGGTGATAATACTGTACACTAGCTGCAAAATGACAATACAGGGTCACACTCTAATCTGACAGTATTGTGCTAATAAATTAACAACACTGGGTGTTGTGTTTACATACCCCAGTTCTTTATACCTGTATTGCCCCCTTTAACATCAATGACAGCTTGAAGTCTTTTGTGGTAGTTATGGATGAGGCTCTTTATCTTCAAAGTCAGTAAAACTGCCCATTCTTCCTGGCAAAAAGCCTCCAGTTCCCTAAATTCCTGGGCTGTCTTGCATGAACTGCACGTTTGAGGTATCCCCAGAGTGGCTCAATGATATTGAGGTCAGGAGACTGAGATGGCCACTCCAGAAGCTTCACTTTATTTCGCTGTAGCCAATGACAGGTTGACTTGGCCTTGGTTTTTATTATGTATGTGAAAAGGAGACCAGCAGGAGAATAGTTGATAAAAGATATACATTACCTTACATTATAATAAAGCCTAACGTATAACAAGAATAAGGGGGTGATGGACAAAACTGAATTGTGTATTCTCTAAATTATTCAGTTGCGTTTATCAGAACATTATGTATGTGAAAAGGAGACCAGCAGGAGAATAGTTGATAAAAGATATACATTAAAGTATAAAGTATAACAATAATAAAGGCCGATGGACAAAACTGTATTCTCTAAATTATTCAAGTTGCGTTTATCAGAACAAGCTTTGGCCATTATAAACACAGTTTTTACTTCTGCTATACAGGTTGGGTTGCAGTATTTACCAGCATGATTGGGTTGATTTAAGCTTGTTTTCATTGTATTGAAGGAGGCTCTCCGAGGTTAAATCAGAGGCATTTGAACAATGCTCACTTTATTAGCCACAGGCTTAAAAGGCATTAATGAATATAAAGATATTTCATTCTATCTAAAGTTTTTGGCTACCAAGACTTTGTTGTTATAACCTTTGATCTTTTAAGTTATTAAGAGGTGCTGTGACTGTGTACAAGTGTGGACAGATGCAGAAACCCAAAAGATAAGGACAACAGGCTGTATGACTTCCCTTGTCTCTGCTCTGCAGAGAAACTGGTACAAACCAGAAGAATCCACAACAAGCTGCAATAGTAGTGTTGACATTCCACTACACTCTGGGCCTGAGATAATAACCACTGATCTCTTTGTTTAGAAAAAAAAAAGAAAGGAAAATAAGTTGCCATCAACTCCCTAGCACAGGAATGTCAGGAGGTTAGGCAGGAAGAGGGAAGGGTCAATGTTGCCTATAAAGACTGCAGAACTTTGTATTTGTTTACAGAGAGTGACACATGTTAGTACATTATGATAAATAGATTCATATAAAAAACTTAATTCAGTGTACAAAGGTGATGCCACATGGGCATTTGTAACTGATCATTAAACTCATGAGCATCTAATTTATATATATATATATATTATATTATAATATATATTATATATCATAAATGCTTTAAAAATCTGTAACTCCATTAACAATTCCAATAAACATCTCCACAATCTTGCTTGATTAGTTTTTGCTTTGTAATAATAGAAACTCCCCTGAGAGTAAGGGCACAGATTCTGGGAGATTAGTCGCTCCTGCAACAAATATCCTCTTTGGCATGACAGTCTCCTCAAACTGCCTTTTTGTGCCTTCCCGTCAGTTAGAATGAAAAAATCGCCAGCAGAATGGCTCTTTGTTTTCCGAAGTTGCCTCACGAGGAAACTAATGGCTACTTTGGAAAAGGAAGCTCTGCGAGTGCCATAACACTGGCAATTTTTCAATGTAGCCAGCGAGAAGGCAGAGAAAGGAAATTCGGAGAGATTATCGCCCCGAAGAAGAGGCAATTAGTCACCAGGCAACTAGATCCTCGAATCTGCCAGTGTGCCCTTACCCTTACTGATGTCAAGTTGTCCACTAACAGAGTATAATTCCATGTTAATGGTAGACAAATTCTACTTCTTTCTTAAATCTGTTATAGTAGATTTTAGGCATGGAACCCCATTTTATGGGAAGCCCCATTTTTTGGAAAGACGCAGATGCCATACATACAGTATCTGTACTTACAAGATAATATGGGATATCATGTAGGCCTATACCACATATACAACATGGCATTTATATGTTGATAAGGTAGCAGCCAAATCAACATATTTAGCAATGAAAACTGCAGATGATAAAATTTATAGATTAACATAAATTAGATGAGTCATTGACACAAAATAGTACCAGTTACATTACAGCGGTTAACCTCCCAGTTCTGCAAATCTCTTTTAATATTTCTTTTAAATTAATGAAAAATAGATAATAGAATACTGTTAGATCCTTGCATATCTATTGGTGTATAAGGATTACTACTTGGGGTGCAGATATAATTCAAGAAAAATGAAGAAGGTTAAAGTAAGCTTTGGTAATCTACACCCCTTCCCCCTAATGTCATTAGACCCCTTGCAGTCTTTGGCTGTTGGTGGGATGCTGGGAGTTAAGCAACATTTTAATACTGGGTTGGCCAAGGTCAAACGCTTCAAAGAAAGCAATTAGAGGTCACAACGCTTAAAAGAAACCCATGCCTCTGGATATAGAAACATGTCTGCGCAAGGTATTTATTCCAAAATATGGAGCAATTCATCACTGCCCACATGGCGGCTAAGAATGGACTTGTACTTATACCAGAGTAAATAATTTAATCTGAGGTTGGCATTGAAACATACATACATCATAGAAATAAAAAGTGCCCTATCAGCACCAACAGTATTTGCACCTGTTTTGCTCAGAGACCAACTTTATGATAGGGTTGCCACCTTTTCTTAAAAAAAATACCGGCCTTCCTATATATTTAGGTTTTTTGCCTAGTAATAACATTGGGATCAGCCATCAAAAATACCGTCAGGCCAGTAAAAAAACCAGCCAGGTGGCAACCCTAATGATAGTGCAGATATTTGCTGATATTGCCCAGTGGGTCATGTCTCTAATGAAATTCCAGTTGTTAAGGCTGTTTTTTTTTACTACATACGATACAAGCACTTGTATTGTAATCTTGAATAAATACTCTTTTGGGCTCTGTACTATGTTCAACAATAGTAATCATACCTTGCCCAGCTAGATATTAAATCCAGTGTATACACCCTTTTGTTTTGAAAGATACAGTAAATAAATTCCAGGTCTTTAGTGTATGAACCTGAACGGGGTGGGTGAGAGAGAGAACAAAACTCTGCAACCCAAAAATTTAATAGTGTAATGAGACATGTGATGAACAATATGTACAATAATTATGTTTATAAATGCAAAAAAACAGCAACTAAAATTTAACTAGATTTGCCATATTGATAGAAATCAGTGCTTACTGTGGGAATGTTAGAAGCATGTAGCAATGTTTCATGCACACTGCATATTCACACCGTGGCAGGGATTGATGTGAATGCTGTACATCTCTGTAAAGCACTGCACTAATTCTATAAATATCAGGAAATAAAAATAAACCCGATTTATAAATTGAGTTGAGCTGATATATTTTTACAAAAAACAACTAATTGCACCTAGGATTTTGTGCCTTGTCTGCTTTGGATTTTTAAGGAAAACGAGGTGTCATGTTTCCACTTGCATTTGCCATTAAGAACCAGTCTGACAAAGACAAAAAATTGACTGCTGAATTGAACTAGCTATAACTAGCTTGCTCTGGATTTAGTGTGCTATGTTCAACAAGCTGGCTTGGATGATGATGAGTCTTAGGTACAAGGACACTGTCACACAATTGGCATTTAGAAATGTTCTGCTTTAGAAGCAACACTGATCTATTGATGGCAAAACAGAATGAACGATTCAAAAACACACTGCAATATTTCAGCCAAAATAATTCCAAGGTAAGTTCACTTTAGTATCACACCCCTTTGGTTGCCAGAAAACAATAAACTCATTTTGCACATGTACTATATTAGAACCTTTGTGGAACTGTGAACACAATTCTAAGAAGACACAACTACAAAACACTGACTAATTGTCTAGAGGTAGTATACATTTTTAGTTCTTTTGACCTGTTCCCTTTTCAGTAGAATGTTCACATGTCATTTCTATTATCCTTAAACATGTGTGGCAATCCTAATGACAATGTACATGCCAACATATACTATATACTTATGCACATGAAGGCAGAGGAAGATGACCTGGGTGCTAATGTTTTCATTACAGCTAATACAATGAATCAGAAGGAACACCCTTTTCAACACCAGTTAGAAGAGTTATTGGAACAGGATATAATTACCATACCATTTATAAAGATGATCATGTCACAGGCCATCCTGATCAAGACAAACTGCATTTTGTGCAACCTTAGAAGAAATTACATTAACAGAATATTCATAGGATTCTTGATTTCATTGTAACATGTAGCAAAATACAAGATACTTTACTAATCCGCTGGGCAGAAATACCTACATACTCCCTGAATAAAACACTGCTAAACACATGGGAGTCAAGCACTGAGACTGTAAGCCATGGATAACAGCTCTGGCTTGGAGGATGGGCAGCTGCACAGCCTTGAAGAGTGACCATGAGTTGAAGCGTAGTTTTTGGGGGAGAAACAGACTGGGGGAGTCTGGGGCCACGTTTTAGTTTAGGTTGAGAGCAGCTGGACACCATTTTAGGTTAGCCAGCAAAAAGCAACATCCCTTCCTGTCCCTCCTTGCTAGGATTGCGGGTGGTTTTGAGTTTTGCTAGTTGTCACTTATGTGGCCTGGAGGGTGTGGGTACACCAGTTATTAGTTAGTTAGATAATAGAAGTAGTACAGACAGGACTTACTTATAGTAAATGGTTGCTGATGCATGGTCTTGTCAAAACTCTTAATGAGGCCCCAGTATGTGGGGATGAGAAGGGGTGCCACCAGAATGCATGTGTTTAGGCAATGGCTTAAACCCTAAGGTGGGTGGCCACAGTTGGTGGATTGGTGGCAACCTATTACAGGAAATGGATTCCCCCTTGGGAATTAGTGCTCAATAGCAGTGGGCTAGAGTGAAGGGGAGGCGGTTAAAGGACATCAAGGGCCATTGTTGTTGTCAAGTCATGGTGTTAGCATTTATAGTTACATATAATTTGTGCCATTCTTAAATTATATGATTGTACATGTATATGGAAGTTTGAATATGTTGTATGCATTGTTGGCAATTAATAAAGCTATGGCCAGTATCACTCCAAAAGAAAAAATGTGTCATGCATTTTAATTGTTAGTCATTTGGGGGAGCACAGGGTAGGCAATGCAAGGGCAATTCTGCAAAAGGCAATGTGTTAAGTGCAAAAAAACAGGGGCATTGCGCCCATTTTTGCACTTTGCATACTGTCTCAGAGGTTGTAAATGACATGACCCCTTGTCTTTTAACTAATACTAAATGAAATAAATGTCATACCGACTGGTGAGCCTAAGCAGTCACCTGTTAAAGGACTACTGTCTCAGATGCTAAGGCTGCAATGGTGAGAGCGTAAGTAAGCACTCCCACTCTCTATTCAGCACAGCACATTCACTGACCAAACTGCATGCTTTGGTACTTTAGTAATGAGTGTAATAGTCACAAGAAAGATTGTAATTGTGTTTGGCCTCCTTTACAGTTTACTTTAACACACACAGCAGTGATTCTGTGATAGCTTATTACATTCAGACCAGTTCTTCGGGATCCTGTCTGGAACCCACTGCTTATGGCAGAGACATTTAACAAGTTTATAGAGATAAACTACATATTTTTAAAATTTTCATCACTGTTACAATTTGCTTGCAGTTTCAGCAGCTTTAAAGATACTTGTTAATAACAAATGCAAAAATGTCACTGTCAGCTTAGCAGCTTTGCTACTGTGAAAATTTAGGAGTTGTTGTGCTGTACTCCTTAATACTGAGATTCTGGGTTTTGCAAGAGCAACTTATTTATTAGAATACAGTGCAGGAAATAAACATGACTGTACAGCTCACTCTCCTGTTTCTTTTTCTATGACAAACTTTATTAACAACAACAATTATCAACATATTCTTCCCTTTTTCACGTTTTAACATCAATGGTGCTAAAAACAACAAACACTAATATTTGTAACTTAGTTCAGGTGAACTAATTATATTACTGTAAACAACTGACCGTGTCTTGATGTTTTTT
>CM044439.1:75237319-75249422 GCA_024363595.1 Xenopus borealis
CAATCTAATGTACACAAAAAGATCTTATTCAGATCAAAGGCTATGGGGCACAGAGCAGATCTGCTTCTCCCAGACTGAAAGAAGAGGCTGAGAGCAACAGAACCAACTCTTCATCTGCTTAAACATCACTTGGGGTACTATGCTGGGTTGGAAAACTAATACTACTAATATACTATTAGCCTTAGACCATGTAATAGAAATAGGGGTACAGTTGCAAAGTTTTATTAATGCCCCTTAATCTCCTCTAAAATGTCATGATTGGCAAATATAGACTAACTAAACACTAACTGCTCAGTGCAGGATTTAGTAGGAGTGCAACTGACAACATGCAAAATAAAAGGAAAACCTTTTTGAACTTTCAGACTTTCTGCAGTGTGCTACTAAAGGAATTCCCCTAGCTCTGTGTCCATAACAAAATCCAATTAGCAAGTGCCTGAAGGCAGAGCTGTGACGAAAGTGACAATATAAAAGGAGTGATTTCCTAGCAAACACTTTACCCACTTGTTAACAGCATTGTCACTGCACACTGCTTTGTCTTCAAATTGATAACAAATTGGTAGCTGATACTAAATAAATCTGATAAAAGTTGCTGAACAACACAATATACTGTACTCTGTATATGCAAGGCACAATACATGTCTGATTACTGCTTAATTCAGATTCTCATTATTTGACAGCTCAGAACCCAATACAATTTGCATCGGGATTTCATAATCAACCATAGAACATCAGCCTCAGTTTCAGGTGAACCTAATTTTCTGTTGATGATTTGCAAATTGTATAAAAAGTTAGCAGTTGAGACTCCCAGAATCTCTTTGTTCTAGGATCCACACTTTGCAGTACAGAGTCAAACTGCATTTTCTATTTATTTACAGTGTATCTGGTGATTGTAAAACACAGGGCATTGCCATTAGAATTTATATGATGAAATATACAAAGATATTGCAAGGGCACTAACCTCAGAGGCATTTCTGGAACTTAATTTGAATGTCCTCTTTTCTACCAGAAGTCCTACAAATGTCCCATGTCGCTATAGTAGACAAACACAGCTTTCCAAGAAATAGACAGTTTGATTATTTCTGTGTACAAATAAAAAACTGAGGCTCTGGTGGCCATACACGTAACAATTACAATCTTTCTTGCAACCATGGGCTGATGTTAAACTATCAAGTTATACATGGGCATCAAATACCCCAATTCCCTGATCCCAGTAAGTAGTAACATACATGATCAAGAAACTGACAGTTTTATTTCATTATTTGCATTAGATAAACAACATTTTCAATCACTATGGACTTTTTAGTCTGATGTAAAACAACAGTGATAAAATACACAACATATTTGTGCCTTATTGTCAGGTATCTCCATGTAAGAAACCACATATGTTTAAAGCCAGAATTAGTTTTAGACATAACATTTATCCGTGCAAAATGATGGCATAAAAATAGAAGTCATTTAAAAAATATGCATAAGACTGCGATTGTCACACCATTTTATACACAGCAAATACCACCAGAATGTACTGGCTGAATGTGTCCCATAATTTTACATTATTCATGCAAAACAAATAAAAGCATAAAATTGTGGCATTAAATATGAGAATGGGGTGGTGTTTTTCTTGACTGAATCATTTTATACAGCATTATTAATAGACCCTTAAAGGGGCCCGTCCCCCCGAATTAAAAAATTGTATAAAAGTCCTTTTGAATTTTTTATTAAATAGTCTATACCTGCTATAAACTCATTTTCTAGAATCTTCCCACTGTGTTCTTTTATGCTTAACTACGGGTCAAAAAGGGGATCTCCCAGGGTCAACCAGGAGAGGGGGGGACACCATCAGACCTATTCTCTGCTATTATTTTTGCATGTATAATCCCCCAGAATGGCAGACCTCTCATTTCAATTAACGTGAAGAGCTCTAAAACGTGCTTTCAATAAATGATTATGCTTAGACTCAAATAGTTATAAAACCTAAACAAATGTATGGACTGTAATGTATTGAGCAGCAGTTCTACAAAGGTAAGGACCAAAGATTGCTAACCTAAAGGGATACTGTCATGGGAAAACATGTTTTTAATAGCGCTGCTCTAGCAGACTTCTGCACTGAAATCCATTACTCAAAAGAGCAAACAGATTTTTTTATATTCAGTTTTGAAATCTCACATGGGGCTAGACATTTTGTCAATTTCCCAGCTGCTCCCGATCATGTGACTTGTGCCAGCACTTTAGGAGGGAACTGCTTTCTGGCAGGCTGTTGTTTTTCCTTCTCAATGTAACTGAATGGAGCACAGTGGGACATGGGTTTTTACTGCTGAGTGCTGTTCTTAGATCTACCAAGCATTTGTTATCTGGTTACTTTCCCATTGTTCTGCTGCTGGTGGGGGGGGGGACTTGCAGGACAGCAGTTCCCCCACATGACTTGGCGGAACCGAGAAATTGACAATATGTCTAACCTCATGTCAGATGTCAAAATGAAATATAAAAAAACTGTTTGCTCTTTTGAGAAATGGATTTCAATGCAGAATTTTGCTGGAGCAGAACTATTAACTGATGTATTTGGAAAAAAAAGATGTTTAAGGGCTTGCTGGCCATGCTGAAGAGATTTAGTACAGAAATTGCAGAGCAACTATTAAAACTATTAAAAGTTAATCATACTATAGTTTTTTTTTTCCAGGACAACTGTGACACACCAATTCTATACTCTTGCATAGGGATTATAAAGGAAATATGTGACCTTTAAGACTGAAAGATATTGGCCAAACTAAAACTGTACACTGAGACCTTAACACACTTATGGAAGTCCAGGGTGCTTCAAAAGAACACTAAAAAACAACAATGGTGGGGTTATACAATTTTAATTGACTGGATGTATGTTTTTCTTATGTAACAAAGCTGACATCCATACAAGCACTAACCAGTAAGAAATAATGATGATGTAATGTGTTACCATGAAAATATCTATACTGTACAGAAATATCAGTAAACCGGACTGATTCTGACTTCCTGTTTGATTTACTGGCTTAGTCCATTTAATAAGGCTGAAAGTTAAGGCTTCCATCTGGGGCATTTCCGATCAGTTATGTAAATGTTCTTATTACAAAGTCAGCAAGCCATTCTGGTGTCACACAGATTGTACAGCTGATACAAATATAGCTATCCAACAGAGCTGCATTCACTAAGACAAATACATTAGGTAAAATTAAGAATGATAGTGGAGCTAAATAACATGGTATATGTTGTATGTTGTTATCTGCAGGCTAATTTGATAAACGAGGGTTCAGTATATACATCAACATTTTCACAATGCAGATATATGAAAAACATAAACAAAAACAATCTTTGGGGAACATGTAATATCTATCTGTCATCTATATATCCATCTACAGTATCTATCTGTCTGTCTGTCTATTATCTATCTATCTATCCATCCATTAAACTTTTATATACATATTTTCACATTTGCAAAATACCTTATCTGAAAGTAATAAAAGCCACACAATATACCCCTTATTTTTGGCCAATTAATTTCGTATCAGCTGAACTGCGTCTTACCAGTGCTATAGGAGAAAAGTTCAAGATGTGGTTCATTATTAAAGGGGGCAGGTGCTCCCTCAAAGTCAACTAAGCTGAGCAGTTTTTGCCCCCCATGCCAAAATTCATCATTATTATGATTATAAGAAATACATTTAAAATAATACAGCAAAACATCTATTAAACAAGTGAACGCATTCATTCACATAGCCACTCTGGGTGGTTGCTGATATGCCAAAAGAACCAAATAGATATTTCATCTTGAAGTACAAAAAGCGCTAGGTGAAAAGGCCTTGTCAGCAATGAGATTCCATTCCCACATCAGAAACAGACTACAAAGAAATATCATGAAACGTGCAGCACAGAGGAAACAGGGAGGATCACAGCCACTGAAAATAAAATATAAAGCTAGGTGTACTTTCACATTCAGGAGATACACAGTCCTAAGCGAGGAAGTATCTATTCCAAAGAGTTTGCAAATATGGATATGCTTTAACCAGCTAAGGGCATTTAAATGAATTCAGGAAGAGATGAACAACTCTGACAAAAACAATGATAAAGAATTGTCATGCAAGTTAGCTCTATGCATTGGACACAATAAAAGTGTAGAAATGTTAAAATGAATTAGGGCCTCCAGGTAAGAAAGTGAGTTAAGGTGGCCATGCACGAAGAGATCCGCTCGTTTGGTGATGTTGCCAAACGAGCGGATCTCTCCCCAATATGCCCACCTTGAGGTGGGCGATATCGGGCTGATCCGATCGTGGGCCCTAGGGCCCAACGTTCGGATCAGTACGGGCGGTCGGATTGCGGGACCGCATCAACGAACAGATGCGGCCGCGATCCGACGGGATTTTTAATCCTGCCCGATCGACATCTGGCCGACTTTTGGCCAGATATCGATCGGGAAAGCCCGTCGGAGGGCCCCCCACACGGGTAGATAAGCTGCCGACACAGTCTGTCGGCAGCTTTTATCTGCCCGTGTATGGACCCCTTAAAAAAACACTGTCTGGCATAAATGTGTACATGGAAGTGTGCATTAAAGCTGTATGATATGGGCTGCGGTGTGGGGGGTGCCTATTTGATATAAGGTTAATTTTCCCTCTCAGTGAGGTAATGAGGTGGCAGCTGAGAGTGGAGTTGCTTGTAGTGGTAAAAGGGGTGCGCTCAAATACCTGGGCTTCTGACCTGAGAGAAAATCAAGGGGCCTGTGAACCCTGAGACAAGAAAAGAAAATGCCAGGAGCCTGTGACTGTGCCTGGAGAAAGACTGTGTTTAGGAAAGTCCAGAAGTGAAAATGACTTGGAAGTAGGCTGTGTGGCCTGACTGATAGAGAGACATTATTGCTGACTAATGTGGAGCTAACCTTGTGGTGGTTCAGAGTCTGGGAGAGGCCCTCGGGTACAATCTCAGCTGTGAGAGAGTCTGACTGTTGCATATTTTTGATACCGCCAACAAACACCCTGTTGATGGCAGTCCTTTTGTCTGCATTTTTGCATCCATACCTCTTCTCTGTATAACAAACCCATTGGCTTCCCATTTCAAAAAGATAATCTTCCCGCAAGGGCTATTCTTTATTTAGTGCCAGGATCTCCCACAGTGCTTTTATGAGTTAGGGCTTTTTATCATCAGTGACACAACACCTGAAAATGTATTTTCATTGCAGATAGTGAGATAAGGAATAGGATAAGGGGTCTTTCTATAATTTAGACCTCCATACCTTGTCTCCAAAAAAAATTAAACATTAATTAAACTCAGTAGAATTGTTTTGCCTCCGATAAGGATTAATTATATCTTAGCTGGGATCAAGTACAAGATACAGTTTTATTATTACAGGGAAAAAGGAAATCACTTTTCTAAACATATGTTTTGTTAAAATTGAGTCTATGGAGGTGTTTTCCTGTTTTCTTCCTGTTTTATCTGTTTTCCAGATAATACAACTTATACCTGTGTAGGATTTTAGAATTCTTTTTTTTTTTTTAGAATTCTTTGTGGATTTTCTCCCATACACCAAAAACCCACAGGCAAGTTAAGTTAAGTTAAGCTAGCTTCTGATGAAACTGTATCGTGTGAAAGTCCTAAATTAATATTTAAAAACTGATAATGCAGATTTCCATGTTCTGAGGAGATACATCAACATGTTTTATGTGTCTTATATCCAAGATTTTTCTGTAAAATTATTTGGCATAAATGGCAAGAGTTTTGCCGCAGGGGCGATAGTCTGGCCAGTTAATGGCAGTTCTCACATGCGCACCCTCGTGGATGCACATTTGCGCAAATCCGCGTTAGCGCACCGCCAGGTTGCTTAGGATGCCTGTCTGACTTAAGCTGGCCATAGACGCAAAGATCCGATCGTAAGATGATTCCAACGATCGGATCTTTGCATCTCCCGACCTGCCACTAACCTTCAGATCAACTAAAGTAGTAAAAAGCACAGATAGCTGACGTTCTGCCCCTGACAAGGATCGTACGAAAGTTGTACGATTAAAAACCTAGTGACGGTCTCCCACTGAAAATCGTACGATCTGCAATAGACGCAAAGATATGATCGCCAGACGACAGAAATTTTCTAACCTGGCTGATCGTCCAAACGACCGATCGGCATGGCACGACAAATGTCGGAACACTCCACACACGATCCGAAAATCATACGAATCGAGGATTCGTACGATCGGATCGTTGCGTCTATGGCCAGCTTTAGCCCGGCTCTGGTTATAAAAGTATGGGACCTGTAATTCAGAATGCTGTGGACCTGGGGCTTTTCCTGATATCTTATGTTTCTGTAATTTAGATCTTCATAGCTTAATTCAACTAGAAAATCATGTAAAAATTAAATGAACCATAAGCATGGCTGGTTTTGCTTCCAATACAGATTAATTAATCTTAGTTTGGATCAAGTACAACGTACAATTTTATTATTACAGAGTAAAAGGAAATCATTTTCATTTGGATTATTTGGACAAAAGGTAGTCTAAGAGAGATGGCCTTCCCGTAATTTGGAGATCCCATTCCTGTAATTAAACTGCATTGAGTGTATTCACAAGCAAACCTGCAGTAGAGTATTCTGTTTCTCCCCCTATATTTTAGCTGACATGCAGGCCTGGATTTACAAACGGGCTTCCCCAGGATGTCTCTGCTCATCGCCCCCCTCCCTCTCCTCCTCTCCATCTGTGTTCCCATTCCTTTCATGGTCCACATCCCCCTCCCCTTCCATTTCCCCCTCCACATCTCTCTTCCTTTCCTCGTCCTAAGAGCCGGGCTGCACCAGCCAGGCACCCTAGGCAACCTGGCCGGCCATTGCGCCGGCTGAGCATGTGCACGCGCACAGCAGTCATCCTGCAAGAAGATGATGGGGAGTGAGGGGCCCATATGTGGTGTAGGTTACAGAGCAGGTACATGCCTGCCGCCCCCAGCTTAGCGCACTAGGCCCGTGCCTATCTTGAATATACGTAAGTGCGAATGCGCAACCAACTTTAATGTGGCTGGGCGACATGCCACCCCAGAATTTCTGCCACCCTAGACCTGGGCCTTTGTGGCCTTACCACAAATCCAGGCCTGCTGACATGAAACATTAGTCCTTTGCAAAGGAATCTTACCACATACAGATATGTGATACATGATTAACATTCAGAACTTACACATGCATATTATTATTATTATCTAACAGTTGATTAATATTGACTAGCAGTCATTCCTACTTGTTCCAGACACTTGGGGCAAATTTATCAAGGGTTCGAAGTGAAAATTAGAATTAAAAAAATTAGAATTTCTAAGTAATTTTTGAGTACTATTGAGGACTATTGAATAGGCCAAAATTGGATTTGAATTGAAATAATTTGACCATTCAAAAATCAAAGTACTGTCTCTTTAAAGAATTCAAATTCGACCCTTCACCACCTAAAACCTGCCGAATTGCTGTTTTAGCCTATGGGGAACCTCCTATAACCTTTATGGAATCTTTTAGAAATTTTTGAGAATTCAAATCTCTTTGGAGGAAATCTTCGATTCAATTGGTCGATAAATTGAACTTGATAAAAAATGGTTTGTTTTCGATTGATAAAACATTTTTTTGAATACAATTCGATGGTCGAATTTCGAAGTATGTTCTCTTCGAAATTCGACCCTTGATAAATCTGCCCCTTGATACAATTCTGCTTTTGACCATTCCATCCACCTGGAATAGGACACAAGTTGAGAATGTGCATAAAGTGTACGTTAGAGTTTATAAAAAAAGATGAATAAACTAAATTCAAAACATTTTTCTTGTTTCTGCTTCCTCTTCCAGAGAAAAAAAATTTAGCATTCCAATGTCAATAACCGAACTGTAGTTATGAAGGCGTGTTATAACGTCCATCTATTGCTGGACTATATTTACCAATATTAATTAACCTCTAATTATATGTGAAAGAATTTTAAATTGGTTGCCTGAAGGCCTGCTAGGGGGAAAATGTACATGGGGGGGGGAAGTAAAAAAGACGGTAATGGAGAAATATTCACAATGCGAAAATGTTTGCCTTTGCACAAACAAATATTCCTTTGTACAGAAACTGTTTAGCAACCTCTTCTGACTAAAAAAAAGATTGTGAAATTTATAGTTTCCATGATTTGGATCTTCATGCTTTCAGTCTACTAGAAAATCGTGTAAACATTAAATAAACCCAATATGCTGGTTTTGCCTCCAGTAAGGATTAATCATATCTTAGTTTGGATCAAGTACAAGTTACTGTTTTATTATTACATAGAAAAAGGAAACCATTATTAAAAAAATCTGATTATTTGGATAAAATGGAGCCTACGGGAGACTTGATTTGGAGCATTCTGGATAACTGGTTTCCAAATAACAGAATGGTCTGATGAAGAATATTACATTGCAATGTAATATTTTTATTCTTCTTCCTGCAAACTGTTGTTCTCGTTGCAACTTTTATTATATCCTCCCACATTAATTCATTCATTTTGTATGTACTAATGTATGTACAGGAATTTTATAACAATTTTTTGTCTAAAATCGAATGCAATATTTTACTCCAAAAAGGCATTTCTATCCTCTGTATACCAAAGAGCACACAAACTCACCTTGTTTTTTGTTGGGGGTAAAACAGTTTGAGTTTACTAAACAGACCGTGTAAACTGTATAATTTCTGCAAAGCATTCAGTTTGACATTAGAAAAATATATTTGTTTTGTGAAATGTATACCAAAATGTTTACCATTATTTCAAGTGATCCATTGAAACTGATTGTTTTGCTCAAAATGAAGAAGATTCCTGAAGCAGAGCAGCCAACCCTTCCATAACTTTGTGATAAATATATATGTGTGTGTGTGTATATATATATATAGGATAAGACGGCACTCACCATTCAATTAGTTAATCGCCGGGTGCTAACCAAATGTATCAATCGGAATCCAACGAAAGCACTCACGAGCAGAAATAAAAAAATATCAAAGGTTTATTCGTGCATGGTGCATCAACGCGTTTCGGCTCACATGGAGCCGTCGTCAGGATGAAAACAGGAAGTGAGACAAATCATTAAAAAGCCATTGTAGCCAATCAGTGTATAGTTAATCAACATACTAAGGGGTAACACCCACAACTTCATATTAAAATAGAAAATGTGCCCATAGACACCATATAAATAGTGTAATAAATAGTGTAGGCATATTCAGTTATACATAGTGATGGGCGAATTTATTTGCCTGGAGGGAATTCACTGTGAATTCCTGTGATTCGCGAAGCACCAGGACAATTTCACCTGGCAAAAATTCGTCGGCGACTCGTTTTGGATGCAGGCGTCCGTTTTTTCGATGGCAGCAATGGGCAGGCGCCGCGTCCATAAACGGATGCGGCATCCAAAATGAGACGCAACGTCGTTTGGCATATTTTTCGCTGTTTCTAGAATTTCTCCTAGAAACGCCCCAGATTCGCTCATCGCTAGTTATACATTGTTTCGCTAGTGATAAAACATAGAAATTCTTAGAACCCTGAAGCTTGCTGGATTGCTAACTTATCCTTAAAAGGATTACAGCTTCTCTTTTTTTAAACTGGCTAATGAGAACTTTGTTATGCAAAGCACAAAGCTGCTTAAAAACCACTGGCCGCAAAGACGTCATTCCTGCACCTAGATGCCATAAGGCTTTTCCATGGGTGAATCTCCATTCCTCTACAGACATGTGGTGGCTGCTTATGCAATCTCTTACTGATCTAATCACAGATCAAGGGCACAGCTTGTAATGTAACCGAGTCAAGTTCCACTGACCTTAACATATAATCATGTCACACTAAAGCTGCTTAAAATGATTTCATAATCAACTTCAGCCGAGAGGTAGGGATTCGCAACATCTGGAACACAATGACGCAAAGCATTAGATGCTTAAGAGAAACTGTGACAAGGGGTTGTCCACTTACCAATTACCCTAGACTAATTTGAATAGGAGACTGAATAGGAATAGAAGAGGGCCTGGAAAGAAAGATAAAAAGTAAGAAGTAGCAATAACAATAAATGTGTGCTCTTGCGGAGCATTGGTTTTTTTTTAGAAAGAGTCAGTGACACCCACTTGAAAGCTGGAAAGTGTCAGAAGAAATAATTTAAAAACAAATTAAGGGCCCTTACACACTGGCGTTTTTGACCTGCACCTCATTCTTTTCAATGAGGTTGTACCCACAGGTACGAACACAGGTCCAGACGTGTCTCGTGGGTACAACCTCATTGAAAAGAATGAGGTGCATCTAGACCTGCGCTCCCCTGCGGCTGAACGCAGCCAACCCGAACGCAGGGGAGCGCAGGTCAAAAACGCCAGTGTGTAAGGGCCCTAAAAGATTGCTTAGAAATAGTCATTCTATAACATAATAAACATTATGGGGCAGATTTACTAAGGGTGGAATTCGAGGATTAAAACCTCGAATTCGACCATGGGAATAGATGAGAATACTGTGGGAAGTAAAATAGATTTTACCGCAATTCGATCAAAAATAACGAAACCCAATTCGATAACTTTGATCTGGCGACCTAGGCAGTCGAATAAAAATTTAAAGGGGAAGTACTTCGACTGTTGAATAGTTGAATATTCAAATAGATTTTTATTTAAGTTATTCCAATCATTCGATTCGATCGAATTTTCAAAATTCACTGGTCGAAGTTGACTTCAAAAACATTTGAAAATTCAAATCTTTTTGAAAATTTGATCGAACTTCGAATCCTTCATGTAAATTTTGTAAATCTGCCCCTAAATCAAAAGTGAAAAGTCAGTTGCACAAAAAAAAACAGCAACATGTGCTTCTTGCTCTTCGATGGGATCCTTTATCGCAAAACGCATTATCCAGAATGCTCAGAATTACGGAAAGGCAGTCTCCCATTGACTCCATTTTATCCAAAAAAAATCCTAATTTTTAAAAATGATTTCCTTTTTCTCTGTAATAATCAAACAGTAGCTTGTACTTGATTTTAAATGATATAATTAATCATTATTGGAAGCAAACCCATCCTATTGAGGTTGTTAATGTTTACATGATTTTCTAGTAGACTTAAGGTCTGATGATCCAAATTATGAATGATCCATTATCTGGAATACTCCAGGTCCCGAGCATTCTGAATAACAGGTCCTATACCTTTACAGGGGTATGCTAAGCCAAATTCCTTTATGCCTTGCACTAAAACTCTTGATCAATAATTCAGAGTTCCAGTTTTTCCAGTGTTTATGAATGTATTTTGAAGAGACTCTCAGATGAAGAGTCAATCAGTCATAGCCAGTGGCCATGATAAAACTCAGACAGCCTAGAGAAGCAGAAAACAGTGGATTCAGATATTTGCTTATCCTGTCATAATTTTTAATCCAAATATTTTATGACCAGCTTGTAGCGTACAAAGAGCACTGGAACTGCTGTTCTTAGCACAACCTTATCAAGTCTTGTGCATTAGCTTGGTAGTCATCTAGCTTGACCTGTTCCTATGCTGTGAGATCACAACATCATGCAATTATAGATGCCAGCAGCTTCATTGCTGTGCCCACTGGCTTACTTACACTTCCCTTTCAAATTCTCCCCCACAGAGCAGCATGAAAAGCCTCTCCAGTACTTGGTAATGATCTATGACAGTGGCTCACAGGCAACATGTTGCTTGCCATACAACCCAGGTGTGCTGCCAAACAGAGCTTCCTATAGACGCCTGTCCAATTAGCAGCTACCAAATAGCCAACCCTTATTTAACACCCCAGGAACCTTTTTCATTCTTGTGTTGTTCCTCAACTTTTTACATTTGAATGTCATTTGAATGTATCTCACAGGAATAAAAGGTTGGGAACCCACGAACAAGCAGGCGGAGTAGGGTAGACAAACAGGACTCTGGAACAGTGATTCAAGTAAGTCTGTTTAGTGCCCAAGTCTAATGCAAATTAGACCACTGCTTGGTAATTACAAACTGTGCTAGCGCACCCACTACAGCCATTTTTGATTTTGAGTGTGCATTGACTAATCCAGTGCACTATAAGCACATTTATGCTCCAGATCTTTATCCTTTAAAGCTAAACTCCACAAGAGATTTTGTAGGTAGTGATGGCGCGAACCGCGGCAAAAAAGTTCG
>CM044439.1:75266914-75278318 GCA_024363595.1 Xenopus borealis
TCTTTTTAAGTAATCACATTTAACATCTTGCCAGTTTCAATATCAATATTACATATTTTAATGTGTAAGTTGAAAATAAATTAAATATTAATACACAAATAAATATCATGCACAAATTAGAAGTGAAGCTGAAATGTAGGGATAACATAAAAAAATAGGATTTAAAAGACATAAGCAGGATTATTTGTTGTTTGAAAGATTTTATTAGACTCTTGTAGCAGAGCATGTGCCACGCATTTGAAAGTGTTAACGTTACTGATTACTGTTCTGCGGGGGAAAATATGCTATGGATTTGTATTCAGGATATACACAAATGTAACATATACTATTAAAGGGATACTGTCATCAAAATAAAAGGTTTTTTTTATCAGTGCCTACATGTAATGTTTAGTAAAATAGAATAATTATTGAGTTATTAATTTAAACCGAAACAAATTAAAATAAAAGCCTAAGGGGTGGTTAAGTGAATAACACTGCTGTCTTACAGGCCGGGGCCCTTATTGGAATTCAAGCAAGAAATGAATGTGATAGGGACCTTAGATTGTAAGCTTCACTGTGACAGGTAAAAAACTAAACTACAAGGTAACCACCTACTATGGTAGAGTGATATGAAGCCCAGTGGCTCCCACTTATGCAAATATATACATTCTTTTCTTGGGAGAAAACTTAATTTATACATATAAATTTTATGAATGTGACACCACCTATTGGTGGCCCTACATGATGCCGTGTTAATGGTGGGGCATGGCTGGAAAATGACTTAGAAGATTTTCTCGAGTATATTAAAATAATTTACCCAAGATATACGTTACACGGATTTTTGTATACATACAGCATTCTCCAATGTTTGTGTTCCCCAATTAAAATAGGTAAAACTGTTCTGCCCTTAAAAAATTTTTTTTTCAGTGCATAACATATAAAAGCTGCATGTGAAATGATTGCTAAAGGGGAACTTAAAGATGACAAATCCCTGTAGCCTTGCGCTTTGCACAAAATAATCATCCAATAAGCTCACTAAAAGTTACAGTATGGTCATAAGTAGATAGAGGGGTGATACAGCCAAAAAAATATAATGTAGGGTGTGGTGTTTATGCAAATGGCCTGCAGAGGACACTGTGCATGAGTTATGCGGTGTATACACAGTATGGTCTATACTGTTTAATAAGGATTGAGTTTATGTTACTGTTGTGTAATGGCTGCATGCACCTGCTATTAAAGGCCTGTTATACTCTGCTCATCCTAGGCTACCAAAACAAATTGCCTAAGAGATGTCTATTCTACCTCTGCAGTCTACCTCTGCAGCAGCCTGCACCTTTTCTCCCAAACCCTGGTGAGCCTACCATACCTATTACTGCTTGGATTCTTATGTTTGACAATTACATTATTACTGCTGACCAAGGGGAGATTTCTGCTGCTATAAAGCTTGCTTTACTTATTCACTGCCTGGGAGCAGAGGGACAGTGTATATTCTATACATTACCATTACCTGATGAGACTTATGAAACTGTTGTTACAGCTATAAAGAACTTTTTCGTGCCAAGAGTAAATGTGGTTGCTGAAAGATATAAATTCCACCAACGTAATGGTGAATCCACAGAACAATTTGTGGCAACTTTGAGACAGCTGGTTGTAACCTGTGAGTTTGGGAATCTAACAGATGCTAAGAGACCAAATAGTGGAAAAAACAATCTCACTTTGCATTAGAGAGACCCTTGCAAAGGCTATAACAGTTGCTAGCCAAATTGAAACAGCAGTGGCAGAGCCTAAAATCCAGCACTGTGGCCTAATAATGCACAGTCACAGGCAAAATACAGTGCTAAGGAAAGGGATTCACAGCAAAACCGTGCAGCAAATACAAATAAAAAATTCTGCTTTTGCTGTAGTTCAACAGAACACATTGCAAATTATGCTACATGTCCTGCAAAAAGTGTACAGTGCCGCAAATGCAACAAGGTAGGTCAGTGTCAATACTGCTTCTGCTGACAAGGGACAATCCATTAATCTGATGCTTGATACAGGTTCAGCTGTTTCTACACTACCAAAGGATATTTTCTTGAAATACTTCGCAAAAGATATGCTTGTTGCACCTGCCCTGAGACTGGTTAGTTACTTAAAGGATCCAATCCCTGTGCTTGGTTGCTTGCCATTGATTGTGCAATTTGAATCAAATACTGCAAAATGTGACTTTTACATTGTGAATAATGGTACTGCTATACTTGGAAGGAATCTCTTTGCTGCATTAAACCTACAATTAGTTGATGGTCTCGTTACTACAGCACTTGTGCCTGACAAACAGCCTGTGTCTAACATTTCACCACAAAGCAACACTTCACTGGGCTGTGCAAAGAACTTTGTGCACAAAGTTAAGTTGATACCAGAAGTAAAACCTGTATGCCAGAAATTGAGGTGACTGCCCTACTCTATAAGGAAGACTGTCTCACAAGAACTAAAGAAACTGGTAGAGCAAGATGTGATTGAAAAATCAGAATCCTCCTAATGGATTTTACCAATTGTTGTAACTATTAAGAAAACTGGAGGCATTTGATTGTGTGCTGATCTGCATGAACCTAATAAAGCAGTTGTCATGGATAATCATCCCTTGTCCGAGGAGCAAAATTCTTTTCAACCCTGGATCTTCAGAGTGCGTATCATCAAGTATTACTGCATGAGGAAAGCAGAGACCTAACTTCATTTATCACCCATGATGTTTTGTTTCAGTTCAAGCATGTACCTTATGGACTGGCTTCAGCACAGAGTTGTTTTCAAAGACTGATGTCTTCTATACTCCATGACATACCTGGTGTACAATGCTACTTGGATGATATAATTGTCTACACTCCAACTATAGATCTTCATGACAAGTACCTAGAAAAGGTTCTGAAAATGCATTGATTCTGCAGGACTGAAACAGAACCTTTCCGAATGCCAGACAAACTGAGCAGTAATTTCTCGGTCATATAATTTCACAAGAGGGATTGCTGCCTGACCCTGTCAACGCTGTAACACAAGCACCTACTCCATCTGATTTTCAGACCTTATGAGCTTTCTTAGGTCTTACTTCCAACTATGCTTCAGTTGTGGAGCCACTTAAGAGCACTACTACATGGAATTTTAAGTCTGGTTTGGTCAGAGACTGCTCAACATAGCTTTGAAATAGTGAAACAGTTAATCCTGAGCAGTCCAGCACTAGCTTTATTATTATTTTTACAGATGCTTCAGACTATGGCGTTGGTGCAGTTCTCACACAGATCCATGATGATCATTCAGAGAAAACTGTGGCATTTGCATCCAGAACACTTACAGAGACAGAGCGTATTCAACTGTTGAAAAAGAAGCTCTTGCATGTTTTTGGGCAACAGAAAAATGGAGAACCTACCTATGGGGTAGAGAATTTACATTACGCATGGATCATAGCCCTTTAACTTCACTGCTTACACCAAAGGGACTAGGAAGAGCTGAAATATGTATAGCTAGATGGTCAGCAAGGCTACTGAATTTCAGCTACAAAATGCAATACAAACCAGGTTTGAAAATTTTACTGCAGATTGTTTGTCACGTTTACCTTTACCTGCAGCTTCTGACACACTAGATGAGGACATAGAAGTTGTAGCACTGACTAATTTACTATCATCTACAGTTACAGCTGTTTATATTAAGCAAGCTTTCCTCACATGTCCAACTAAAGTAAAACTATGGGACATCTTACAAAGCAAATGGCCAAATGCTGAGAAGAAACAGTCCTGATCTTCAACCTTACTACAGGATTAGACAGTGTCGGACTGGCCCACCAGAATACCAGTAAATCTCCCGGTGGGCCAAGGTGTCAGTGGGCACTCATGCTGCTAAACTTTTGGCCTAATTCATGGCCATTCCCTATTTCTATGAGAAAAAAGAGGCTAAATAAATGGAATAATTGATTATAGTATGTAAAGAAAACAAACTAGGAGAATAGAGGTTGATTGAGGAGATGAAGAATATTAGTACTGAGAGTGGCCCCCTGGTCTAAGGTTTTATGGTGGGCCCCTGGTCTAAGGTTTTTGGGTGGGCCCCTGGTGTCCCAGTCCGACACTGGGATTAGACACAAACTGTCCTTAGTAAATGGCTATGTTTTCCATGGAGCTCACTGCTTACTGGTACCAGAGACCTTGCGGGAAAAGCTCATACAACTTGAGAGTCATCAAGGAATTGTACGTACAAACAAAGACTGCAAGAACTATACTGGTGGCCAGCAATGGATGCCGATGTGGTAACTGGCATTCATTCTTGTTACTTGTCAGAATCCTGACAAAACAGCTATCACACATACACCACCACTTCAGCCAGTACCATTCCCTGATTCAGCATGGTAAAAACTGGCTATTGATATTGTGGGTCCTTTTGCAGATGCTCCTATAGACTGCAGATTTGCTGTAACTCTGATAGACTATTACAGTAAATGGCCAGAAATTGCATTTGTTTCTCATATAACATCAGCTACAGTAATAACATTTCTGTCTACAGTCTTCAGCAGAGACGGCAATACAAAGGAGTTAATATCAGACAACGGACCACAGTTTGTCTAATCGGAATTTGAAATCTTTCTGAGAAAGAGGAATATTGTGCATATAAAATCTTCAGTGTATTACCCACAAGCAAATGGAGAAATCGAGCGATTCAACCGAAGTCTGAAAGAAGCACTACAAACAGCAAATCTTGCTGGGAAATCTTGAAAAGTTTTAGTATTAATGGTTGGCTGAAGTCCTTTATTGTCAAACAACTGTGTTTACTATTAAATCATAATCACTACACAAACTACCCAGTTGACCCTGATCAAAAGTTTACATACCATGCATTGCCCCTTTTAACATCAATGACAGCTTGTGTGGTAGTTGTGGATGAGGCTCTTTATCTTCTCAGATGGTAAAGCTGCCCATTCTTCCTGGCAAAAAGCCTCCAATTCCTGTAAATTCTTGGGCTGTCTTGCATGAACTGCACGCTTGAGGTCTCCCCAGAGTGGCTCAATGATATTGAGGTCAGGAGACAGATGGCCACTTCAGAATATTCACTTTATTTTGCTGTAGCCAATGACAGGACGACTTGGCCTTGTGGTTTGGATCATTGCCATGTCGGAATGTCCAAGTACAACCTTTGCACAGGGCCCTTACACACGGGCATTTTTACTTGCGCTCCCCTGCGTTGCGTTTGGCTACGTTCAGCCGCAGGGGAGCGCAGGTATAGACGCACTCAATTATTTTCAATGGGGCTGTACTCACACGAACGCATGTAGGTGCCGAACGCAGGAAAAATGCAGCATGTTGAGTCTGAACCTGCGTTCGGCGCTTACATGCGTCTCGTGGGTACAACCTCATTGAAAAGAATGAGGTGCGTCTAGACCTGCGCTCCCCTGCGGCTGAATGCAGCCAAACGCAACGCAGGGGAGCGCAGGTCCAAATCGCCCGTGTGTAAGGGCCCTTAGTATTTTTTTGTTTTTCACCTGAAGTTATTTGTGGGTTTTTCCTTGCATCCCGAACAATTTTTATGCCAGTTGTGGCTGAAATTTTAGTCGGTTTTATAAACACCCACTAATTACAAGCAGGTGATCAACAGATCACAGGTGAAGATGGTTACCTTTAATAGCCATTCTAATCTTTTTGTGTCAAGTTCTGTGCATGTTATCAGGCCAAATATCCAGGGTATGTAAACTTTTGATCATGGTCATTTGGGTAGTTTGTGTACAGATTATTATTTAAAAAGAGTAAACACAGTTGTTTGAGGATAAATGGCTTCAGCCAACCACTAACCACGAGTGGAATAAAAGTTTTTGTGTTATCATTCATATTCTCTGAAAAATGGTTATGAAATCATAAATTCTGCTAGGGTATGTAAACTTATGAGCACAACTGTATGCTTGTCCTGAGGAAGACATCCCTTTGTGATGTTGAAATGCTGACTGATAAACATAACATATATTTTTGATATTTAAAAGAAAAAAATAATCCAGTGTGTTAGTATATTTTTGGAAAGTTACAATTCATTTCAAAGGAGGGAAATATTTAACAACTTCTTACTTGGTAGGTGGCATACCAGGCATACTGGTTTATGTACACACAGCAGGTACTTTCCTCAATGGTGTTGTCCCGGAGTTAAAAGAATTAGGCAGGAAGTTCACCTTACCATTTACTTTTAGAATGATATAGTGGATATTATTTAAAGATCATTTCAATTTAATTATAAAATAAAGTTATGTGATTATACTGCGAAGTGAACATACAACGCCAATGCTACACCAAATGACTTCAGATGGAACTAAACATCTCTTAATTCAGTAAAAAAAAAAAAAATACATAGATAAATTGCTTCTTTTCAACTGAAGAAGTGGAAACCACTTTATAGAAATGCCAGTCATAACTAACATTCCTGTTTATTATACAGCACTTACTAATCCTAGACATGGACACAATCCAGCTCATAGTCACCAGAAAAGCAATGAAACTTACCTGATTGGAGAAACTTGACCGGACAGTGGTATTAATGCATTCTTCTAGATTTGCATCTTCAAATATGATCGCTGGGTTCTTGCCTCCAAGCTCTAAAGACAATTTTTTGCAGTAAGGAGCACTTTTCTCAATAATGCGCTGTGCTGTCATTGTACTGCCAGTAAATGAGATGATGGGAACATCAGGGTGGCTCACAAGAGATTCTCCAGCTCTTGGACCTGTTCCAAACACAATGTTGACTACACCTGGTGGGACACCTTGAAGAAGCAAATGGCACATTTTTTTGTTTAAACAGTAGTAACACATTGAGATGATGCTTTAGCTTTTACTTTAGATATTAATACTCTATTTACAAATACTCATTATCTATAATGCCATTAAAAACAGTGTATCTGAGCCTTAACTGGTGGGTATTTGTAGAAAACTTAGTAGGCATCAACAGATAAGCAAACAAATGTACACTAAAAAGCTTCAAAGAAAATACTGTTGCACATGCTAAACAAAATGAACGCCTGCCAATTCAAAAGGCACTTTAATATGATTTTATATTCAAGAAAAGATCAGAATAGTAAAACTACAAATTATGTAGAAGATATATATTCACCTGCTTCTTTAAGAAGTCTGCACATCATCCATGCTGTAACTGATGTCATCTCACTTGGCTTTGCAACCACTGTATTCCCAAATGCAATAGCAGGTGCAATCTTCCAGGTCAGCAAATAAAGTGGCAGATTCCAAGGGCTGATTAGGCCAGCTAGAGAATAGAAACACAGGCGATGAAATGATACCGGGAAAATCTTGCATCAGCCCCCCCCCCATGTCCATTGTTACACATTACCTACTCCAACAGGGGTTCGCACAGTGTAATGCATGCAGGCCAAGCCATCCATCTGTGTACATTCTGCAGTATGATGTAAAATTGTAGAGGCGAAAAATCTAAAATTGTACACTGAACGAGGTATATCCACTGTGCGGGCAAATGCAATAGTTTTGCCTGAAAGAAGTACAAAATATAAAGACAGAGCAGACTTTATTAATGCAGGGGATTCAACCAATGTGAACTGAGCACTATTCATTTCCATTAGAACGCAGGTTTGGTGGTGGATGAGAGATGTGTCTTTTAAGCTTATTACATGTTACAGGATCTAAGAAGAAAAAGAGTCCAACTTTACTTAAAGGAACGCTGTCATGGGAAAACATGTTTTTCCAAAACTCATCAGATAATAGTGCTACTCCAGTAGACTTCTGCACTGAAATCCAAAAAAATTAAAAGAGCAAACAGGTTTTTTAATATTCAGTTTTGAAATCTGACATGGGGCTAGCCATTTTGTCAATTTCCCAGCTGCCCCTGGTCATGTGATTTGTGCCAGCACTTTAGGAGGGAACTGCTTTCTGGCAGGCTGTTGTTTTTCCTTCTCAATGTAACTGAATAATACGCAGTGGGACATGGGTTTTTACTATTGGTGCTGTTCTTAGATCTACCAAGCAGCTGTTATCTTGAGTTGACAGAGCTTTGTAACAATATGTATCAGTTGTATTTGTATTTTGAATCAGTTGGATTAGGATGGGCTTCACTTGAGAAATATATGTGGTACAATATATATATATTAGTGGCATATCCTATAAAATGTATTTCAGATATATGGTGTAATAACACCCCATCTGCAGGGACGACCACCACGCCGCTCATTTTCCTCCTGTGCGCCAGTATCTTAGAGAGCGCAGCCCTCATCTTCTGTATTTATAGGTGCATGGACACTGGCGTGATGACGTCAGCGTGCAATGGCGCAAAATTTTAAAGTATTTAAAGGGGCTTTTGTATTTGCTCATTGCCAGTTAATATTCCTCCTTGTGAGTTTCATGGTGCCTTGTGCTTTTAAACTTCTGATTGCTGTTGTGACCTCTGCCTGTTTGTGACAAATCCTGACTTCTGAAATCCTGACCCTGCCTGTTAAACCAACTCTTCTGTATCTGTATCCCTTCTGACTGACCTCCTGGTTTGACCCTTACCCGCCTGATTCTGCTTGTATACTGCCTGCACCGACCAGGCCTGATTTGACTATGCTTTCTGTCTACGCCGTGTACTGTGACCTTCTGTCCAAAAGACTTTGCTTTACGGTCGTGCCCCTTTGCTCGTGCAGAACCTTTAGCTTTGCACCTCTCTTATTAAGACCTGGCGGCATCCAATTAGCTTAGGGCTCCTCCCCAGGTGAAAGGCAGAAGCAAGAGTCGAGAACAGGGCTCTGGATTTAGGGTGTTGATCTTGACATTTGAGGTATAGTTGCCATTTTGTGCTTGTTTATGGCTAGCAAGGTTTCATCTTATAATGTAAGTACACTGCTAATAACAGATTATATATATATATATATATATATACATTCCAAGCAGCAAGCAGTTAAACAAAAGATTTTAGTGAGATGTTATAACTTTGAGTATTCCCCGTAGTGACTGCATAGATGTTAACTGCTGGCGTGAACCCTGTTTTCCCATAAGCATTATCTTTCTCAGTGCAAGGGACTTTTCTTTTTATTTTTCTGATAAATAAGAAATTTCCATATGCCATCTATCTTGTGTGTGTGTGTGTTTTTTTTTTTTACAGTTTTCTGTGTTTATAATAAATTTGCAATCCTTTTTAAAATCGCCCTGGTCTCTGTGGGTCTGCAGGTGAAGGGACTCTTTCATTGTGGTGTACAGCAGAGTTTTTTAATTACAGTGAAAAGAAGTTGGAGGCGTAAAGCTTTAGAAATACCCATGCTCTTGCTGTGACTGTACATAGAGCAAAGCACTTATGCAAAACCATTTCCTTTCAAATGATACCTAACTTTCCCAGTTTGGGATTAACAAGCAGGCCAAGTTGTCTTCTGACTCAGCCTCAGTGCTGACTGCTTTGCACCTTCGTTTTATTGTGTTACTTTTTTTAACCTGATTTTTTATTGCCTTCGCTGATTTACATAATACAACATAACCCCTGAGTTAATTTTTCTCTAAAATATAACACAGTAAGGCTGGGGATTTTTCTTGCTGCTTTGGTTAGGAGCTTCATTTTGTATTAATTGAGCTTTAAACTTTGCTTCATGGGAAATGGAAAATGAGAGGGTATAGATTCTATAGAGGCACTTTTTGGCCAGAATGAGGCTACCTCCAGCTTTTATATTTGCGACCTAGTATTTCAGCTGCAGGTCATGTTATGTTATGTTGCCTCATAACTTACACCTGAACTACTACTATGATTTTCATGGAAACCTTGTATGCTTATTGCTTATGAACATCATTAGCATCCAGTGGTTTTCATAGTAGTAGTTCGGGTTATATAATGTAGACCAGTGATCCCCAACCAGTGGCTCACAAGTAATATGTTGCTCACCAACACCTTGGAGGTTGCTCTCGGTGGCCTCAAAGTAGGTGCCTATTTTTTAATTCCAGGTTTGGAGGCAAGTTTTGGTTACATAAAAAACAGGTGTACTGCCAAAAACAGCCTCTTGTAGACTTCCAGTTCATAAAGGGGCTACCATTTGGCCAATCACATCCCTTATTTGGCAACCCCAGGTACTTTTCTCATGCTTTTGTTACTCCACAACTTTTTTTACATTTGAATGTGGCTCACAGGTAAAAAAAAATGATTAGGGACCCCTGTCTATAAAGTAGGATCCTTCTGTTCCTTTAAATAAAAAACAAGTGTACTTAGCTGCATCCATAGACTGACAGCAATACTGCCTATTTTCTCAGATTGCCATATATATATATATATATCTATATATATATGCCTGTAGCAAAATACTGAAAGGCAGGCAGAATCAGGAGCAGTGGCGTAACTACTTGCTGGTGGGCCCTGGTGCAGGATCGGGCTCTTCCCCTATGAATTGCACATTGGAGTTCTCCTAGCCTCTCTGGTGGGCCCTGAGAGGGAGCAGGCCCTGGTGCAATTGCACCCCCTGTTCCACTGGTAGTTACGCCACTGATCAGGAGCACAAGGAAAGACAAATCATCAGAGGAGGGAGGGTTTCAACACTAAGTTGCAGTACAGTGCTACTTTTTTTTTTGAGGAGTGTCGAAAATAACCACCCTCAAGAAAACATTCCTATAACTAGATTATGAGAAAACTGCCCCTTACTATTACATTCCTGAGTGAAAATCTCCCTGGAGTAATATATCTTTAAAATAACTATTGATGTCAATGGTTCAGTTTGTAGTAAAAAAAACAAATCATTTATATTGTAATGACTGCAGAGGTAAATCACAGACAGACTAACACATACGGTAGACTATGCATCTAATAACCTCTCAAACTGCATAAAATAAGTGATGTTGCACTTAACCTTGATCTTTAGATTCTGCTACTGCAAATTCATCCAAACTTCTCTCAATCAAGTCCGCCAGTTTGTACAATATTGCAGATCTTTCCTGGGGGCTCTTGGAAGACCATGCTGGGAAAGCAGCCTTGGCAGCAAGCACGGCTGCATCAACCTAGAAAAAGAAAAATAGAGTAAATCATTACAAATATGTATATTCATATGAGTAATAAAGATGTGTGACCTGTTTGCTTGTCGTGAGTGTTTTCTATTGGGTTTGGCACAATTATAATTAGTTTTATTACCTAGTTGATTGATTACCTAGTTTGATTAATTGATGCTCCTTGCTGGAATCACTCTTTAAAGAAATGCAATAGCAAATTTAGAGTTTATTTCAAAAGGCCTCAAATATATTGAGATATGGGCTGATGCATTTTTCTCCTAAAAGGGCACAGGCCTGGAGAAAAAAAAACACTCTCTTGAGGTACCTAATATATTAAAGGGTACCTGTCATGGGTTAATAGTGCGGTTCCAGAAGAATTCTTCATTGAAATCCATTTCTCAAAAGAGCAAACAGATCTTTTTTATATTTAATTTTGAAATCTGACATGGGGCTAGACATTTTGTCAATTTCCCAGC
>CM044439.1:75326640-75338077 GCA_024363595.1 Xenopus borealis
CGATATGGATGGTAGGTGCCACCTCTTCATCTCTGATTTTTACTCTGGTTTTTACTTCATTTTTCCAACGGACACAGGGACTGGACGCAGAGACACTTGAACTTTATTATATAGGATTATTTCCACACTTGGACCTAGAATTTTTTATGTCTTTAGATTATGTTCCCCCGAGTGGAAACACAACACCAGACCTTTCATCTATTCTCATTAGAAATACTTAGTAGCTGTATTCTATTTAGTTACCATGCAAGTGTAACTTGTGACAATTATAAGTGATAACTGCTACTTTAGTTTGTTTTTAACAATTTCTCCTGATTTAGCTAAATGAGGGTTATTTTTATAGTGCTTTGGTTACTTGTACATTTTAGTGATTATATTTCAGTAATGATATTTTTCTGCATAGATACATGTTTTATGCTATACTATTGGACGCTGTTAATTGATAACGTTTGTGGATAGGTCAGCCAATAAAAATGTTCTGCCATCACAAGTACTTAAAGCATTCTTGTATTGTATGTTGTCACTTTGAGAAAGGCCTCGGAGAGGCCGAAATGTTAGTCTCTTTTATTAATAAACATTATTAACTTTTAAGAGAGTGCGGACCTTTTGTATTGGAAATATATATATTGAGTGTTCTGTGAAACTCCAAGGTAACGTCTAATATTCTCATATTTTACAAAAAAAGGGTACAAAATTCAGAATATTTTACAGAGCTGTTTAAAAAAACAGCAAAGCACTTAAAGGGAGCCTGTCACCCTAAGTTATAATTTTACTTTACTTACATTATATTTATTGTTTAAATGTGGTTTCCTTCAGTCTTGGACTGTCACAGCAAACAAGCAGGAGCCATTTTGTGGACAATGTTATTAAAACAAACTGTGTATCCCCCCCCAAAATCTCATGTAAGCACCAGAATGGGGACCAAATTCCCATGCGCAGTACCCTACCTAAGCAGGGAGGGGGGATGTGAGAAGTGCAGTGGCATGTAGGAATTGCTGAATGGAAAGTGAAAGTAATTGACTGCCCCACCTCTATGCCTCCGCCACAAATAGAGGAGTGACAGATATTTGATTGACAGCTCTGTTATTTCAGCACCTTTATAACAGGTATGGATGTTTTAATGAAAAAAAATTGTGTTTCATGTTTAATTTACAAAGGACTTTCATTATACAGCTTTTTTTTTGTGTAGGTGACATGTCCACTTTAAGTATAGATTTATCTATTGTTAATGTATAACTAATAACTATACCTCTGTTTGTGTTTATGCCCACGTACATGTGTGGTGCTATACAAATATACATATAAATAAATTCATACATACAGTATATATAGAGCTCAGAGACCTGCAGCATGTGCGCACTTGTACACCAGGGTATTGTAAATGACCCCAATTAGAACTCCTTGTTACTTTCTGTCATTATATAAAGTATGCAGGTTTGATTTTATATAGCTCAGGAACTCCAAGTGATTTCTAAAATACTCATACTGTATTTTACAAGAGGGGGTACATTATTTGTTATAATACACAAGTTTCAACAAGTCATTAAAACTTACATCACTACGCATAATTTATGAAGATACAATTTACTGGATATTCATGGTTCTATTGTATTATATAGTGGATAAGATATCCCCTACTTATAAAGATATTAGAATTACCCACTAGTTCCACGAATATATACAGTAAATTTAAGAGGTTACAGGACTAGTGCTTTTATACAGGTCAAGGAACTCAGAGGGTCCTTCTTAAAAAAAAAATCATATGTTTTTAAAAAGAGGAGTGAGCAGAGGAGCATGTTGGGGGGTAGTTTGTACAGTGAATAAGTGACCAATCAGGCAAGGGAGTGGGTGGGGAACAAGTGGTACATGCACTGGGTGCCAGAACCTGCTATGCATGAAACCTCTGGCAGCTGGCAGTCAGCCAGCTGAGCTGTTAATAAGAATCCTGCATATCAAAGCATTGCAGAAAAAAATAAAAATTCCTTACAGTTAAGAACAAAAAATGGTTATTTCCTCATATGTAACAGGGGCTTTCTTTTTGCTATGCACATTTCACATGCAAACAGTTTCATTCTGTGTGTGAAATACTCTGAATATTGTAGCACAGCAAAAGTGTTCTAAGAACCTTTGGGGTTTTCAGAGAAAAAAGGTTCAAAGGGCGCAAAGCCTTTTCAGTGGCTGGAAAATAAGGCCTGCGACTGAGGTGAAAGTTATATTTCACTCTTAAATCAAACGTTTCATTGAGGCAAATGCTTATGTAACAATGGCATATTATTAACATGTATTTCTATAGCGCCAACATTTTGCGTAGCGATTTTACACTGCGAAAATTATCAAATGCAAATAACGGTGGTCATTTTGTGCTTCCTAATGTCATATTAGTTCTAGCTTTGGGCAAAAACAAAGCCCCACTTTGCCTCAGACTTTATTGCTTTATCAAAAGACAAACACTTGCTATTTTCCCTAGCCTTCTAAATTTGTAACCACTTTACAGTTGGTAACCTATTTTTAGGTAAAGCCTATTTGATTCCATGCTGAAAGATACATTTTGTAATATAACAAAATATTTTACACAAAACAAACTGAAACGTCAGTTATTTTCACAGCATTGGGATGATAGCAATGTTAGTGGAGCAACTACATAGTTTTTAAAGTAACAGTTCAGGGTAAAAATAAAAACTGGGTAAATAGATAGGCTGTGCAAAATAAAAAATGTTTCTGATATAGTTAGTTAGCCAAAAATGTAATGTATAAAGGCTGGAGTGACTGGATGTCTAATATAATAGCCAGAATCCAGCTTCCTGTTTTTCAGCTCTCTAAATCTGAGTTAGTCAGCGACTTGAAGGGGGGCCACATGGGACATAACTGTTCAGTGAGTTTGCAATTGATCCTCAGCATTCAGCTCAGATTCAAAAGCAACAGTTATGACCAATGTGGCCCTCCCTCAAGTCACTGATTGGTTACTGACTGGTAACCAGGGTAGTCAGTGTAAACAAAAGAGAGCTGAAAAGCAAGAAGTAGTGTTCTGTTCTGTTAGACAGTCACTCCAGCCTTTATACATTACATTTTTGCCTAAGTGTATTGAAAACATGTTTTATTTTGCACAGCCTGTCTATTTACCCAGTTTTTACTTTTATACTGAACAATTCCTTTAAGAACGAATTAGTTAAGAGAATCTCATTCGGCCCGTAAGGTTTGTGTTCTCTATAGTCTCCCCAGAAATTTGCACCATCAAGGAGCAAACAACCTTACCATAAAATAACAGTGGCATAACTTCAAGGTTTTGGCGTCACAATAAAGTTTAAGACCTCCTTTACAAAACTCAATGAACGTTATCCGTTTGCCAACACTTTAAGACTGCATTTTGTTTAGGACACCACCAGCCTCTCCTAACCCCTTCTACAGCTGTGTGGTCTAATGTCTCATTAGCCACTAAGTGTGAGTATATAGGTGCTTTCCAGCAGCTGTGTTGGACACCATTAACCCAGAGCTGCACAAGAAATGTGATGTTGCAACTTTAAAACAGCAGAATAATATATTTTTAACAAGCTTTACAAGCTCCTACCTGATCTATACTATGGAATGCCGCAATTTTATTGGTCTGATAGACAGGCATGCCTGTTCCACAGAACCAAGCTTGGCACCTTTAAAACCACTATATATGTTTGATCATTTGTTACAGTGGGTTGCTCAATTGTTCCCCCATACTATGGAATGGCACAACCTCGATAAGCAAATGGGCCTGTGATTTTGGGGTAAACAGAGGGAACATAAGGGTTTTCAGGGGCTGAGATTTTAAGTATGTTTGGACAGTGATTTGAAAGCAATTTTAGATGGGGAAATGACATTTTGAGAACAAAAAGAGGTTATCCCTTAAAAATGTGATTACATTCAGTATTACTTTCTCCAAATACATAAATAAAGTTACTTTAATCTTTATAAACCCATAAGACTTACATAAACAAGTGCAGATATTTTACCACACTGCATGCAAGTGGTTTAGGACAGCCAAAAGGACCACTAGAAAGTGTATGAAAATGGCCTTGTAGGAGTATACACCCCAGTTGATGCATATTTTAGCAAAGAGGTGCACTGGCCCAGGGAACATTCAACTATTGTAATAACTGGCAGTCCAATAATCTTCACTTTCCTTCTTTCTAAGGCTACACTGTACAATTACATTATTGACAATTCCTTTCATCTTACAGTGTGTCAACGGTTTGGAGAAAGGCTCTTCTCTGTTTCATTATAATTCCCCCTTACATAAAGTGAGGCCTGTGCAGAATGGGTTTGCCGATAATAGAGTGAAAGAACCTGACTGGCCTGCACCGCAAACTCACCTGAACACATGTGGGATGAATCTGAATGGCAACTGAGTGCCAGACCTGATCTCAGACATAAGTGCCCAATCTTACTAATGGTCTTGCCAATGAGTGGAAGAAATTTAGTGGAAATTGTTCCTAGAAGAGAAGAGTCTGCTATAGCAGCAAAGGGAAGGCCAACTTCATATTAATACCCTTGGTTTGGGAATTAGATGTTGGACAGGTAATAGGCAAATTTTGAATTGATGCTAATTTTTTTTACTTCATGAATTTGAATTTACCATAATTGGAATGGAGGATAAGAAAAAATGAGAAAAATTCAAATCGAAGTTTTCCCTCTGAGAAAAACTTGAGTTTCAGGAAGACTATTAACATATTTAAATGGTTCAATGGACCTCTCATAATACATATAGTGACACTTAAACAAGGTAATGCCGCTCAATCCCTTAGCAATTGGGTGCACGTGGGCTGGCTTGATATACAAAAAACAAGAAAATTCCCCAGCACTCCAACCTTTAACCCCTAAGTGAGAATTTGCACAACTGAACTGCAACTAACAAAAAAGACACTTTTAGTTACAAAGTTTGTACAAAATATGCATAAGCTGTCGCACCCCGTCAAGGCAGTGTCCATGCGTCAGTCCTATACTAAGCGAAAAAAGTATCTTTGGGGGGAGAAAGACCTCTGCCATTGACTTGTAAATGAACTCGTCAAGTTTTAGAAGGTGAATATTCAAATTAGAATGGTTTCAGGGTAAAGGTGTAATAAATCTCAAAATTTGGATATACATGCAAATTGGGGGAGTAACATTTTGAAAAAAAAGTAAAAAAAATTCAAATTTACTATTCAACTCTGCCCCTTAGTTCCCAGTTACACAAAAAAAAAAACTCTACATTTAGAAAGAATTAAAAATTTCAGAGAATACAAATCTATTTGTATATATTAACATCACACAAATGCACAATACTTCTTGTTGAATAAACAGATGATTAAAATAGTGTTTATTTATAAGCTAAAGGTTCAACCCTATATTAGTGAGAGAAATTTAATGAAAAACTGCCTAATTTAATGGAGTATGTGTGTCATAAGACACCAAGCCCTAAAGTATTATGCAACAAAATATGTATTTCTTGAAATAGATTTATTGTACCGCCAAAGATTTTCAACAATCATATGACACTATTACTATTAGTAGACAGGAGACTAGACGCTCAAAATTGACCCTTTTCGCTTGTATTGCAGTCAGCCATAAGCGGTTCCAAATGTGAACAGCCGACCAAGCAAATGTAGGCAATTGCCATGCAAGCTTTGTTACCCTGCCCGAGGAACTACAAATTTTTGTGCTGACAAAAGATTGCTCTTAAGCTCTATTTCCTCAAAAATTTTAACATGAATTCATAGCGTGTTCTGGTCATAGCTGTAACGTACTCATTGAATATCTTGAATAGTCCTATGTATAAAGTACAGTTTTAGTTTAATCTGTTTTGAGCTTTATATAAATAATAAATTATTACATATATTCTGCAAAAACCCTGCTAGTCCTACTCATCTGTTCCACTTCCTGCTGCTTCCTTTCCAAGGTTGTGAAGGGGAGCCAAGTGAGGCTCAACACACTGCTAGGCTTGAAAAAGGGCCCTTGCCGCCCGAAACTTGTTGTGTGGATGCACAATAAAGCACTAATTAGCAGTTATTCTGCAGTCAGCCTGTGATTTCCACATCTTATAATTCTTGGAAACACTGCTAGGCTAACCTGATAGGGAACGAAGGTCTGAGGGGCCTATTTTATTATGCTATGTCAAAAGTGGTGTGAAACATTACCAGTGATGTTACCCAGAGCAACCAATCAGCAAGTAGTGGTAGTCAACAATTACTAAACAAAAGCAAATATCTGATGGGCTGCTTCATCCCTGTTGTCACCATCCAATACTTTTTTTGGTTCAGTTGCTTTCAGGTTGGTCACCAGAAATAAAGACTATTTTTCAATTATTTTCTATTTTGTTTTGTGGCTGAGAAATGCATCAACTAATGTAGCAAACAGTTTAGAATCTGCACCTGGATTACTGAGCTACCAGACAAACACTGAGACAGGAACTTTACATTTTAAAAAAGTAAACTTCAATTTTGCAAAAAAAAGGTTAAAAAAAGGAAAGCATTTGAAAAAAAAGTCTATTTCTGGTGTACAATTTGAAAACACCTGAACTAAAAAAATGTGTTTTATAGGTGGACAATCCAACCACTTGTGTTGTGCCTGTTACTGTAGAACTGAATTCCCCCGTTACGGTTTCCCCCCTCCTACTGTGCTTCTGGCAGGCATTACCCAAAGTAAAATCAGCACCATATACTAATTCTCATTGCCTACAAGAATGGAGGGGGTATCATTTACCTTATACGTTTCCTTTCTTCTTCCGGATCCTCTTCTTGCATCTCAGTAATTTACCCAGCTTTCCGGCTCCAACTGAGCATGCTCCATATATGGACATGTCAGCGTTCACTTAAAGAAGCCGAGGCTGGCGAACATGGTACCCCTGTGCTCTTCTGCAGGCGTGGGTCAGTATTCCTAGAGGGGACGCAATCTGCTGTAGCACTGTGCAGGTGGAAGCTGGGAAGGGGGGGCCAGTGGTCACTTTTGACTAAAGGGTGGTTAAGGTCTCCATTCAGATTAATTGGAGGGGAGAGAGATGGGAGTCAGGAAGACTGTTTAGTAGGAGAAGGCAATAGTCTTATTGTGGTAGCACATGGGGAGAATTAGTTGCCTGGGAAAATTCTTTGCTACTGTGAAGACTAATCTCCCCTATATACCTACTTACTGGAAAGAATGTGAATCACCAGTAGGATGGCATAAGTGTTGCTTCAGTTTTTCAAAGTCGCTCCAAGAGGAAAACTGAAGCAAACCATATGTCATCCCATCGGAGATTCAAATTCATGCCGGTGGGAAGGCATTTTTGGGGGGGGGGGGGGGATTAGTCACCCAAAGTAGCAATGATTTATCCCAAGTGACAATCTCCCCTTGTGCCGCCACCCTAACAGGTTAAAGGAAAACTATACCCCGGAAATGAATACTTGCGCAACAGATAGTTTATATTAAATTAAGTGACATTAAATAATCTTACCAACCTGTTATATATATTTAAGTAAATATTGCCCTTTCACATATCTTGCCTTGAACCACCATTTCGTAATGGTCTGTGTGCTGCCTCAGAGATCACCTGACCAGAAATATTTCAACTCTAACTGTAACAGGAAGAAGTGTGGAAGCAAAAGACAGAACTCTGCCTGTTAATTGGCTCATGTGACCTAACTTTATAGTTTGTCTGGTATGTTTGTGTTGAATCATTCGATCCAAGGAGGCTGTCCTTATTTTTTAAAATGTAAATTTTCTATTTATGATTACCCAATGGCACATACTACTAAAAAAGTGTATTATGATGAAAATGGTTTATTTACATGAAGCAGGGTTTTACATACGAGTTGTAAGCAGGCTAACCAATGCTGCAATAGCAGTAGATGTAATCTACTTGGACTTTGCTAAAGCATTTGATACACTACCACACAGAAGGTTTATGGTTAAGGAATATTGGCCTGGAAAATAGTATTTGTAATTTGATTGAGAACTGGCTGAAGGATAGATTACAAAGAGTGGTGGTAAATTCAACATTTTCTGATTGGACCAGTGGTCAGCTGAGTACCACAAGGGTCTGTACCTGATCCTTTTCTTTTCAACTTGTTTATTTATGCCTTGGAGTTGGGCATTGAAAGTACCATTCCTATATTTGGTGACAATATTAAATTGCGCAGAACTATTCCATGCAGGATGTTGCCACTTTGCAGAGTGATTTGACTAGATTGGAAAACTGGGCAGTAAACTGGAAAACGAGGTTCAATGTTGACAAATGCAAGGTTATGCATTTTAGTAAAAATAGTATAAATTAACATTATACACTAAATGACAGTGTGTTGGGGGTTTCCTAATTGAGATGGAACTAGGGTTTTTGCAGATTTTCTAATTCTAGGCAGTGTTATTCTGTGGCTACTAAAGCAAATAAAGTACTGTTGCACATATAAAAAGGTAATTAACTCAAGAAAAACATAGTCTTTATAGGTCCCTGTTAAGGCCTCACCTGGAGTATGCATTGCAGTTTTGGGTTCCGGTCCTTAAAAAGGATAGGAGCTGTAGAGCGCAGACATGCAACTAAAGTGGTCAACGGGATGGAAGATTTTAGGTAGAGGATAGACTGTCACAGTTGGGGGTTATTTTCTCTGGAGAGAATAACATTGCATGGTGGCATGATTACACTTTTGAAGTACATTAGAGGGCATTATAGACTGCTAGCGGGGTATGTATTTTTCCATGGAAAAGAGCTTTAATTTGAAGCAGCATAGGTGGTTCTTCACAATGAAAACAGTGACATGCCCTGCCTGATGATGTTGTGAGGGCTGATTCTTAGGGGCTTGGATGATTTCTTAGACAAAGCACAATATCCAAAGCTATAGTCATACTAAAATATAAAAAATCTACAATTAATATTGATATTGGTATATATAGTTTCAGTGGGTGTGCGTAGGTATGTGCAAGTGGGATTAATTTGGAAGGGTTGAACTTGATGGATTTCGTTAATTTGGGTTGAATTTAGGTAAAAGATATAGTCAAAATATATAGATTGTATAAAGTGCTAGTGCTTGTGATAATTAATACTGTCCATAATTAATTAAAAAACATAGTTGATAAAGTGCCTTCATTAATAAACCCTTATATACAGAAGTTCATCCAAGATTGGAAGGACTAACTGCAATCTCAGATTGCCTAGACAGAGTATTTATGTCCAATTATTAGATATTGGTGGGTATTAAAAGTTCCAACAAAGTAAAAAAATTGTTATAAGGATAAAAACAAGTCACAGACCAAGCTTGAAGAAAGAAGTAGGAATTTGAAATAATAGAGGTGGAAAAGTCTTCTCCACTTCTATTATATCAATTTGCTACTTATTTCTTCAATATCAATATCTAATGAATACTCTGTCAAGGCAATCTGAGATTGCAGTTAGTCCTTCCAATCTTGGATGAACTTCTGTATATAAGGGTTTATTAATTAAGGCACTTTATGAACTATGCTTTTTAATTAATTAAGCACAGTATTAATTATCACAAGCACTAGCACTTTATACAATCTATATATTTCGACTATTTATATCTTTTACCTAATTAAGTTACCCTAATTGATTAATTAATTAATTTAGGGTGTTGATCAATTAAGTTAATTAATTTTTCTTTTGTTGAATTAGCATAATTAAGTTATTTACACCAAGCAATTTTAAACTATAAATTGTGGGTAAGATTAAGACACAAAATTAATTATATATAGCACTCCTATGAACAAAATTTTTTCTAATCATTTAGTGCCGCATAGGGGTGTCAATACAGAGTTCTAAGTGGGACATTATCAATATTGGTCTGGGGTAACTGATAAGAGGGGTTTTACTTCTTTTTCTTGTGGTTAATAAAAAAGTATCAATCACCCCTCCAGCAGTTTTAAGTGTAATTTTAATTAGAGGTTTACAACTAGATACACAACTCTCTGAACACAAAATGAACAGTCATATTAAAACTCTCCATTCATGAATGTATTGTTAGTCAAGGCCACAGCATCATCCAGGTTTGTTGGATTAAGATTTTCTCATGTGTCATGAATCCCTATAAATTACAGAAACACAACAAATACACAGAATCGGTAATTATACAGCGTGAAGCAAAGCCAACAATTACCACAGGCCCTTGGTGCTGCCCAGAAGGCTTCTATATGGGACACAAACCAACATACAAACTGAAAACACAGTCTGAGAAAAGTTTACATTTTGTGTTTTTGCTTAGTTCTAGATTTTCAAAAATTAAATGTCTAGTGTTCAATAGTTAAAATTAGAGTAACACCAAAATAACATTTTGCGGAGAACTAGGGAAAATTAAATACTCATGTCTTCATAAAGAACTAAATGCAGTTTATATATTTATGAAAGCTGCATTATCTTCAAAGTCTATAAAACAAATCAACAAAAGAAACAGCAAAATATATTTTTGTAGCTAGGTACAAGATCCTAATCTGTTGATGCTGTGTTGATCAAAATAACTATAACCTACATCTACTTTTAGGCTAGCCAATGTAATGAAACGTAAATGAAAATTTGAAGAAAAAAAATTGGAGCGTATCATTTTTTCCAGTGTGGGTGTGGTGTCAAAAGCAACTAAAACCAGAAAGACACGAGAACCTTTTGAACTGCTCAGTCATGACATCACGTGTTGTTCTCAAAGAAGCCACATCCTTTGTTGAGCCCACACAAGACAGCACTATAGGAATCCATTCCAAAACATTGTTACTTAACAGTAAAAATTTTAAAAATAAAAGACATTTAAAACTATCAGTCGTATTTTAAATTAATATCGACTTGCTACTGGATAACCTTTTCTAGGAAATGTTTAGATGCTGTTGCATAGAGATCATCTATAATTAGAAGACCATTTACCTAATGTTAGACACAAGAGAGAAACCTATAACCTGATTATAGCTCAGGTTTTGTGCAAAAATCACATGAAAATTATAGTACAAATGAACAATTTTAAAGGAAATGAAAACTAAAAATTTGTACATGCCAAAAGATTTTTCCAATTTTAAAGGGGAACTTTCATGACTAAGTCATCCAAACTCCTAAGTTCATCCAGAACAACTCTTTAGTTGTGAATTTTGGCCCATTACAGGGGCACATCTAGAGGGGTACAAGAGGAATCCTTATTATATTCATATCAATACATCATTCTGACATAACCTTTAGACAAATTGGAAAGTCATTACTGTTTTTAGATTTCTATCAGTCCTGTATAGGCAACATATCTCTATATCAGTGAATTTTCAAACAATGGCCCCCGGAGACACCTTTGAAACATCTGGTACAAAGGTCTTAAATGAAAGTACTGACATGCCAGATACTAGATTGAGGTTCTTTTTATAAAGCCTAGTAAGTGGGTGAGGATTTTCAAATAAGCCTGAAATGAAACAGAAGAATTAAAGTGATGGCTTATGAAAAGAATTTCTATATATTCGAAAAGATTACACTTGTCAACATGCTCAG
>CM044439.1:75374332-75409603 GCA_024363595.1 Xenopus borealis
TAGAACATTTAGAGCTTAATACCACTGCCCCTTATAGGCATACACAATAAAATATTACATATGATAAGTGATAGTACACCCTCATTCTAATAAAGCTCAGAGTTTGATGCCACTCATCCTGCTTCCTCATGTCTTCTGTATGCTTGCTATGGCTAATTACCTTAGCATCCAGGCAGATGTTTAGAAATCTCAATAAAGAATTATTAAAAGATGTATATATTTATGTAAAAAGAAAGAAGAAATAAAATCATTTTTAAAAATATAAAACCTTTACTGTCAATATGACACATTTTTTTGTTTACCACAGCAGTTCCCCAGACAAGCAGATAGCATTTTCACATGCATGCTTTAAATATACAGTGCAAAATAAAAAATACCAAATAAAAACTGAAGACCACTTCAGTAAGGTACAGTAGGTCCATAAATAATAATAAGTAAATAGTAATAATAGTAAGTAAAATTACACTTATCCAAACAGAGGTGCAGGCTATAGAAGAAACAATACCACCCCTTACCCGAGGTACAGGTTGAGTTCCTTTAATGCTAATTTCTTGTTGTCTATAGTTCTGTTTTTAGGGTCACAAATCGATTGAAAAGTGAAAACTGTACTAGGAAAGAAAGGTAAGCAATTACAAAATAATATTGAAAACTAAATGTAGAGGCCACAGTGAGAAATGGCTGGAGATAATTCCTAATTTATATTTTACTGTAGCTACTAAAGATAAAAATCATGAAAAAGTCATGTAGCAGTAGCCATCATTTTCTTCTGCTGTTTCAATTTAAATACACACATGCAGCTCTGTCTTTCTGCTTTTATCTGAGGGATTTACAATATCTCTCTATTCTATTTTATTGTAAACTATGGACTGACAAGCTATAGCCAGGGGGCAGGCAGTTCGGGGAGATTGTCGACAAGAAGAAGAGGGGATTAGTCGCCAGGCGACTAAACCTCCCCAAATCTGCCCGTGTGCCCCTGCCCTAAAATGTACTTTAAGATAAGGTTGCCATACACCCTAAAGAGATACTGACATCTGAAATTAAACTATTTTTAAATCTATTATAATATTGGCTTTGAAAGCTATTTCTTACTTTGCCATAAAGTATTTGCATGATGCTTTTATATTCCTGTCTGTTACCCCATGTTCCTGTATGAGGGGGCTGCCATATTTGTGCAGCAGGAGTCTGTTACCATTAGAAACTGTAACCAATAGGCTGAGATGGGACAGTCAGGTTGGCAAAGTCAGAGTGTCAGAGCAGTGTTGGACTGGCCCACAGGGATACCAGGAAAACATCCGGTGGGCCCAGGTTTCAGTGGGCCCTCTTGCTTCTAACAATTTGGCCTATTTCATGTTCATTTCCTATATCTTTATAGGGAAAAAGAGTCTTAATAATGGAAGAATAGAGTATAGTAAGTAGAAGAATAGGAGACTAAAGAGGTTAAGTGAGGAGAGAAGGAATAATAGTTTGGAAAGTTGGGCCTAGTGGGCCTCTGGTCTAAGGTTTTCTGGTGGGCCCCTGCCATCCCAGTCCGACACTGTGTCAGAGAGTCAGGCTTAGGAAATTCAACTAACAATTATATACAAAAACAAACCTCTCAGCAAAAAATGATCAACATGACCCATAGTTAACATTTAGGGGCAGATTTACAAAATTAACAAATGCAAATTTGGCCACTTCGATCATCAAATATGCAAAATTCGATCATATCGAATAGATCGAATTTTTCATGAAATCGAATAGTGCTCAAAAAATAGCCTAAAATTATTCGATTTCTGTTCGAAAGTCGAATTATTACCGAATTTCTGCCGAATTCGAGGGCTAAAAGCATCATGAATAATGATAAATTTGCCCCTTAATGTACATTCATATGTTAAAATTCATTTTTTATCAACGAGCTGATGTGGTCCTTATCCCATAGGTATTATTAAACCTGTCAGATACCTATAAAATAAAGTGTAAAGGACCCATATATATGGCAGATAAGCTTCTGCCCCTTCAAACCAAGTCGGCAACTTATCTTCCTGTGTATGGCCAGCTATAGGGGTCAACTGATATTTGATTAAAGGTAAGCCCATTTGGGCTAATGTGTCCCCATATAGGTTATGGATGAAACAATGCTTAATTGTGTATTACTTTGGTATTTGGGCAGAATATAGCAACAATATCCTTGATTTTCTTTTGTAAATAATGGCAGGTATGGCTTCAAATCAGGGTATGGAACCCAAGGTCTAGAAACCAATGATCCAAAAAGCTCTGAAATATGACAATGTAATATGCTATAGTATTCTACATATGTATAATGAGAGAGTCCTTATACTTCATAACTAAGATAGAATAGATACATGCAGATGCTGCTTACTAATGACCAATTTACAAAATAAATACAGTTACTGCATAGATAAAATAATAAAACACAGGCCAATGCCTATGCTAATAGTAAACTACAATGTTTAATTGATATACTGTACTTCTACTATATTTAAAATATCATTAAAACTGTTCTAGAGAGCATACTGTACCTCCCAACTGTTCCGATTTTAGAGGTGAAGTCCTTCTTTTCACAGCTCAACACGCAGTCCCTCCTTTGTACTGAAAAGTCCTGTTTTTCTCTGCACTGAACAGCCAGAAAAAGAAACAACGTTTCTAACTTATTTGGCTTTTGGCAGAGAGCCCAGAACAGTCACCGCAGAAGATAAGATACATGTGTAAAAATTTCTAGATAAGCAAATGAGTAATTGTAACAATATAAGATAACTGGTCCCTTAGGAAAAGTTAGCAATTCATTCAATGCAACTTTTATTAGCAAAACTGTAACAGAAATATATTCAAACTTTCATAACATGCCACATTTTGTAAAATGAAAATGGTAATTAGGGGGTGTAGTCACAAAAATGAGTGCGGGCAAAATATTTGCCATGCTAAGCACAACAACTTTTATGTGCCTATTTTTATTTCGAAAATGTTGGGAGGTATTGATGCCTATAATCAATTATTGGTTGGAAATGCTGCTGATGCCAAATTCCTAAGCAATATTCACCTACAAGCAGTAGCATCTTTCGTTGACAGCGTGTTTCCTATACTCCATAGCTTTCTCTTAAAGGTTACAACAGTTGTGAAAAAGAGATGGCCATAAACCTTAAACCTCCCACCATGAAAAAACCCTGCAGACTGATCTGCTGTATAGGATCATGTTAATTTAAAACAGATCAGAAGGTGCTGCTAGTGGTATAACAATAAGCTACAACCCCCAAAACTTTTATGAAGATGACTTGACACATTTAAATTGCTCACTCCGGGCTTCTATACAGTCTTGTTGCCCCCTGCAGTTGCAGGGTGCCCTTCCCATTACTGCTACTGACAAAAGCTGGTTGGTCCTTGTTGAGTTTATATAATTTTGTATGCATTTTCCCTTTGTTAATATGAATGCAAATCAAATAGGTAATATAGTACTATAAAAAACCCATTTCCAAATTGCACTCATTTTGGCAGAGTACCACAGATATAATAAGCTCAGAGAGAGATGGCAAAGAATAAAACAAAGGCATGCTGCATGTAATTAGGATTTATTTTTCTTGAGCAGCCAACCTATAAACAGAAAGCCCAAAAGAACAGTGTGTTAGAGGGAATCTCCAGCAACCTCAAATACTGTAAAGTTGCCCAGAGCAGTACATAAACGCTTTCATGTGCAGAGCAAACCTGGCTTGTGTTAAATACTGACAAACCTGGACAGCTACTTATCCTCCTGTATACAAGTAATAACACATTCCTCCCCCTTCACCCCTTGCAGGTTGTTTTTAGAATGAAATTTCATGAACAGGATTGATAGATTTCCAAGAATATGACATATGGTGCATAATACATTAATTCCAGCTCTATATTAGCAGAACTACTATGCTTTCATATAATTATAAATATAGATGAAGCACTTATTACATAGATATGTCAGTGACCAATTCAAGAATGTTTCATTCCTATATTGACCACACTATCCATCTCTGACTATAATATTATGCTTACTTGAAATCACTAATCTTGTTACTGTTTCCTGGGGAAACTGGTATGGAAACTATCATGGTACTCTATGCAACTATCACTACTGTTCCTAGCTACGCCCATGTCACCTCCCTACAGCAATACACCAATTTAGTCTAGCATAGTGTATCTAGTTTTCCTCTGTTGTTCATTATTTCTATAAACCTACTTTATCGAGGGTAGTTTAAAGTAAAGGCTTGAATTTTCGGGTTAAAAAAAACTCAAATTGTTCTGGTTTTTTGTAAAAAAAAAAACAACTTGAATATTTTGAGATTTATTATACCTCAAATACGAAAATACGCAAGCTAAAATCTGTATTGGTCATCTAGAAGTCAATGGCTGAGGTCCCTTGAACCTTTTGAAGATCTTTGTATGATCTTCATGATGTTCTGTTTTTTTTTTTTAATCGCAATTAATTCAAGCAACTCGATGTTTTCTCCCCAAACTCACTGATTCTAGTTTTTTACTTCGAGTTTTTTCATAAATTAGAAAACATTCTAGTTGTGTGTTTATTCCAGGTTTAAAAAAACCTCACAAACTTGGCCTTTGATAAATAACCTCCTATGTGGTCCAATAAACCTTGAGTGTAAACAACAACATCTGAGGTGTAATTGGGGCCCTGAATTTAATGTCTGCCTTGATCAGGTGGCAAGTGCAGAGTTCCATGTCTACTTTGAATCCATAGACATTCTAGTATGTATTCTAGTATGTATTAGAATTAGCCATTCTATAACATACTAATAGTAATTGTAAAGGTGAACCACCACTTTAAATCATTACTAGAAATAATATTCAGAATGCAAAGCTCACTATTTTAGATACATTAAATCCTATTCCTTTTACTGAATACCATCTGCCCTATACATATGCCTTAGGTGTTCTACCTGCCATCTGACTCTTTTATTTTATTTCATGCCTTATGCTTCAGGCACCAAGGGAAAAAGAATTTGTAAATACAATGCTGTCTGTTAATTGAACTAAATATTGCAAATGAAATAAAATGTGCCTCCTTATGAAAATAATAGACTGACTTTATATAATAATTTAGTGAAAGGATCAAAGTTCAGTAGCTAATCAGATGTTTTCTTTCATAATGCTAATTGAACCAGTCTACCATGGTGATTGAAACACTGATAACATACTATGACTAGTTACTAGGGCTGTTAAACCTCTGTATTAGTGCAACCACCTCAGCTGTACAGATATTCAGCTCCGAGCATTCTTAGCAATGGACTGAAGAAGACAAGAGCGATGATTATGTATATTTAATTGAGTGCAAAATGTGTGCAAGTGAAAAAACTGTACAGGGGTTAAAAGGAAAATTCTTAATCACATTTGGTGTCAGATAACAGCATAACTTCCAGTGAAACATAGATTATTATATCTGATGACCTTCTCCAATGTGACAAAGTAGAAGGGTTGAAGCACAGAGCTTATAGAGGCATTTTAGAATAATAGAAAGTTCTGTAACTTTATATACAGCATTTATTGCACCTTTAAAAATATTTTCTATCACAGTGCCTCTATACAAGGGTTACTATGAACCCTGCATTTAATTTTGATGATCAAGACAAATGATGTTGCTGTGATCCTCAGCCAACGACTCTGGCTTTTTTGTTCATTAGACAAGAGGCATACTGGCTCTGGGCAAAAGGTTAGTCATTCACTTATTCTTTACAGGGCATATTAATTATGCTATGTAAAAAACAGTGGGATAAAAACCCACATCGCCAGGTGTCGCCGGGTAAAAAACGGCATAACATTTTTACACACTTTTTCTTAAAGGGACTTCCACTGGAAACAATGTAAAATAACAGCAGCAAATCTGGTGTTCACATGGTGTAAAATTACACACACCTTGAAAAATTCTCCATTTATTTTACACAGCTTTTTACACTGTTTTTTTCTGTGTTTTTTTTAGTTATATTCACCATCATAAATGTGCCTTGAGTGTGCCAATTTTTTATGGCCCTTTAAATTGGTGTCTGGTCCCCTAGGAACAAAAGCTAGCCATACAGTGTAAACACAACACGTGGTCATTTGTAAGATCCAGATGTTGGGCCAAATAACATGATGTAATAATCACTAGGGCTCTGAGACAATGATTGGATCACAGTGGGGCCTGGCAGCCTTTTGAGAGGAGGATTACAACTAAGGCATGACTCAATTATCTGGGCAAATTCACTAAAGAGAGCAACTTCACCAACGTCCGCTTCGCTGCCATCGACAACACTATGTCAGGTGAAAATTTGCTCAAATAATGCTAATTCGCTAAAGTGTGAAGTTTTGTCCTGAGCGCCAGATAACGTCAAAGTTGTGCTAGCATTACTTCATCAAGCAAACCAAAGTTGCGCTAGCGTTGCCTAATCTACATACAGCAGGAAGTTAAAGTTCAATGGACGTACTGTATATGTTGCAGCAAATACATTACATTACACAAGCCCTGGTGGAAACCTTAATAAAAGAAACTAGAGTTGTTATATTGCCCTACACAAGTGCCCACTGTATAGTTTATGCTCCATAAGTTAGGAAATGTAGGGGGGGAAGCCAGGTACCCAAAATAAAATTTACAATCTTTTGCAGCCTATCACCCTGTAAATATGAAATGCCGCTAGTGTCTTTTTGGGAATTTTTTGATGAACTCCTATCTACTCTATTACACTTCACCTGGTCTGAGTTGGCGAAGGCAACTCTGGAGCAAGAGGTAACGTTCAGTAAAATCAGCATCTTAGTGAAAAGTAACGCTCATTCACCAGACCGAAAATTTGCCTGGCGTTAGAGTGCGAAGCAACGCTAGCAATAGCATACCTTTACTTCGCTAGCAAAGGGGTGCCTGCGCTCATTAGTAAATCAGAGAAGTAACAAAATGACATCACGCTGGCAAATTTTTGCTAGTGTTAGACATTTCACCCTATAGTGAATCTGCCCCAAAGTCTGATGGAAGTTTAAGACATCAACAATAGTGATGTGTGGGTCAGGTTGGTGTGGGCCAATCTCACACCTAATTTTCCGGGTTGCGGGCCCTGCCTGTGACCTTCAGTGGTGTAACTACTCCTTGGTGGGCCCCGGGACAGGATCGGCACCTGGGCCCCCGTCGGGCCCTTACCTCTATAAATTCCATGCTGGAGTGTTGATGGCATGTGTGCTATAAAGTTTCCCCCTAGATAACCACCTGCCATAACCAATATTGTGGCTCTGCTGGGCCCCAAGGGGGTGAGGGCCCTGGTGCATTTGCACCCTCTGCACCCCTGGTAGTTACGCCACTGGTGACCTTACCATGGCAGCTTCCAACTTCTAAGTTCAACTTTTACAGACGCGCGCCTGCATTTTGTGACGTCATAGGTGGAGAGGGTTGGCGCAGGTCTATAAAAGGAACCCAGAAGTTAGGTGGGTGCAGGTGGAGGGCGGGCTGATATTGTGCGGGTGCAGGTCGGGAAAAACTCGACCCGCACATCACTAATTCACAACCCATGTCCAGCATCACTGCAAACTTGATCAGTCCAGGGACATTATTAAGGTTTAACATGGCATCTCTTTATTATTGTATTCATTTCTAACAAGCAGCATTACTATTAGTCATATCACTGTATAGGGAATACAGGTAGAAGTACAGCTTAAGGGTAAGGCCAGATGGGAAGACTTGGGGAGATTCGTTGCCTGGTGACTAATCACCTGGCGACTAATCTCTAGGAACCGCTTCCCCCTGCCTTCCAGCTGATTAATGAATAATCGCCTGTGCCTATTTACACGTGGCACTGCGCTATCCTGAAATTGCTCGAAATTGCCTAAGGAGGCAACTTTGAGCGACTTCGGAAAATGCAGCGCCGCGTGTGAATAGGCGTAGGCGATTATTCATTAATCAGCTGGAAGGCAGGGGGAAGCGGTTCAGGGAGATTTGTCGCCCCAAAGAACAGACGATTAGTTGCCAGGCGACAAATCTCGCCGAATTTTCCAGTCTGGCCTTACCCTTAGGAATTATAATTCTTCACGGAGGTGAAGCAACAGCCAAAACACTGTATCATAGCTGCAGTTATCTATTTAAATGTCTAACTACCACAAGTCATAAGCCAATTTTTCAAACGCTATACTTCCTTGTAGATCTAGTGGGACAAAATATCTTATATTTCTTGCATTTAACTCCTTGCCTACTAAATTTTGATGGCTTTGTAGAATAAAATATCCAATGGTTGGATATAAGGATTTTAGTAAAATAATTATAGATTCACCAAATTCACCTCAAACAATTTGGCTGAACACTGAACTGAATGCAAATTAATTTTAGTATTCATACTTTTCGTGTGAAAACTGCATCATTTCAAAAAACTTGTCAACTATGTCAAAGGTTTAATGGGACATTATTTTAATAGCTTGGATCTGACTGAAACTAAATCCCACAAAAAGTTACAAATGCCATATTTTACATACTGAACTTATTGCACCAGTGTAAAATTTCAGCTTCTCAATAGCAGCAATGATCCAGTACTTCAAACCTGTCACAGGGGGTCACCATGTTGGAAAGTGTCTGAGAGACTCACATGCTCAGTGGGCTCTGAGCAGCTGTTGAGAAGCTAAGCTTAGGGTTTATCACAAATTTACAAGCAGAAAATGAGGTTTGTCTGTAATATAAGCTGATGATACATGGATGATTATTAAATTGTGGTGCACTGGTTTCTGAGCTGACGTAGTAAGTATCGGTATTAAGTGCTAATCAGCCTTATATTGTGATATTTCAATTCTGTAAATACAGTATATTGGAAGTTGGTCCCTAAGCTGTCAGTAAGTGACAGCAGCGCAGAGCATGTGCAGTGAATCAGCAGAAAAGAAGATTGGAAGCTACTGGGGCATCTTTGGAGACTTTACTGCTAAAGGGCGGTGGTTGCCTTGGGCTGGTACAGAAGCCCAAAACATCATGTACAACATTTCTAGCTACTTCTTTAGTTAAGCTTCAGTTCTCCTTTAAACCAAATTCCTGTATTTGGTGAGTTCCACAAACAAAATGTATTAAAACAAATAGTACTTTTACAGGTGCAGATTCAATATTTTTAGTAGAACAGCTGCTAGTCAGGATTCATATCCAGTCACTGTTACCCTACTTGGCAGGAGAGTCATCTGCCTCTCAGGAGTCGTTTGTAACTCCTTCTTAATACAGTACATGATAAAACCCTGTTGCCAATTGCCATTAGGAAAACTACACATTTTACTGATGGAGGACACTATGGGGCAGATTTATGAAATTCACGTGAATAGATCGAAGTTCGATCGAATTCCGAACGTACGCTTTAATCGGATATTCGAATATGCAAATTTGGCCACTTCGATCATCGAATACCCAACATTCAACCGTATCGAATAGATTGAATGATCGGATATTCTATAATTCGACCATTCGATGATCGAAGTACTTTAACTTTAAAATTGTATTAGACTGCCTACTTCGCCAGATTAAACCTACCGAATTGCAATAGAAGGCTATGAAAAAGCCCCCCATAGGCTTTTTTTCTATCACCTGCTCGAATACCATTCGTACGATTGAACGCTTCGATCGTTCGAACCGTACAAATTTTTCGAGCGATCGGAGGAAATTTTACAATTTTTTTCGTGAAATCAAACGATTGGTATTCGATCGTACGATTTCATCGAGAAATCGAATATCGAGGTAAAAATATCCTAAAACTATTTTATAAGCTTTCAATAGTCGAATGCTTATCGAATTGCGGCCGAATTCGAGGGCTTTTAGCCCTCAAATAGGTGAATAATAGTAAATCTGCCTATGTTTTCTTATTGGGATAATATTTATCAGCTCTGATAAAAATGCCCCTGAGTACTTTCTAACTAAGGTCATATCACTGATGTGGACGGCACCAAATATTTTTGGCAAACACAACCACAAGTACTATATTCTCATTAAGGTTTCAAAGTTGTATTAATGTTAAAACTAAACTGGGTTAAGAGATGCATTTCTTATAGAAATACTTTTTTTACCTGTTTTAATAAAATGTCTAAATATGTACAGCAACCACATAAAAGTACCAACTGCAGTTTAAAAGCACATGGAGTAATCTGCCTATACAGCAATAATGTAAGTTTCAAGCACTGATCAGAGCCATGATAGGATGCCTCATGCCGACTGTATACCTGTAACCACAAAATGGGGTGTCTCTCACATTCTTTGAGTTTTGCACAGGACTCATGATCAGAAGCTACATTATGATTCATGTTTGTTTTGGAGATATAGTTTTCAGCTTGTTCTGAGGTTAAAATATGTAAAAATGAAATTTGGGTGTGTTGCCAAATATTTCTAAGTTAAAGTAAAAATGTATATTTTTCATTTAAAACGAGACATATTTCCTGTTGCCAGATCAAAGCACAAAGATGCTATTGATCACTGAGGCCGAGTTTTTTATTATGACAATCTGCTCTTCTACAAGCTTCCTTGTTTATTCTTGTAGGAATTATCTTGGAACTCTACACTGTGGATAAAGTTAGACAAAACTATACGAGGAACCCCACTGCAGTATCTCAATCACTAGGATAAATTTCAAGCATTTCCAGAAGTGTCAAGGGGGTTCAAACATCCAAATTCGTTAGAGGTCTTGCATACAGTGGGAAATTTAAAGTTGAGTGTACCTCTTTATGTTACATGGTGCATCTAATATATTACATTGACACTGATAACTAGACCATTAAGGTCCATGGAACCTTAATAAAGTCAACAGAGTTGTTATAATGCCCTACACATGAGCCCACTGTAAAATATGTTCTCATATGTTAGAAAATGCAGATGTCAATCGGGCAGGTTAAAAAATCCTGTCGGATTGCAGTCGCATCTGTGCGTTGATGCGGTCCCATGATCTGACCGCCATATCTCCTCCATTCTGATCTGATCGTTGGGCCCTAGGAATCAGCCTGATATAGCCCACCTCAATTGTGGAAAACTACACAGATCTACAGTATAGGTGTACATGTCCACAATCAAATCAAATGCATCCACCATGTTAGCAGGGCCGGATTTACATAGGTGCCCCCAGGCCCAATGCCATTTATCGCCCCTGTCCCCTTCCTTTTATTTGCACAAATTTTCATCAGGACCATAGCAATTGGGATTGGTGCATGGGAAATGTAAAAAACTATTGTATCTCCTGTGCATCCTCAGTGTTTCTGAACCAATATCAGGGTGGTTGAGAAGCATGCCACCCCCTAAAAACACCTTGGTGTCCTGTCCACAAATCCGGGCCTGTATGCTACCATATATTCATGTTTCAGGCAAAAAGATCCTGTGGTATAATCTCAAACACTGAGTTTTTGATAGGGATACTGTTAAATATCAATGTATAGAAACCCCACTGAACAAAGGGGTTAAGTTTCCATTTCAAAGGTTATTTTTCAGTCTGTAAAAAGTCTAGTTTATGACAAAATATTTGTCCTCATTCTGTCTCAATGAGTGCAGTTTGGGGAGTTTCTTGTTCTGCTGCCCTCTGACCCAGCAGCCCTAATGTCACCCTCCTCAGTGGCATTTATTTTCAAGAGTCAAATTAGTGATTAAAAAATGGAAGCCAGTCAGCAAACAGAGTGCACATTGTAAGACTTTACAATATTTCCAAGTATCTAAATGATACTTTGCAATTAAAAACACAGATAAGGGAAAACTGTAAGTAATTATAGTTCTCTAAAACATGTTCTAGATTGTAACTGGAAATCCTGTTCAGGAAAAAAGCACAAACAGAGAGAAATAAAAATGTTCTGTGTTTTGGTAGATAAATAAGGGCTTATGTCTGCAACTGCAATTTCCCAGCAGTTCATTACACATAAAACAGGTACTTGCATCAAATGTTTTCCTTGTACTTCGGTGTAGTTGCAAATGACTCCTCTCAATCTAGCCTCCTAACCAAGCACTGCTGCACCTATAGATGCAGGGGCACCAAGGATCTACAGTTTGGTCCTTCCCATCCAGTATCAATATGCACAGCATGGGGGCAGTGACCATGGAATTCAGAGGGAAAAATAGTGCATTGTAGGAAAAAAGAAGATTGCACTTTGCTCACTGCACTTGCAGATGTGCATGTGCCCTATATCTTTTGATAATACTGCATATTTTCAATTATGGACTGGCTGTATAGCTGAAATTCAATAACATTAAAGTCTTTTTAGCTTCAGTGTTTCTCCAACACAGATAAAACATTGGCACTATACTGTGGTATCCACATAGGAAACAATGGATGCTGGCTTAAACTGTGAGAGGTGGTGCTGTTATTAATAAGCAATGTACATACTTAAAAGCAAAGAGTACTAAAAATAGCCATTTTCAGAATAACTGCAAGTCAATAAAAATATGAACCAATCCATCTGACAAGTAAGTAGCTCTGTGAGGAGAGGTTTCATATTTGTCAAATGAAACCCAATATAATCATTTTAAAGGAACAGTTCAGGGTAAAAATAAAAACTGGGTAAATATATAGGCTGTGCAAAATAAAAAATGTTTCTAATATAGTTAGTTAGCCAAAAATGTAATGTATAAAGGCTGGAGTGACTGGATGTCTAACATAACAGAATACAACACAACATCCTGCTTTTCAGCTCTCTAAATCTGAGTAAGTCAGTGACTTGAAGGGGGGCCACATGGGACATAACTGTTCAGTGAGTTTGCAATTGATCCTCAGCATTCAGCTCAGATTCAAAAGTAACAGTTATGATCCATGTGGCCCACCCTCAAGTCAGTGATTGGTTACTATCTGGTAACCTGGGTAACCAGTCAGTGTAAACAAAATAGAGCTGAACAGCAAGAAATAGTGTTCTGTTCTGTTATGTTAGACTTACAGTCACTCCAGCCTTTATACATTACATTTTTCCCAAACTAACTAAATTGAAAACATTTTTTATTTTGCACAGCCTATCTATTTACCCAGTTTTTACTTTTATACTGAATAATTCCTTTAAAGGTATAACATTTATATAGAATATGGGACACTGGCTTGTACAAACCAAAGGTATTAATATATATGCTGTCCTCCATTTGCTGCTATAACAACCTGTACTCCTCTGAAACTGTATTTCACTAGCTTTAGGACATTGTTGTTGATGTTGGGAAACAGGCCTGGCTTACAGTCAATCAATTTATCCCACAAGTATTCTGTTGGGTTGAGATTAGGGTTCTGTGCAGGTCAGTAAAGTTCTTCCAGTCCCATTGCAGCAAATTATGTACAGGCATTGCTTTGTGCATGGGAACATTATTGTGCTGAAGCAAGCACTTTCTCCAAGCTGATGCCACAAAGTTACATACAGTAGTTACATAGTTAAATTGGGTTGAAAAAAGACAAAGTCCATCAAGTTCAACCCCATCAAATTAAAACCCAGCATACTCCCCCACTCTTTCACACAAACCATAAATGCCCATAGCTATAATAACTGTAGAGTTTAGTATCAAAATAGCCTTTGATATCATGTATGTCCAAAAAATCATCCAAGCCCCTTTTAAAAGCACCAACAGAATGAGCCATCACAACATCACCCGGCAGTGCATTCCACAACCTCACTGTCCTCACTGTGAAGAGCCACCTACACTGCTTCAAATGAAAGTCTTTTTCTTCTAAGGGGTGGCCTCTGGTGCGGTGATCCTCTTTACTGGTAAAAAGGTCCCCTGATATTTGTCTATAATGTCCTCTAATGTACTTGTAAAGTGTAATCATGTACCCTCGCAAGCGCCTTTTTTCCAGAGAAAACAACCCCAACCTGGACAGTCTACCCTCATAATTTAAGTCTTCCATCCCTCTAACCAGTTTAGTTGCACGTCTCTGCACTCTCTCCAGCTAATTTACATCCCTCCTAAGGACTGGAGTCCAAAACTGCACTGTATACTCCAGATGAGGTCTTACTAGGGATCTATAAAGAGGCATAGTTATGTTTTCATCCCTTGAGTTTATGCCCTTTTTTATGCAGGATAGAACTTTATTTGCTTTAGTAGCTACAGAATGACACTGCCCAGAATTAGACAACTTGTTATCTATAAAAACCCCAAGATCCTTCTCACTTAAGGGAACTCCCAACAAACTGCCATTTAGTGTATAACTTGCATTTATATTAGGAATGCACCGAATCCACTATTTTGGATTCGTGTGAACCCCTGAATCTATTGTGAAGGATTCGGCCGAATACTGAACCAAATCCAAATTTGCATATGCAAATTGGCAAGGGGAGGGTAAAAGCGTGCTAGGCAAAATTTTTTTTAACTTCCTTGTTTTGTGAAGAAAAGTCACATGATTTTTTGGATTGGGATTCGGTTCGGCCAGGCACAAGGATTTAGACGAATCCTGCTGAAAATGGCCGAATTCCGAACTGAATCCTGGATTCGGTGCATCCCTAATTTATATTATTTTTGCCAAAGTGCATAACCTTGCATTTATCAACATTAAACCTCATTTTCCAGTTTGCTGCCCAGTTTCCCAACTTAGACAAATCACTCTGCAAAGTGGCAGCATCCTGCATGGAACCTAAGTAGTTAGCACAAAATTGTCGAGAATGTAATTGTGCACTGTAGCCTTACTTTCAATGATGACATTACCCTAAATATTGGAAAACAGCTCTAGACCAACATGCTCAACTACAGCATTATGAATTCATGTAGATAGTACTCTCCGCTCAACTTATGCTCTGACAAATGTTGAAATTTATCAAGCATGAAGATATGTTTCAGCTGCTCTAAAGTCCAATGGCGGTAACCTTTACAACACTCCACTTGACATTGATGAAGTTCACCCATAAAACACCCACTCATTATGAATAGTTTACGTGCTGGCATTGTTTCCAAAAACAGTAGACACTCAGCAGTGAATTTGTCAACTGATGATATGCTGTTTTAGACAAAGCGACAATACGTTTTCTCTAATTATAAATCCATATACGTTTGGCCTTGCATCCTACATTTAATGCCAAAACAAAAACTTGCATTACATTCCAAGATTTGTCATTATTGGGGTTTATATAAGCCTTGGACCTGTTTTAGCTTTATCGGGATAAGGCGTTATCATAAGCTTGGGTTGCTTAAAAGCCTAAGATTAATTTAGAATAGGTAGTATTGTGTTATTGAGCAACCTTAATCACAACATTATCATACAAAGTCCCAAAAAAAGGAAATTATAATTTGAAGTTTTACAGAGCCACCATTTTTGCCAAACATCACTATTTTGTCTTAAACTTTCCTTTTGAACTAGTAAATGTATGGCAATTGAGCTAGTTCAGGTTTTACATGTTTATGATCCAAACTCATGTGGAATTTAAGCTCTATACATTTCCTAGAGGGTGGCACAGAGCTCCTTACTTTATACAATACAACTGGATGTTATAATACGTGGTTAGATGCAATATTCTGCATGTTAAGATCACTGCATTTTACACTGAGACGTTTAAGAGAGCATTTCCACTATTAATTGGTGTCATGATAGCTGCCCAGAGCCCTTCCAGGAACTCCGGGCGGCGTGTCCTTTCCTGCCGGCGTCGCTCCCACAATGGCGTCGCCCATGGCCGCCACGTGGGTAGCGGCGCTGGCGCGATGATGTCCTCCTTGGTCCTGACAAACTCCCACTGGGAGCCGATAGGAGTGGCCTTTCTCCAGCTCCTCCACCTGTAATGGCTTCACCTACGATATCTTCTCTCCACACACCCGAGCCACATATCCCAGCGACCTCCTGTCTATGGCGGTTATCCCCAGGCCTGCAGAGGGTTCCTAAACCAGTGCGAAATCCAGTATGAATACCTCGTAATGCCCTGTGGTCTTTGGAATACCCCCGCCGTCTTCCAAGAATTTGTGTACAACATCTTCCAGGATCTTCTGGGGAAGTCAGTAGTTGTATACCTGGACGACATTCTTATATTCTCCCAAGACTTGGAAAGTCATCACTCTCAAGTGTGGGAAGTTCTCTCTCGCCTAAGGCAAAATTCTCTCTTCGCTAAATTTGAGAAGTGTGTCTTTTGGGGTATCCAAGATCCCATTCCTCCGCTATATCATTTCCCCTGAGGGGTTCGAGATGGATCCTGTCAACGTTCCCGCCATCCAGAAGTGGCGACTTCCTTTAAGTATCAAGGCGATCCAAAGATTCATTGGCTTCGCAAATTACTGTCGCCAATTTATTAAAGGCTTCTCCTCTGACATTGCTCCTATCCTTTCCCTCATCAAGGAGGAAAACCCAATTCTTGGTCTCCTGCGGCCTTTGTGGCCTTCCAGTCCCTAAAGGATGCCTTCATTTCTGCCTCAGTACTCTGTCATCCTGAATTGCACCTTCCCTTCTTCATTGAAGTTGAGGCTTCTGATGTTGGGGCAGGCGCTATTCTTTCCAAGAGACACTCCGTGGATGGGAAGTTACATCCTTGTGCTTACTTCTCTAAGAAATTTTCCCCTGCTGAGCAGAACTGTTACATTGGGAACCGAGAACTCTTAGCAGTTAAGCTTGCTCTCGAGGAGTGGCGTCACCTCTTGGAGGGTGCTCCGATTCCGGTCACGATCTACACTGACCACAAGAACTTAGAATTTATCCAGTCTCTGAAGAGATTAAGACAAAAAGGAACACCAAGAGTCCCAATAGTGTAATATGTTTTTACAAGGAGTAATGGTAGAGTAAACAAATTAATACTCACAAACCAGGGTTACCAATAGGCAACCACTGTATAGGCAGGTGGGGAGATTATCCTGACCCCACTCTGAAGAGATTAAATCCCTGACAAGCAAGATGGGCTCTGTTCTTCTCGTGCTTCAATTTTGTTGTAACCTATCGTCCTGGGACCAAGAATCGGAAGGCAGACGTAGTTTCACTCCGGTGGATCGTCATCATGTGGCGCAAGATCCAGTTATTCCAGAATCATTGTTTCTTTGCTTCCCCAATTTGCTAAGCAAATCTTGTCCTATCAATCTGCCGCTCCTGCTGACATTCTTATTGGAATGGCATTTATACCTCCTGAGTAGAGTCTCCTCATTATGCAACATACTCATTCCTCTAAACAGGCCGGCCATCCCGGTCCTGAAAAGACTCTTGAAATCTTATGACGTCTTGTCTGGTGGCCAACTATCCGTAAAGATGTTTAAGACTTTGTTTCTGCTTGTACTGTTTGTGCCACCACAAAGTCTAGTCACTCTCGCCCCTGTGGTTTATTACAACCGTTACCCATTCCTTCTCATCCTTGGACTCACTTAGGTATGGACTGGCGCTCCTTATGCAAAGCTCTAGGAATCTCTCTCCAGTTTTCCTCTGCTTATCACCCTCAAACTAATGGGGCAGCAGAGCGTGTGAATCAAGCCCTTGAGCAATTCCTAAGAAATCATGTCTCTCTCTGTCAAGACGACTGGTCTGATCTTCTTCCATGGGCGGAATTCGCTCATAATAATGCCAGTCACACTTCCACTGGAAAATCTCTTTTTCTGCCGGTGTATGGTTGTGAGTATTACTCACCCTGGTGGTCTAGCGGTGGCGCAGCGGGGACGCCCGCTGCGCCATCGGCGGGGACGCCCGCCGCACCATCCTCCTTCTGTCTTGCCGGTTTCTCTAGTGCGCGCGCGGCGCACTTCCGGGTTACTTAAAGGCGCAGGCGCGCTGACGTGATGACGTCAGCGCGCAATGGCGCCAAATTCAAATGCTTAAAAGGAAAATTCTGTTTGCAGCTCATTGCCCGTGATAGGTTTTGTTCCTGGTGCCTGTATCTGTGCTATTTAGCTTCCTGTTTGTTCCTGATTCCTGTTTTGACCCTGCCTGGCTTTTGACTATTCTGATTATCTGTATCCTGACCTGTGCCTGTTTTTGACTACTGATTCTGCCTCATCCTTCTGATTGATTCCCGGTTTTGACCCCTGCCTGCCTGACGATCCTAGTTATCTGCCTGCCACCACCCTGCCAGTTTGACCTTGAATTTGCCTATTCCTTCTGTACTGTGACCATCGGCTTTAAAAGACACTATCTACAGTCGTGCCCCTTTGCCTGCTCAGAACCTTTTGTCTTGCACTTCTCGTTTTAAGACCTGGCGGCATCCGATTAGCCAAGGGCTCCTCCCGAGGTGAAAGGCGGCTGTTATAGGCAGAAGCACGAGCCGAGACCAGGGTGCTTGACACTGGTTCTGAGTTTAGGGTGCCGACCGTGACAATGGTCAGCATCCGCAAGCATTCCCACAGGACTTTCTTCTTTCTGATGTTCCAGCAGCTGATGATCATGAGTCTGCTATCTGGGCTGCAACCAAGTCTAACTTAGAAAAGAACACTTTGGTGCATAAGACTTTTGCTGATCGTAGAAGGAAGTCTTCTCCTCCATATAAAGTTGGCGATAAGGTGTGGCTCTCTTCCAGAAACATTTGGCTGAAGATTCACTCTCCCAAGGTGGGTCCCAAGTTCATTGGTCCCTATTCCATCTCTGAGATCATCAACCCTGTGGCTGTCCATTTGCAACTTCCTCCTTAGATGCGGATCCCCAATGTTTTCCATGTCTCCCTGATTAAACCAGTTACTTCAAATGCTTCTCTACTGATCAATCTCCTCCTTCTGCCATCTCCGTGAACAGTCAACAAGAATATGAAGTGGAAAGGATCCTTGATTCCAGATTCTCCAGAGGGTTCCTTCAGTATCTCATCAAGTGGAAGGGCTTCGGCCCAGAAAAATGCTCCTGGGAGAAACACTCTGATGTCCATGCTCCCCACCTTGCGAGGGAAGTCCATGCCAAATCTCCCCAGAAACCCAGACTTGGTGGTCCGATGGCCCCCCGTGGGGAGGGGGGTACTGTCACGATCGTCGCCCGGAGCCCTTCCAGGAACGCCGGGCGGCCCGTCCTTTCCTGCCGGCGTCGCTCCCACAATGGCGGCGCCCATGGCCAGCACGATGACGTCACAGCACCGCGACAGGAACGTCACGGCGTCCACGCCTTTGGCTCCAAATTCAAGGTTAAAAGGATGCCAGAGACCCGGGTTCGATGCCCAAGTATAGCTTTAGCTAATTATCCCTGGGTTTTTCCTAAATTACTTCCTTATTGATTCCTGGACTTCTGACCTTTGCCTGAACCTGACCTTGTCACTTGCCGCCTGCCTATTGACCCTTTTGCCTGGAATTTACTCTGAATATTGCCTGAACCTTGCTGTGTCCTTGTATTGGACTTAAACCTTATTGCTTCCTCCTTGGTCCTGACAAACTCCCACTGGGAGCCGATAGGCCCCCCTGACAATAGGTCAAACATTGTGCATCCTGGTTTACTTTTAGCTGATTAGTTTGTGCAAGATATTGAACTATAACAATAAAAATAAAGTTTGTTTTTGAATTATGCAACATCAGTCTTCTGTTTTATTTAAATATTGTACTGACCTACAACCATATTCAAATAATATGTGTATTCCGATATAATTTCAACTGTGTTTATGACAAGTACATATAAAAACCACAAATACAGCTGTGAATGTTGTATGCCAATTTAGCCTCTGGTACATAAGGGCACGGCTGAGTATTCCATAAAGAGACAGAGAAAAGCTTGTACTTGAAAAGAGGAAGTAATTAGAGTGGAGAATGAACAAACAGAAAACAGTACGATGAGGAATATTCTGCACAAGGCCTGGCATAATGTGTTGTTGAAGACACTGTAGGGCTAATATAAACGGTTAATTATTAGATAAAATAAAAAACAGGACTTCAGTATGTAGTGATGATGAGAATGGTAGCCATTGGGATGGGATGAATAATGATCAATGCTTTCAGGGAGGTAGCAAGTTCTGAAGAAAGTATCCATATTGCATATAAACCGCACAGTGTCCTCATATTATCCACAGATTGTGCTCTCCTGTTTTGGCACAACCCTGTTACTGGATATTGGTATTGGATCTATCATGCAGAATTCTTGGGAGTTATACTTTAATACCATACCTTACGTCTACTAAAAACATTGAATACATTCGAGATCATTAATTTGCTACTGATTTGTGCTAGCTTTTTATTATTATTATATCTTAGTTTGGATCAGGTACAAGGTACTGTTTTATTATTACAGAGAAAAAGGAATTGTTTTTTAAAAATGTGGATTACTTGGATAAAATTGAGTCTATGAGAGACTGTCTGAAATTCAGAGCTTTCTGGATAATGGGTTTCTGGATAATGGATCCCATACTATATTGGTGTCTATGTATTCCAGTCAATCTCCCGGGTCAGTTTCTGGCACCTGTATTGGCTCATTAAATGTACCGAATGGTAATTGCAGCCCACTGGAGCTTATTTAAGTTAGGTAAAGAGCAGATAATGTTTATAGGAACAAAAGAGCAGTATCCTGCTTTGTCTTTAATTTTAATGATAAGCATATTAAAGGAGAACTAAGAAGCACTGTTTCCTAATAATTGTTGAGCTGACAGGTAACGTTCACCTGATTTCACTTGCACAACTTGCCTACTTTTCCTGTTTTCACTTCCCCTCCTTACAAAAAATCTGTCTTATATTTTCTTGTCTTATCATAGCCAGATATAATTATCTCAAGTGTGTGCATTACAAGATAAGCTGTCCAACATTTGATGTGTACTTCCTGATTGTCATGATCATTCTTTGTTCCTCAGTTTGAAAAAAAGTACTATTAAATGTGGCTTTCCATTATTTTGACACAGCAAAACAAAAAATATTTATACTTTAAGGAGTCACATTTATGCAATTGCCTCCACTGCTTTAGGCTAGGGACAGACAGGGCGATTCGGGGAGATTCTGTCGCCTGGCGTTTAATAGCAGGCGACAATCTCCCTGAACTTCCTTCTCCCTGTCCGTCGCTAGTTTAAATGGAAAAGCGCCAGCGCTGTGCACACGCGGCGCGGCGATTTCCGGAATCGCCCGAAGTTTTCCTCACCAGTTCATTTAAACTAGCGACGAACAGGGAGAAGGAAGTTCGGGGAGATTGTCGCCTGCTATTAAACGCCAGGCGACAGAATCTCCCCGAATCTCCCTGTCTGTCCCCAGTCTTAAAAGTACCGTTGTGGGTCGAGCATGGTGGGGATAGAAAGCTACTAATGCTTCTCATGATCTTGTCTGAGGAGACAGGAGCACCCAAAGATGGGTTTGCATTAGTCTCAGCCTTAAATGTTTACTTACATAAGTCTTAGAAAAAGTCAATGTCTTAATTCTTCATGGGTTAAAAAACAAATAATCTGCTTGATTACAGTTCTGAATGCCCTCAGCTAACTATGACAGCCTGATGCTCTTGACTGTTCCTATTGCCGGTCTGAGGTGCCCAGCATCATAGTGCAACATAGTACTTGACATAATTATTATGGATAACGTGCATGTTTGCTGTAAACTGTATGTATTAATGCGGCATAGTAAAGGCAATGACCTGACTTTGGGATGTAGCAGAAGCTAGTAGGCCATGCAGAGATTGTCAGTGGGTTCAGCTAGGTTGATGGCATGGTGCCTTTGGTGGAAACTCTCATTTTGCTGGATAGATCATGGCATAAACAGGGAAAATTTTAACTTTTATGTTGATGTACATGGTGTTCCCCTTTTTCTCTTGTTGATCTGAGATCTATTTCTCTATTTAAAATTCAACAATCTCAGGAGAAGCAGCTGTGGGGGGCTATAGTAAGTGGTTGCCTGAACTTGACCACAAAGACCAGGGTAAATAGGTTGTAGGCTGGTGTCTCTTGCAACCACTGCTCCCTGAAGCCTTCTACTTAAATTTATTCACAGCCCTCCAGTAGGCCCTAAATTCTGAGGTTGGATTGAGGTCATCTAACCAGTCTATAATCTTTCTTTAGCTATTGGACCTGGTGCTGGAGCAGATCAATGTGGTTTTCCTCAGTCTTAGAGGTTAGGGCTGTGCTAGTGTCAGCTACTGTATTTTCTCGGTAAGTGCTTATCTGGTACTTCTCTGGGATCAGCAATAGTAGCAGGAGTGGTGTAGAATGGGTGGCTGGTGCTGAAGCCAGTCGGAGCTGCCATCTTGGATTTTGTTACAAGGCATGGTGGGGGCCTAATGAAGTCATTAATGTTTTTCTGTCCAATTTTCCTCATCAGTAAATTTCACAGTGGCTCACCGGAACTCTACAGAGAGTTTCTGGCCGGTTATAAGTTAAGTTGCAAGAAGGATGTGTTCAGAATCATAGAACAGTTGCAAGAAATGCTCAGTTAGGCATCCTGGGTCACACATCCCTGCCTATGACAATCTGCCAGTCAGCAAATAAAATTTTTTTGTTTATATTGGAACACACCATAATATTATTATAAATAATTTATCCAAAGAATTATCTCACTATCCTTTAATTAAATTAATCCTTCCTTGCTAAGTGCAGTCTAGCCAAGTCTGATATTTGCACAGGGAATTCCAGGTAAAGTTGCTGTACCGTGTTAGCCAGTAAAAATGTTATTGGGCAACCCTTTTGAAATAAAAAATAACAAAATGGTATAAAGGTGATACCTTTATTGGCTAACTAATATAATCATAGCAAGCTTTCAGAACATTTTAGTTCCTTTTTCAAGCTGATTACAATGAAGCTGTGGTGCTCTCTGGTATATATATATATCATAGATCAAATGACCAACAAAAAGGAATATCAAACTGTGTGTGAGGTGTCAAAAGTCATTTACGAGGGGATCTGCAAGAGATAGGCAGATAAGGTAGAAGATAATGTGGGAATTCTTAATACAATATTTAAACATTGCCTTTTGGGACATACTCATTAGCTTCTTTAACCAATTTTTAGTAATCTCAATTGTATAAAGATCATTATTTGTATTGCATGTTTGGGTATCAAAAATATATTAAAACATTGTCAGCCAAAAGCCCAAGAACATATGGGGTCATTGAACAGGCAGTGGGTCAAAATAATATTTAGAGGGCAACATTCAAAGCTCAGACTTTCAACTGGAGATCCATGCTATGAATAGGTATAACTACATAAACGGTACGGATTGTATACTTTTTTATACTAATTTTGTAACATAAATAAACTGCCAATAATTTTTGTCAATAAGTAATGTATACAATTATATGTAGTTTGTTCTATTAATAAGTTCCAGTTTGTGACTTGCTTTTATGTTACTCCAGACTTAAATGTAAATTGTATCCTGAAGCATTTGGGTGGGACAGCCTGGGATTTTCCTTTGGATTAGAAATAAATTATGAGCACTACTGTGCTGGGCATAGAAACCTACCATTAAAACAATTTCAGTTGCATTGATGTGATTTCCGTGGCTTTGGCAACTGCCAAGATAGTGGAAGTTTGTTGTTTCAAAGGCAAATTGTTTTAGATAATAGGGATGTGTTCAATAAACCATTTTTGGATTTAGTCAACTGCTGAATGCAAAATTCAGCCAAATGCCATATTCTAATTCTCCATATTCAAATATGAATACAATCAAGAAACTCTGGTCCAGGCATTTAAAAGAAAGCACACCATGATGGAAATGGTTGCATGTAAAGTAAAAAACATGCAAGGGGTTATTTATAAACAGTGGGCACATTTTCTCCTGGGCAGTAAACGATAGCAACCAATCAGTGATTAGGTTTTGTTAGCCAGCTGCAGGTTAAGCACTAAAAGCAATCATCTGATTGGTTGCCATTAGTTACAGCCCAGTGGCCATTTTTAACCCCCATTATGTACAATGCAACCATTTATTTTAATATTTTTGGGTGAAATTAATGTGGGTTTTATTAAACTGCATATGTATGTAGCTACGCAGTAGAAAACAATTGCGAAGTTATAAAACTTGTGCCATAGCACTATGTATATGATCTTCATTTTATCTGCGGCAAATAATATGCCACCTTCAGTTAAGCACTAATAACTGTGCTGTGAACAATGACTTTACAAAATAATTTTTTTTCTATTTATGTAAATGCTTCTCCATTTATGACTAGTATGGGACCTATTATCCAGTTTGCTCAGGAAATGGGGTTTTCCAGATACCATATTTTCCATACTTTGGATCTTTATACCTTAAGTCTATTAAAAAGTTATTTAAACATTTAATTAACCCTTTTGCCGGCATGAAAATTTGCGAGTGATCTTGTGCTTGGGTCAGTTTGCATAGAGTGGGAAATTTAAACTTGTATGGACATCTTTATTATAAATGTTGGTGCAAATGGTTTAAGTTACTGGTTTTTATTACACATGTCCAGGGAAACTTAATAGAGACAAAAGAGTTGATATAATGCCCTACACATGAGCTCACTGTAAAATGAATGTTCCATATGTTATAAAATGTGTGTGTTAGGAGTTCTGCAGCCAATCCAGCTAGAAAAAAAGGAAAAGTTGCCAGCGTTTTTTGAACTTTAATGCATTTTCAGCAGACAGGATATGTCGGTGACAGAAGCTTGAGGAAGATCTAGCTTCTTTTTACCACTTCGCCTGGTCTGAGGCGAAATAGGTAATGTTCAGTAAAATTTGTGGTAGGTAGCGAATTGGTGCCTGCGTCTGTTAGTGTATTGGTGATGTCCCTGCGGGTGGCAAAAAGTCACTAGCATTAGCCATTTCACCCTTTAGTGAATCTCCCCCATAGAATCTACATTATATGGATAAAAGTACCAAAATGCCACTTCTGGGTTCACAAGCTATGCACAGCCATTTAAACCTGCAAAGCACAATTTCATGCCGGCACCCCCCCCCCTGGGCAATGAGCAAGAGCACTCATACTCACCCATCGCTGCCCCAATCGTTGCCACCAGCCAATAGAATAATAGGGGTGCTTCTGATGATGTCCCCTGGCTCCCCCTATAAATTTTGTGGTTTTGTTGGGCATTTTCATTGTTGATTTGTGTTTTTATTGCATTTTTACTTATGTATTGTTCTTTGGTCACCCCTATAACTGCTATTTTTCTTGCTTTTGCTGATTGTATTGCATCTTGTTGATTTTATTCTTTTTCCTTGGCATTTCCTTTTTCTGCTTATTTATTGACCAAAAAAAACGTGTTTGCAGTTACGCTGGTGGTTCTAGGTTTCTGACCACCAATTTCACCCCAATTATTGATCTTTTTATTGCTGGAGCTGTTTTTATTGCACTTTAGTGATTTTATTCAGATTTTTTTTCCTGAATTTTTGCTTGTTTAGTGCCCCAAAAAATCTTGTTTTGAATGACTTGATCCAGTTGATTGAATTACAGAAAGATCCAAATGTGTAGGTTAAGGGGCTACCACATTATAAGCCCTAATAAAATTTATTTATTTAAGTGAAAACTATAGCACCCATGGAAACCTGAAGGCCTGTAGTTTCTAAAAATACCAAACTTGCTATTTTAGATTTATTAGTTATGCTGCATCAACTGTTACATGTGCTTATCCACTTTGTTCTGGTGTAAAATTCAACAAAACACTGCTTTAGTTTGGGGGTTACTCCTTGACAAGAAAAGTGGGTTACTGATACATATTTGGTATTGTTGGGCCTTTACAAACAACAACAAAATGCATTTAAAATTGTCTATGGCTCTAACAAATAAAATAATGCATGAAAAATTATCTATGGAAAAATTTGAAATACACATACATTTTTAATAATTTTAATATTTTTAAATATTTCATCCAAAATACATATTACATCTCCAGAAGGTTTGCAAAATTCCACTTGTATGTCTTAATTCATAACAAAAAATATATATAATTTTACTAGTTTCATGGAATTTTTCCTACAAAAAATGCTTTAAATAACGTTTGATTAGGTGCAAATGAAATGCGAAATTCGACTGAAACATAAAGGGTTAAATCCAACAGGCTTGTTTGACTCTATTAATGATTAATTGTATCTTAGTTGGGATAACATGCAAGGTACTTTTGTATTATAACAGAAAAAAAGAAATAATTTTAAAAATGTTTAACTGTTTTATATAATGGAGTCTGTCACATAAGGCCATTTAATAATTTGGAGCTTTCTAGATGAAGGGTTTATGGATAATGGATCACATACCTGTATTACATTACCAAAAGAGTCTTCGATTAAATCAGCCTATATACGAAGAACAAACTGTAAATATTTGGTGGTACAGCTACACAAACTGCAGTGTTTGCTTCAGAAGCACTACTATTGTTTAAATAAAGAAGCTGCTGTGTAGCCATGGGGGCAGCTATTCAAAGAAGAAAAGGCTCAAGTTACACAGCAGATAGCAGATAAGCTCTGTAGAACATAATGTTATCTGTTATCCATTACTTATCCTGTGCCATATAGCCGTTTTTCAATTTCCGCCATTACTTCTTAGCAGCTTGTTTATATGAACTATAGTAGTTTTTCTGAAGCAAAAAGATCAGTTTTAACAGTGCAGGGCAACACTGCATGATATGTTCTTTACTTTAAAACACTTTTTTTGTTTTTTGGTGTTACTGTCCCTTTAAAAGCTATCCAACCCCAACTTAAAGTTATCTAATCTAATCAGCCTGTACCACTGATTCAGGTAGAGAATTCCACATCTTCACAGCTCTCACTGTAAAAAAAACCCTTCCAAATATTTAGATGGAACCTCATTTCTTCTAATCGTAATGCGTGCCCTCTTGTCAGCTGGAAGGACCTACTGGTAAATAAAGCATTAGAAAGGTTATATGATCCCCTTATATATTAATACATAGTTGTCAGGAAAAATTTCCTAAATCCTAAAATAGATTAAATTGCTGGGAACCCTTATACAAATATGTGAATAATCTGCTAGTGTAGATTTAAAATTGAATTTATCTTTGTTTTTGTAATCATTATATCTATGTTACTGTAATGCACCACAGTTTCCTGAGTTGCTTTGTTACTGTGCCTATAAATAATGTTTTCTTCATGGCAACACTGCTGTGTTCACAAAAACAAACCCCTTTATCAAGGTAACCTTCCATGGCGAGGTCAAATTAGTCAGTGATTCATTCTTGCCACGAGCATATTGTAGTTAAGTATAAAATAGTTCTTTTTATGGGGTCAGATTGTGGCCTTTCAAAGCATGTTTCTCTCTTCTTGAATGTCATTGATGCGAAAGAAAGGGCTTCCCTGGTACTGATTTAATCTTGTTTGTAAAAAATAGCATTTACCTCTTCCTGTGTGACATTTTTTGAGGGATATAATAAAACCTCCCACACGATTTATATGGCCTTTTCTTGTGGTTCTTATATGAAATGAAAACAGTAAGGAACCCATTTATTAAACCTTGAATTTATCTGGTTGAGGATTTGAAGGGGAAAACTAGAAAAAAAATCAAATCTAATATTTTTAGAGATTTACTATACCCCAAAGCTGTTGTACTTGCTGAAGTCCTGAACTGCAGAAATTTAGAACCGCCGAAGAGCCAAAGTCTCAAAGAGCCGAAGTTCCGAAGAGTCCTGAATAGCTGAAGTCCTGAAGCTGCAGAAAGACCCAAAGCCACGAATGGAGACGAAGATGAATTCCTGAAGCCAGGAAAGGAGATGAAGATGAAACCCAAAACCGCAAAAAAGACCTGAAGCCAGGAAAGGATCCAAAGTTGAATTCCTGAATCCGAGAAAAGACCCAAAGCCATGAAAGGAACCGAAGTTGAAGTTCTGAAGCCGTGAAAAGACCCAAAGTCACAAAAGGAGCCAAAGTTGAAGTCCTGAAGCTACATAAGGATGTGAAGTTGAAGCCCGAAGCCATGAGTTCAGTTCTACTGAAGACTAAAGTGTTTTTTTTTATTAAACCCCTGGCCACTAATGTATTAATTTAATACTGTATAGCAGGGTCCCCAACCTTTTTTTTGGTCTGGGGACCAGTGTTGAGGCAAACATTTTTTCAAGGATCGGGGGGGAGGAGTCGAGGAGGGGGTCGGGAGAGGGGTCAGTGCAGTTACATTGTGGTTTCTGTATCTTTTTACATTATAATTTTGAGAGCATGTTTTGTACTAATTATAATGAATATGAAATGCTTGTTCCAGGGAATGTTTCCCATTGGGGTCAGGAGGAATTTTTTCCCTCTTGAAGCATAAGTGGCACTGGCTTCAGGCTGGGTTTTTTGCCTTCCTCTGGATCAAAACAGTTTTAAAAAAAAAAGTTGTATTTGTCACAGTAGCAGTAGGACCTTGCCAGAGTACTGCATACATAAGTTTAGAAGAGAGAGAAAGGACTGCACTGTGGATTGATTGATACAGATGATACTACTGTTTGTGCTAGGGGGCATCCTGCTTGGATTTCCTATCATCGAGACACTGCAGATGCTTGTCTCGCAGCAGGGCTGCTGACCTTCTGTCATGACACGGCATAGTAGCAATCTCTTGTTAAATTCAGAATATTGCCTTGGGTTAAGCTGGCAATGTCCATTTGATAAAATATGAATAAATGCTGTGGCCATTTTACACCCATCTCTGGGGCAAATTCACTAAAGCGCGAAGCGTCTAACGCTAGCACTAATTCGCCAGCGTGACGTCATTTCGCAACTTTACTAACACGACTCTGGCAAATTTTCGCTAGAGAAGTAGATAGACTTGCGCAAATTCGCACCCTTACACCAGGTGAAGTTGCTCACTGACGCAGGATCGTAAATTCGCAAATTCACTAAGATGAGCATTTTCCTCTACGTTAGCACTTACGCTAGATGTTACTTGGCCTGGTCAGACCAGGTGAAGTTCAATACACTAGATAGGAGGTTGAAAAAAAAAATGTAAATTTTTTTCTAAGTCCCAAAAAAACGCTGGCGTACTTTAGCATAGGAGGGCGATAGTCTGAAAAAGATTGATAATTTTTTGGGGGGAGGTTACCCTTCTTCCCCCCTACATTTCCTAACATATGGCAACACAACTATACAGGGGGCACATGTAGGGCAATAGGACAACTTTATATAATTTATTAAAGGTTTCCTGGGCTTGTATAGTGGAATGTAGTGTCTGAAACATATACTGTACTTGTGTTCTAAGTTAAAGTTCCCGCAGTATGCAAATTAGGCTTCGCTAGCATAACAGCCTAACTCTGCCTAGCTAAGTAACACTAGCACAACTACGCTACCGTAAATTCGCACTTTAGTGAATTTGCATAGTGCTGGTGAAAATTTGCCTGGTGTAGTGCGGCGAACGCTAGCGAAGCCAACGCTAGCGAATTTGCACATCTTAGTGTCTGTCTCCTGGTTTCATTAAGGTATGTAATAATGGGTTTCAGTGGGATGGCTCAGTGTTAAGGGTCAAATTGAGGAGTTCCCTTGTCATGGTTATAACACATAAAGATGTTGCTGTTGCAATAGACTGGCGCTTAGGGGCCAATTGCAGATCTTGTTGAGAAAATAGAAAATAAATTGTTTTTTTGGAAGGGAATTTATGCAGACAAGGAGAAAAGACCTGTAGATGTTTCTCCAGCTTGTAACCTAAATGGCTACACTTCATCACTATATATTTACAGCTGCTAAATTGAAAGAATAATTTAGTAATAGTTACCAGGGAGTTAGTCACAAATGTAATTGAAGTCAGCCTACATTATTAAAGATCACCAATGAAGTATTACATATTAGACACCAGAAAATGTTCTTTATACGACTAGCTACAAGACTTCTTATTACAAGAGCATAGAACAGACAGGAACTTGTACAGTTATTTTATGTCATAGAGTCACTGTTAAATGCAGATTTTGAACATATGGCAGGTGTGAAGACGAATCAACTCTACTTGGCTGCCAAGTAGAAATGAGGTTAGGGGTACTATCAACCCACAGTATATAAATTTATAGCACCTGTCATATGGTATGCTTCAGTTTTGATGATTGTTATACATGGAATTGTATAGTATTTATGTAAAATTTTGCATTAAATATTGAAGTGAAAAATGACATGTGTGGTATAAATTTTTTAATGAGGCTGTACCTTTGTATAAATATATATATATATAAATATATATATCTCAATCGAAAAAAGCTTGCACTCACAGGGCTTACCAAAAAATAATACTGTTTATTTAGAAAAAAGAACACCTAACTTTTCGGCTAGCACTCTAGCCTTTCTCAAAGTGCCACCACAAACAAACATCAACCTTATAAACAGCCAGTGGTGGGAAAGCAGAGACAGTGACGTCACAGTGACGTGTAGGCCAAGTAAATAGATCAGAAAAAGAAAACAATTAACATAAAAAAACAAAAGATTTAACAATGCCAAACTCATATATATATACAAATAGAAATGTAAGTTGATGGCTAGATAGCAGCAGATGAAACAAATTGACAGATGCACAATACAAGTAGCAAACATTATCGGGTTGAATACAAAGCAGCAACACTTTAGCCGCATTGGCATTTGCATCAAGGCTTTGTAATGCAGCTATAACAGCTCAGAAGGTAGTCAAATATTATATAGGACAACTGACAGAGAAACGTTAATATTTACCGATAAGGAGGAGCGTGTAAATGCATAGAAGGAAGGCTGCTTCGTGGTGTGTAAGCTCACAGTCCTTATTTGTTAGTTGAAAAAGCATATGTGCGTGATCGCAAGGATCCCCCGGCATCCTTAGTCCTGTCGGACTTGCGGCACTGCACGAACGGTGCACATTATTGGCTTTTTGCGCCCAGGCATACTCTACTTTTATACGAGAGTGCCAGCTTCCTGGACTTATATACTTATATATATATATATATATATATATATATATATATATATATATATATATATATATATATATATATATATATATATATATATATAGGAACAGAAGATCAGCACTCTCTGTGTAGTTGTGAAGAAGTATAGTGATTTATTCTCACACAGATTACATATATGATCTGACGTTTTGGACCTTTCTCAAGTGGGACCGAAACGTCAGATCATATATGTAATCTGTGTGAGAATAAATCCCTATACTTCTTCACAATTACACAGAAAGTACTGATCTTCTGTTCCTATACCTATACAAATTGTGATCGTGCACCTCTGGCTATACCTTGGATTGAGTGCGGGCACTGTGGGACTTGTGGGTGCTGGATCAAAGTCTTTGCATACAAATCTTCAAGTAGACCCTCACTCCATATGCTCAGTGAATCAAACACATTTTATTTTGCATATATTCATGTGTCCATGTTGGATATATAACATAATAGGACAGGTGTAAAAGGAAAATGTTTTTGAAGGGGGTCGGTTTCTATGCATTTTTTTTTTTGCATAAAAGATAACCTTATGCACTCTTAAAGGATACTGGGTATGAAAAAAACAATGTAGAATGCTTATGATTATACACACAGTGAGAACATAAAGTGAATATGTGTAGTTTGTACAGAAAGTGGGCTACACAAGTTATGCAAATCAAATGACAAAAAAAAAGGTAATCCTATTTATGTGTGATTGGAACTACCCAGATTTCAATCAAGGTATGCAAATAAAAAAAAAAGTTAAACTGTATGTCTCCAGGGACAGCTAGAACTAAGACTTGATTGGGCAGCACAGGTTATGTGACCAAAAAGAACCTCAATGTTCATGCTGCATGTTCCGCTTCTTTAAAATGTGTTGTTACCAGCATCTGCAAATTCTTTCCAAAAAGTTGATTTTCACAAACAGGTAATTTGTAATAACTTGTTAAGTTATTGCTTTGTACAGAATTTTCAGTATTGAGAAATCTTCCATTGTCATGTTCTTGCTATAACATGTTTTTCGCAATTTAGCATTTTGATTGGAGTAGGTTGTATAACTATGATATTAATGCCAAAGTTCTCAGGAAAAGGAAGATTGTTAAAAAAAAAAAGGTAATTGGATTTGGGGTTTTATTAAAAATGTGTTAATATGGGCTTTTATGCCATTTATGGGCTTTACTGATATTAAGAATGATGATATAATGTATTATATTATTATTATAGACCTGATTATTATTATTTAATTAAGTTTAAAGGGGTTGTTCACCTTTAAGTGAACTTTTAGTATACTGTAGAGAGTGATATTCTGAGACAATTTGCAATTGGTTTTTATTGTTTGTGGTTTTATAGTTATTTAGCTTTTTATTCAGCAGCTCTCTAATTTGCAGTGTCAGCAATTTGGTTTCTAGGGTACAAATTACCCTAGCAACCCTGCATTAATATGAATAACAGACAGGAATATGAATAGGAGAGGGACTGAATAGAAAGATAAGTAATAAAAAGTAGCAATAACAATACATGTGTAGCCTTACAGAGCATTTGTTTTTAGATGGTGTCAGTGACCCCCATTTGAAAGCTGGAAAGAAACAGAAGAAAATTGCAAATAATTAAAAACTATGAAAAAAATAATGAAGACCAATTGAAAAGTTTCTTCGAATTGGCCATTCTTCAACATACTAAAAGTTAACTTGAAGGTGAACCACCCCTTTAAAGCTGCATCTTCTTCCACTGGACAGCTGCACCTATGAGTAGTCAGGAAGTGATCAGTCTATTCGGCCTACAAGATGAACTTCTTGCAGAATTCTGCATTGACCGAATTTTAAGGGGGTTATTTACAAAAATTTGGATGTATCTCTTTATCGAATTTATCCTTTCATTAAACTGAGTTTGAGCAAACTCCCATCCATGATTCATATTTATATAATAACATAACTTGAAAAAATCTAGTTTTTGAAAGGTGCTGTCACGAATGGCACCCAGAATTCAGAACCAATGCTAGGCTCCCTGGTCTCGGCTCTTGTATCTGCCTTTAACAGCCACCTTTAACTTCAGGAGGAGCCCTCAGCTAATTGGATGCCTCCAGGTCTTATTAAAAAGAGGAGCCAAGCGAGGGTTCTGGACGAGCAGAGGGGCACGATCGTTTAGCAAAGTCTTTGGGCAGAAGGTCACGGTTCAAGGGGTAAGCAAAAGCGTTGTCAGGTAGGCAGAGGTTCGTACAGGCTGAGTTCAAACAAGGCTGAACAGGAATGGGTCAAAACCGGAGGATCAATCAGAATGGTCAGACAGGCACGGGTCAGATTACTGAGTTTAGAATAGTCAGATAACAGGCCAAGGTCAGAATTACAGAAGTCAGGAAACTCAGGCAGGCGGGGGTCAAAACAGGAATCAGAATACAGAATACACAGGAATCGCACCCAGGAACTCACTAAGTGAAACAAAACAACGGGCAAAGATCTGTACACTGAATTCCCTTTAAATAGGGGTAGAATATTGTGCCATTGTGCAATGTCATTGTGCCTATACAACCCGGAAGTGTGCGCCACTTGCGCCCTAGTAACTACCCTGCCATCAAGGAACAAGGCGGGCGTCCCTGCCGAAGGTGCAGCGGGCATCTCCACCGACCCACCTAGACCACCAGGGTAAGTCCTCACATGAGCAAAAATCTGAATCGTATGAATTTTTCAGCACAGCATACAATATCTTCGAATTGTTAAAGGACATCTCCCGTTGACTTGTACATGACCTTTGTACATGCCCATTGGAGTTTTTGCTCAAAAAACCTTGACCAGAAAAAAAAAAAGTTCTATTCTTTCAGTATGCCATACAGCAGTAAACAGGGTTTATAAGATTATTTAATAGAATAAAGGAGAAACTGATGCAAGATTTAAATACAGTTTTGGGCACAGTCTACACTGCCCAAGGCCATTGAGGCTTTGAAGATAAATAGAGCATATTTAGGAGACAATTAGTTTAATCAAGACAGCAAGACTGAATACCTTTGTTTAAATAATATGCTTTTAACAATAGAACCATTTTTCATGGATCGAGCAATATATATACAGTGTATATGCACGTGACATGTATATATTGTATATAGTCACACGTAAAATAAAGAAATAGAACAACCTCACAGAGCAACACAAGACATAGCAATTTATGCATAAAAACAAACATATCACCATATTAGATGCACAATTATAATCACATATCGTTAAAGAGACGCTGACACCTGAAATTAAACTCTTTTTTACATCTATTATTATATTGGCTTTGAAAGCTTCTTCTAACTTTGCCATAAAGTATTTGCATGATGCTTTTACATGTCTGTTGCCCCATGTTCCTGTATGAGAGGGCTGCCATATTTGTGCAGCAGGAGTCCGTTAGCATTAGAAACTGTAACTAACAGGCTGAGATGGGACAGTCAGGTTGGCAAAGTCAGAGTGTCAGGCTTAGGAACTTCAGAAAGAGGCCTACAGACTAAACTATACTCCAAGCCGACTGATCGCAATCAGATATTGCATTTTGACAGTAATCACCCCTTACACACTAAACAATCCATACCTATCAGCCAATTGACACCTGTGCATAGGCTAGTGAGTAAACCAGAAGTGAGAGAACGACAAATTAAACAGATGAGGACTAAATTTAGAAAGAGGGGGTATCCTTCTAAATTACTAGATAGGGCAGAGAGGAGTATACAACAAAAAAAGGAGAGGAAACACAAAGAACCTAGGATCCCGTTTGTTACACAATATGGTCCAATCAGTAAACAGATCAATGCGATTATGCGCAAACACTGGTACATACTACGGAGGGCGTACCCCATGGTGAGGAAATTTAATTCTCCACCATTGACATCATACAAAAAAGGTAAAACCATTGGTTCTAAAATATCTACACCTATAGTCCAAAAGGAAGATGGTCATATGGACACATTCTTGGATAAAAGAAATACGGGTATGTACCAGTGTTTGAATTGTACACAATGTAAATATGTGGAAAATTTTGTTCATCCCAATACAGGAGAGTTCATTGAGATCAAGGGCTACCACACTTGTGTATCTCAATTTGCTATATATGTTATAATCTGCCCGTGTGGCAAGTTATACATTGGGGAAACTATTCAGAAAGTAAAGTCACATACTTCACAACACAAATCGACTATAAAATATGGAAATATGGCATTGCCATTATCAAGACACTTTAAGGAACAAGGTCATACTGTGGAACAACTACGGTTTATGGTCTTGGAGACAGTACCTCCACTGAAGAGAGAGTGTGATAGGAAATTACATTAAAAACAGAGAGAGGTTTGGTGGATAAAAAAATGTAATTCCCTTCATCCACATGGGCTTAATAAAGACTATGATCTGTATCTGTTTCTATAGATATACTGGATGTTGGGGGATATGTAATATCTTTATAGATGTGCAATGTTGTTAGCCATTTGTGCCATTTAAATTTCAGGCTACTATGTTATATGCATTCTATGGATACGGGGTGGAAGCCCTGCATTGAGCATGATGCTAAACATTGTAAGTCACTTCCTCTATTGGACTATAAAGGACTTCGATGGTTTAAATTTAATGTATACACCTATGCTACACATGGCTTGGGAAAGAGCCCTAGTGGCTTGAAACCTCGCTATCCTGAATGTGCACATGAAGGTGATGTGACTTTTTTATCTTTGAATATAAGTTTTTGTTGTCCATTATTTGTACTATATATATATATATACACACATATATATATATATATATAT
>CM044439.1:75424593-75439465 GCA_024363595.1 Xenopus borealis
AATTTTTACCGCACTTTAGTAAACGGACCCCTAAGAGGTACACTTTTGCACCCCTTCTCTTGTGCTTTGATCTGGAGACCATTATGTCTAATGGTTGTGATTCGCTGTGTGAGCATTTCATATGTCAGTCTTGGTGACTGACTTTGAATAAGAGCAGAATGGATCACACCTACTATATATATGCTAATTGGGAATGATTATAAAACATACTGTTTTCTTAAATCATTTTTTAAGATTTATAGGACATAAAGCAAGAGAAAAATATTTCTACCTAGCTACAATTAGCAAATTCATAATTAAAGAGTAGTCAGGAACTTATGCCCTAAAGGTATAACTATCCAACATATGTTTCTATTTTCTCTAAAATGATCATGTAGGCGCTGTTACAAGGGACAGCAGTGCAGCTGAAAATCTATCCTTTTTGTTCCAAAAAGTACTGGACATTCCGCATAGAGACAGTAGGTGGCTGCCTTTATACACAGAAAGTTTGGTCAGTGTTTTGCTGAAATGACTGGAATGAATGTTGCTGGAATTGCACTTGATACAAGGCAAAGTTAACAAGCAGTAGTTCAAGAGATCCAATGCCAAACCTCAGAAGATTGTGATGTTTTGTATCTGTTTTTTTTTCCTAAAGACCACATAATGTACCTCACCTACAGATAATGAATTCTGCATTTATAAACATTCATGTCCTGTGTTATTTCCTGAAATTCACAAAGAAAGCAAAGAAAGAAAGAAATGTTTCATTTACTATTTCAGCTACCTAGGGACCACGATATCGCCAACCTGAAGTAATTTAATTAAACATTTCCCCAGCTCGACCAACAGCCACATTACAATGCAAAATAATCCCTCCTGATATGTGTTAATCTGGCTCTTTTCCCTACAATTAAAGACAATTTGGTTACAATTTGAGATTTAAAGAACTGAAAGAACATCTCTGCATCCTGCTACATATATATGCCAGCAATCCAGGGAGCAAATTTACTAAGGGGACGAAAATTCGCCAACGACCACTTCGCAGCCATTTCAACACTTGCAATTTTTTTGCAGCCTATCACCCTGAAAAAAGGAAAAGTCACCAGTGTTTTTTTGGACTTAGAAGTGTTTCCACTCAAAAAATATGATGTAAGTAGCAATTTGTGCCAAGTCTGGCGAAAGAGGCAACGTCCATTTGCCAGAGCAAAAATTCGCCTGGTGTTAGAGTGCAAATCACCACTAGCATCTATCTCCTTCAGTAGTGAAGTGACGCCAGAGCCTGTTAGTAAACCAGTGAGGTGACTGAAATCGGTAATGCTGGCGAATCGTCGCCAGCGTTAGTCATATCGCCCTTTAGTAAATCTGCCCTAGGTGTATTCATTTGTTTTACAGATATGGGACCTGTTATCCAGAATCTGGGGACCTGGGTTTTTCGGAACTCCCTGAACTGCCTTCCCACCAGTTAGAATGTAAATCGACAGCAGATTGGCACTCGGATCGATTAGTTTTTCCGAAGTTGTCCAAATTTTCCTTGCTGTTCATTCTAGCTGGCAGGAAGACAATTTGGGCAGATTAGTTGCCTGAAGAAGGATAGATTTGTCGCTGGGTAACCAATATCCCCGAGTAGCTATGCATGCCAATTTTATTACAGAAAAAAGGGAAATCATTTTTGCAAATTTGGATTATATAGATAAAAGGAATCTATAGAAGATGGTCTTCTTGTAATTTGGAGCTTTCCAGATAACGGGTTTCCCATACCTGTAATAGATTTATCTTGGTGTATCAGATCCTGCACCCAAAACACACAGGGGGTTATTTATAAAGTTTAAGCAACTCATACTTATTCGCAAATGGTTGTATTGTCCATGTTTTTTCATGAATGCTTATATATTGTACTGTTGTGCCCGTCTTTTACTTTTTTTGTGAATTTGCATTGCGCACAAATTTTCACAAATGACTTGCAAATGGGTGTTTGCACTGTGTGAGGTAATAGCGAAAATAGCGGTTACAGTAAGTTACATTCTCAATTTGTGAAACTATTTTGTTAATATTTTTTTAACTGTAACGCAGAAATATTTGCAATGATGGCATATTGAAAAAGCTCTTATGGACATTCGCAGAGCGAATAAAAATTCACAATTCTGTTTGCACATGAATTACACCACTCTTATGCAGCTTTATAGATATAACCATGCAAAAGTCAAATATGTTCGCTGTGCAAACCATTCTGCACTGTGCGGGATTTTTCTGCTCTGGCTTTTTGGAGCATAAATAATAGATTCTAATTTTTCAAGATTTATTTTACCCTGATGCTCAAACCTGTCCAGGTCATGTATAAGTCAGTGGTAGATGTTCCTATCCCACTTTGAGAATTTCATGGTCTGTGCTGGGTTTAGCCCGATAATCCTAAAAGTTCTGGGTTTTAACCCGAAAAAATAGATTGATTCACAAGAAAAGCAAGAAAAAAATACCATACAATTCGAGTTTTTGCTCAATTTTATTGAGTTTTTCTGCTATCCAATTTAGTCAAGCTATTTTAATGTTAAATAAAGCAAAATCGTGGATGGGAGTTTGCTCGAGCTTTATTTAATAAAAAAAATTGACAGATTTGGATTTTAATAAATAGCCCCCTTAAGGTATCAAGGTCCAAATTAAAGAAAAATCCCTTATTGGAAAACCTCAGGTCTCAAGCATTCTAAATAAAAAATCCTATAACTGTAGTATCATTTCAAAGGGTCATGACTGCTTTTTAGTTCTAAATAATAGTTTTTAAGTAACGTTTAACAAGACTGTTTGAGTTAAGAACAAGTATTGGACAACAAATGCAGAAAAGCACTTGTCTATTACAGAGTGAAGCCTGCAGCTAAACAATTACTACAGATACTTGTGCTACCACTTTGATAAAGACTTTCTAAAGATGTAATGTCTTCATAACAGGGTTAAGCTGGCCATAGACGTAAAGATTTTTGAAAGATCCAATGGTTATCGTGAGACCACGATTGTCTCAAAACGATCGTTTAAATGCCTGATGTGTCCATCAACTAAAAAGACCATTTCAGGCGATATTGCCAGCAAAACTGAAGGATCGCAGCCTGCTTGACCTGCAAACATAGGTAGATTGCATGGGGACCGATAAAGATTGTCTAACCTGGCCGATCAATCTTCAGACCGATGTCGGACGAAAAATCGTAAGATGAACGATTGTTTGTATCCCACTAACCGCACGATAATTTGACAGATTGGTCGGACTTCCCTACGATCAGTCTTTCTGCGGGGAAGATCGTTGCGTCTATGGGGAGCTTTAGAGTGATTTTGAAACACCAGCACTTTTTAATGCAAGCAACACACATCTATGGTACAAGTTTCACTATATGGATGTATGTACAATACTGTCTAGTGGGACTATTGCCTTTGTCAGTGCACTTTCTTATAGATTTAACATATGGTGGAACAGCTTGAATAAAATTAATCTTAATAAGTAAAATTCAAAGTTATTTGTATCCAAAGATATTCTGTACACTTTTAGCATACTGTATAGCTGATTTGGGTGCCAGTCGTCCAACCAGTGTGGGCAAGTGATACAATTATGCAGAAACTGTGGGAGAAAAACATATGGGTAAAAAAACATGCGGAATTGCATGCACAATTTCACTTAACACATTTCACTTGCACACACATTTCAACCTTAAAGATTTACAGAGAGATGTTTGTTTTTTAAATGCTGCAAAACCTTAGCCTTCAAACCCTTGTAGGGGAATTTCTTCTAAAAATGAAACTAACACCTGTCATTTAAAGGAACATTGGATTATTTACATAAAATTAACCCTTGATTATGTTGCTTTTTGCGTTAAGTTTGCTTTCTTTTATGAGTGTTGTCCTTCAATAGATGCATAGGGTTACCACATTTTTTAAATATTCTTACTGGCCAATGGGGCAGTGACACACAAGGAGGTGGGGCGATGATGTAAATGAGTGGGATGATGATGGTGAGGAGAGATGACATCACCAGACATCCGAGAGAGTCTTTAGCTAGGATAAAGAGTAACGGTGGCTGATAAAAGCTGCTTATTGGCCCATGTATGGGGCCCTCCGACGGGATTTACCGATCGATATCTGCCCGAAAGTCAGACAGATGTCGATCAGCCGGGACTAAAAATCCCGTTGGATCACGGCCTCATCTGTTCGTTGATGCAGTCCCGCGATCCGACCGTCCATATGGCCTCCATTATGATCTGATCGTCGGGCCCTAGGGATCCCCTCAAGGTGGGCATATCGTGGAGAGATCCGCTCGTTTGGCGACATCGCCAAATGAGTGGATCTCTCCGTGTATGGCCACCTTAAAGGAAAACTATACCCCGAAAATGAATTTTTGAGCAACAGTTTATATCAAATCAAGTGACATATTAAAGAATCTTACCTACCTGTAAAATATATTTAAGTAAATATTGCCCTTTTACATCTCTTGCCTTGAACCACCATTTCATGATGGTCTGTGTACTGCCTCAGAGATCACCTGACCAGAAATATTTAAACTCTAACTGTAAAGGGAAGAAGTGTTGAAGCAAAAGACAGAACTCTGTCTATTAATTGGCTCATGTGACCTAACTTTATGGTATTTTTGGTATGTTTGTGTGCACCGTTGGATCCTAGGATCCCAGGAGGCTGTCCTTATTTTTTAAAATGGCTATTTTCTATTTATGATTACCCAATGGCACATGCTGCTAAAAAGTGTATTATTATGAAAATGGTTTATTTACATGAAGCAGGGTTTTACATATGAGTTGTTTGATGCAATATCTGTTTATAGAGACCTACATTGTTCAGGGGGTATAGTTTTCCTTTAAGAGACTGGTAAATTGTTACTGGTTGGGAGCGTAAGGGGCAGATCAGGGGTGGGCTAGGAGTATTACAAATTTACTGGAAAAGTACTAATACCAGCCCTGGCAGGTGTTTTCCCAGCTAGGTCGGCCTGGTGGCAACCCTATACATGCACCATGTCTGCTGGTCTGTACCATGTAGTAAGCATTATAGTTATCCAGAATCTCAGATGGTGGGGCTTCCAATTGTTAATGAACTCAAATCATTACGTTTAGAGAGACAGAAAGCATTGTTTTGTTGAAACAGTAATTATTTCTGCCTGTTGAATTTTTGAATGGGGTTGTATTATTAAAGAATATATTTTTTTATTTAAAGTGATATTGACACAAAAAAATAAATTTTAACAGATGAATGTACATTTAGGGGCCGATTTACGAAATTCACGTGAAATTATCGAAGTTCGATAAAATTCGAATAACGATCGTACAAATTTTTCATATATTCTAATTTGGCCTCTTCGATCATCGAATACCAAATTATCGAATAGATCGAATGATCGTATATTCGATAATTCGATCATTTGATGAGCGAAGGAATCAAAATTTTTTAATTATTCGAGTGCCTACTTCGCCAGCTTGAACCTACTGAATTGCAATAGAAGCCTATGGGAAACCCCCCATAGGCTTCTGAGACAAAGGAGCAAATTTACTATTATTCCCCAAAATTAGCTCGACCAAATTTGATAAGCATTCGACCAACGAATGCTTATCGAATTGTTTTAGGCTAGCATTTTGCTTGCTATTCGATTTCTCGATGAATTCGTACAATACGGATACCGATCGTTCGATTTCACAAAAAATATTGAAATTTCCTTCAAGTGTCCGGAAAATTTGTATGATTCGAACGATCGAATGCTACGATCGTACGAATGGTATTCGAGCAGGACATAGCCTCAGAAGCCTATGGGGAGCTTCTATTACAATTCGGTAGGTTCATTCTGGCGAAGTAGGCAGTCGAAAATGTTGATACCTTCGATCATCGAATGATCGAATTGTCGAATATACGATCATTCGATCTATTTGATATTCGATGATCGAAGAGGCCAAATTTGCATATCAGATTTCACAAAAAATTTGTACGATCGGTATTCGATCGAATTCGATCGAACTTCGATCATTTCACGTGAATTTCGTAAATCGGCCCCTGACTGTCCCATCTCAGCCTGTTAGTTACAGTTTCTAAGGTTAACAAACTCCTGCTGCACAAATATGGCAGTCCCCTCCTAAAGGAACATGGGGCAACAGACAGGTAATGTAAAAGCATCATGCAAATACTTTATGGCAAAGTTAAGGCCCCCATACACGGGCCGACAGACCCAGTCGGTAGCTTATTGGCCCGTGTGTGGGGCCATCGGACGGGGATCTCGATCGGGCAGGTTAAAAAATCCTGTCAGATCGCAGCCGCATCTGTGAGTGTATGTGGTGCTGTGATCCGACCGCCCCTTTCGGATGCATATGATTCAATCGTTGAGACCTAAGGCCCACGATCTGATCAGCCACTTCAATGTGGGGAGAGATCTGCTTATTTGGCAACAGCTACAGACAAGCAGATCTCTGGTCTGTGGCCACCTTTAGAAGTAGCCAATATTATAATAGATATAAAAAAGAGTTTAATTTCGGGTGTCAGTATCTCTTTAAGCTAGAATTGCTTTGTTCACTGAAGCGAAAAAGTGCAAAACACACACACACACAGTGCAACAGGGCTGCAATGACTGAAAAAGCTAGCCTGTCTGCCTGACCAAAAGACACAAAATGTTCCTGATGTCTTCAGACTCTGGGGGAGCCAGGTGATCCCTCATCTTCCTGGCCAAATTCTATTCATTGCTTCTCCTTTTTATATTTTTTATATATCTAATCAACGCATGGTTGCTTGGGTAATTTGGAGAAGCTGGAGAGCTGCTAAAAAAAATAACTCTACAACCACAATTATTCTCTCTACATCAGACTAAGTTAATGTAAAGGCAAACAACCCATTGACAAGACACTCTTTCACCCTATTGAAAATGTCTTTTCTGTAACAGATGAACTCTGCAAAATGTTATTCTTAAACCTGCTAGAGCCAATAATAATAAAGTTGCCCTCATAAATATTTCCTCTTGAATTAATTATATCTCTTTCTTACTTTTTAATTAAATAAATGGTTTTTGCCTTTTATTTATTTAAGAATTATATTCAAATAAATGCTTTGTGACTCTGCTCCAGGATATTTGCTTTCTGCAAGTTTTGCTTAGCAATCTTCCACAATGCGTGTTCTAAAAGTAGATGAGAAACCTTGTTGATTGGACACATGAATTTGGCAGTGACGCATAGACCAGAAGAGAATGTCAATACCCAGGTACGACTGATTTTTATCAATAAACCTGCTGTGTGAGAACAATGAGGCATAACGTAACCACCCTATGCATTACCTATAAACGATTATAAGTGTTTGGCTTTGTGTCAAGCTGTTCTTTGGAATGTGTTTTCTTTTACATTGCACTGATGGATTTACAGACGCAACATGGGCCTGATAGGGGACATTTAACCACATAATACATAAGATTACTTTATCTCACTTTAAACAATTAAAGGAGAGGGAAAGGTCTTTTAACTCGGGGGGGGGGGCCAAAAGTGCAAGTGATCGCATTTTCTTACCAAAACCCCAGGCCTGTGCTCCTATCAGGAGAACACTGCACCGGCCCGGGAGTCTTCCAGCAAGCACCACTGGGTGATCAGCTTCTGGATTCTTCTTTTTTCTTGTGACTGCACATGAGCAGTATCGCGAAAAGCTATACTTTAAGTAAAAATTTGGCTATTTCGTTCTACTGAGCATGCGTCTGTCCCAGCAATTTGAAGGTAGAAGAAGCCGGAATACGTTCACTCCGTGGTGGACGCTGGAAGACTCCCGGGCCGGTGCATTTTTTATTATGCACATCCTATTAACCAAGTTTTTATTTTTACACTATACAATTCATTTAAGCTCTGGTAGAATCCTCCTCTTGCTCACTCCTAAAAAAACCTGTTCATCCCCTGCTAATATGTTAGCTGACTACTAAAGGGGGTGTCAAAAATAGAAAAATAAAGTCTGTATTTCTGATGTACTGAAAACTGTATTTCTGATGTATCTGAAAACACCTAGAAGGAAAAAAGTTCAAGTTGTAAGTTCAACAACCCCTTTAAAGAAGAAGGAAAGGTTAAAACTAAAAGCCTTATCAGAAAGGTCCACCTAATTATACAAGTAAACCCTCAAAGTAGTGCTGCTGTCAAAAAGAAAAGAGTCCACTGTCAAAAGAAACACAGCATTTCTTTCCTTCTATTGTATACACATGGGCTTCTGTATCAGACATCCTACCTTCAGCTTAAACCTCCTCAGAAGAGGCACGTGCCTAGGGCGTAAAATTTGGGAGTGCAAGCACATTCTTTCACTGTTGCGTACCCCATGTCCAGCTGAGCGAGTTCTGCTCTCCAAACAACAAAGTTTGCAGATGTGGCAGGCCGGGGTTGCCTGTGGTGCCCGGCCATTCTGGCCCTGTCCTGTTCAGAGCCTACTTACTAGAACAGTACTGGGGTCCCACCCTTGAACCTAAGGGCTAATTCTCAAACCTTTGCCCACATTTGCACTTCTATCTGTGCCTGAATGTTACCCAGCCCCTTATATTGTAACCGCTACAGAGCAGGGACTTCTTTCCTACTGTGTTTCTTACCACATGGCACTTAAGCTCTGTGTATATATACTGATTTAATTTATTTATTATAATGCTTGTGTAAACCTTTTTATAATGAAAATTTGAACAACACTGCGTACCAAGTAGCACTTATACACACAACATTTTAAGCCTTGTTTAAAGCTTGCATTTTTTTTCTTATATCATAGAACTAAATGGGAATTTATTATGGGCATTATGGGCCTAGTTGAACTATTGCTAAATGCCCAGAATTGCTTATGGTTTTGCAGTTTTTAATATTTTCCGGGGAAAGTTGTTTTCCCCCTCAAAAAATTGTTTGTATTGCACATATATTCTTTAAAAAATTTTTATAAATAAATACATATATAATACATCATTGTAAAAAAAAACAAAGAATTAAAAAAAAGATTATTCTGAAAATACCTAATTATTGTTATTATTTTATACAGTACCATTTTTTAGATCAATACAGATCAATATGCCAAATCAGATTTACAATGTTTTAGAGCAAGTCAAATATAAAATAATAATCAGTACTTGACTTGTTCTATCCTTCCCATTGTGGCTGTAAAGTAATGTCCCTACAACATACAAAAGTTTGCATAGGGAATCACATTTACTGCATTTTCCCTCCTTTCTTAATAAACTCCCTCCATCTTTCCCTCCATTCTACTTAGACACAGTCTTCTCCTAATTCCTTAATTTGTCCTGCAGACCCTAAACAACCAATTTTCTTTTGGTTTTTCCACTCTCTTTATTTTCCTCCCCACCTTCTCTAACTTACCCCCTCAGGGTATCTTTTGTTTTTCTCCAGACTGTCTACTTGTAAACCTTTGTTATCTGTCTTTTATTACTCCCCATGTCTTGACTCAATACTTTTGTTATACTTTGTTACATGTTACAATATCCATAACTTTGTACCAAAACACAACACATCAGGGCCAATGTCCAAATTGAAAAACTTTCAGCAATTTTAGCATAAACTATATTTTCTTACACAAAATGTCCTCAGATTGTAAAATAAACTATTTAACTAGACATGATATATTGTGATTTACTGCCACATCCCTTTGCCTTTTACACATTTACAAATACAGGTGGGGGATCAATTATCCAGAAACCCATTATCCAGAAAGTTCCAAATTAAGGAAAGGCCATCTCCCATAGACTTCTTTTTATCCAAATTTTTAAAAATAATTTCCTTTTTATATGGAATAATAAAACAGTGCATTTTATTTTATCCTAGCTACAGTAAGATATAATTAATCCTTATTGGAAGAAAAAACAGCCTATTGTGTTGATTTTTACATATCTAATAGACAACCTATAATGGTGTAACGCCATGCCCCCTTCATCGCAGGTCGTGATGGTGGAGTTAGCAGGCGCCATCTTCTTCCCATCGGTGTTTGGCGGTGCAAAGTTTGAATCGGAAAACGTTGTGACTTTCAGCGCATGCGCAGTAGAGCTGAACTGGCAAATGCGCATGCGCTGCCAAGTGACGAAGAATGCAGGAAGAAGATGGCGCCTGCAAACTCCACGGTCAGGACCTGCGCTGAGGGGGTAAGTACCAACTTAGGGGCATTTGCCTGGGGGGGGATAGGCGGAGGGGAAGGGGCTATTGAAAATTTTTACTTTTGGAGGGTATTTTTCAGTCAAAACTAATTTTCAGGTTAAAAAAAGTAGAAAAATATGAGTTTTTTATAAAAATATATTTTTGCATTTATTATACCCGAGGCTGGAATTAGCTTGAAAATACACCATCTAAAACTTGTTGAGGTCATGTAGAAGTCAGTGGCAGAGGCCCCTTGAACCATTTGATGATGTTCGTAGCTTTCATGATGTTTGAGGTGTTTCGTTGGTTCTTGTTCGAAAACTTGATCAATTCAATCTGTTTTAGGTTGTGATCATGAATTCAGTGATTTGAGTTTTTTCCATTCTAGTTTTTTCCTAAATTAGAAACCTCGATTAATTTGATTTTTCAGGTTGATAACGAATCAGAGCACGAATCAAAGATCACATCCATCTTGGATTTGGCTGTAGTCTGCACCTCATGCCAGAAAAAAAATGCAGTGTGATGGGCAGAGCTTAGTGTCTGTGGGTGCAAGGCAGCCCTGTCCTTACAGTCTGCGATACTGTTTACTATATACTATTCTGTAATATAATAAAAACAAACAAAACAAAATGAAAAACAAATTGTATTTTTGTAAACCTTTTAAAAAAAAGTAAGCATTCAAGTGTTGACTTTACTGTTGCTTCTGTTTACTGATCTTTATTTATTGTAAATGTTTTAGTCCCAAAACTCTATGTTGCTCATTAATTACTATGCTCCTGTAACCTTATGCATATTCTTGCAGGCCACTTTATAAGTGTAAGTAACTATTTGCTACACAACCCTTTCATACTAAGGGCACTGGAGATTGCCATCACTGTTCTTATAATCTATGCAAAATGTATGCATAAGCAGAACTGGTTTATTTGCATACTAGCCAAATATCTCAAGGTAATAATGAAGCTCTTCTTACTTAATTACTCCTTATATTCAGATCAGGTATGCAAATAAGTATATTATTCTTTGAGGGCAAATTTTAGTGAATACTTTTATCTTAAGCAAATTAAATTTGGCAAAAGAAAAGAAAAAAGAAACTGACCTTGTTGTTTTTCAACCCTGCCCTCAGGCCCATTCATCAGTGAATGTTCTCAGGATCTCTTTACAATAACATAGTAGTATGAATTAATGTCTTATCCACTCTGTAACTCACTTGCATTCTGCAAGTGGAGCATGAAGTTAAATACGTGGATTGCTTTAATGAGAAAATGTCACCTGCCAGTTTCAGTGGGTGACTTAAGATACAGGTATGGGATCCCTTACCAGAAACCTGTAATCTTGAATGTTCCAAATTACAGGAAGAGCATTTCCCACGGATTCATTTTTAAACCAATAATTCAAATTATTTCCTTTGTATCTGTAATATTAAAACAGTGCTTGACCTGTACTTGATCACAATGAAGATATAATTAATCCTTATTGCAAGTAAAACAATCTTATTGGGTTTATTTAATATTTAAGTGATTTTTTAGTAGTCTTAAAGTAAGGAGATCCAAATTAGAGAGTGACCCCTTATCTGGAAAACCAAAGGTGGCAAGCATTTTGGATAACAGGTCCATTACCTGTATGTAAGGAACGCTTAGCTTGGTGGTCTAGAGGTCTACCCATTGGCATGTAGGGGTGCCCACCGCATGCGTCTGTCTCTGTCTGTTGCCAGTTCCTCTATGGCATGCGCGCCGGGCGAAATTCAAATTTATAAAAGAGGAATTCAGTCTACAGAGCCTTGCCCGTTGTTAGGTTCTATTTAGAAAGTTCCTGGGTGTTTAATCCTTGTGATTTCCTGCCTGATCTTCTGATATTGACCCTTGCTTTGACTGACTACTCTGATTCTCTCCAACCCTGACCCATGACTGTTTGTGACTATTTGCCTTCCTGCTTGACTTTTCTGCTCTCTCCAATCCTGATCCTGGCCTTTCTGACGATTCTGCTCTGCTTGTGCTGTCCCGGCCCACCTATTCCACTCTGTGGTGTCTGGTGGTGTTCTTCAATTTAGTTTGGGTTCTGGATTTTGGGTGCCGTTTGTGACACTGTACTTGTGTTCTCCTAGACAAATGGATCAAAACTATTTGGCATTTCATGTAGATCTCTACAGTGCAGGTATGTGATCACTAATATATAAACCAAATCTAGAAAGCTCTGAATTGTGGGAAGGCCATATCCCATAAAGTCCATTTTGAGCAAATTTTAAAAATTATTCTCTGTGACAATAAAAGAGTACCTTGTACATGAGGGGGAGACTTAACTGCACAAATCCATATAAATGCATGTTATTAGCAAAATAAATATTTAAAGGAGAAGGAAAGGCAAATAATAAATAAGCCTCTAATCAAAGTTTTGTGGCAAAGCGACTTACACATCCTTTGAAAAGTTTTCTCCATGCTATGTATTGGAAGAAGTAGCGCTGTTATGCAGACTGCAGCCGGTGACGTCATGCTGCACACTGTCTGCTAATAATTAATGCACAATACAGAGATGGAGGTGAGGGGAAGTGCCCGTTACTTTTCCAAGATGGCGCCCGCCTTCCTAAATAAGCGCTGCAAATGAGGAGATTCTTTACAGATCATTACAGTGACTTGAAAACTTAGCAATTTCAGAGGTCTTGGGGACTACAATACTGGGAGATAAGTATTAAATGTTGCCTTTCGTTCTCCTTTAAGGGGGTTTATCTCATTATTTTATTTGAAAAAACCATGAACTGATTAGACCTAATTTATTAATAAGAAAACCTTGAAAGATTCAGATTGAGGAAAAAACTTGATAAAAACCTGAACTGTCTGAATTTTGTGGACTTTTTTTTTGGGCTAAACTCATCGCAAACCACAATAACTTCAAATTGAGATTGGTGCCTCTCCCATTGACTTATATAGGACCTTGCTGGGTCTGAGCTGGCGGATTTTCGGATTCTGGCTTTTTTCAGCTTTGGGGTATAATAAATCTCAATAAATTCTGTTTTGTTTTTTTTTTAGAAGATTAAAATTTTTACCCCAAGTTTTAGTGATGCCTAAATGATTTTTAGCTTGGTGATCAAAATTTCCTAAAGATCCCTTTTCTGAAAACCCCCAGATGCCAATCATTCCAAATAATTGATCCTATACCTGTAGTACCCTTTATAACTTACAAGCATTTTGTATTTTAGATGCCCATAGTGTTTCTTTAATTTGCAAACCTATCAGTGTCTACACTACACTACATGATTTGAAGGAAAAGCACACAAGCACTTATAGCATATAGAGAAAATCAAGGTAGTGAAGGGCAAATTTGTCCTGTTTCATTGAAAAATTTGCTAAGCAAGTAAAATTCACAAAATGTGTTGAAGCCACACACATTTTTTTTGCATTGAAAACTGGAAAAAATGTGGTTCATGACTACATGCAATTGCTAATTAAGGATTCCCAATCATACTTTGATCATTGTCTATGACCAGAATACATTAGGGAATTTTGGATTTTCTAGGAAGCTCGGCAATATTTAATTTCAACAAGTCCTCCTGCTTTCTTGCCCTAATGCTGTATTCACTTTACTTTAGATCTGTCTCTAGTGTTACAACTAAATCGGCGGGGAGGTGGCCCGTGACTTAGTGGGAGGTGGAGCCATGAAATAGTGACTGAGTGGGGGCAGGATGTGAAGTCAAAAGCAGGGCTATGAAGTCCCAATCTCAGGGAATCATGCCAGTTTTCCTAATCTGGAATACCATGCAGGCAGTTTTGACCCAGACAGCCCTTCAAAAAACCAGCCTGTTTGGGTCAAAGCCATATGGGTGTCAACCATATCTGTCTCTCTATTTGAAAACTTTATGTTCATTAAATGAATTGCATCTAGGGCTGTTTTTGAAGCCCTAATGCCCAGTAGGTCAAAATAACAAGCATGAAATGGGATTGCCTACTAGTTCCCATGCCCCCCACAGTATAAACTTTTTCAACATACCTCCCCCAAAAAATATGATTAGATTAGAATATGTATTATTATTATTAATAATAATAATAATATGTATTTATATAGCGCCAACATATTTGGGATCACTGGAATGTAGTCAGTAGATCGAATTCATTGTATAATGAATTCACTGCTACACTCTACAAGCCTTTGCAGTTGCCAGGTCAGAATTTTAAATCCTTCATTACATTTACCTATGAACTAAAAAAATTATTCTATGAAACTAAGGAAGAAAAAATACAAACAATTTACATACATTCACGTAATTGCTTATCTTAACTTGATCCAACCCTGACAATGTTCTGCATAGCTTTACATTTTGATAAGGAACTACGGTATGTAGACTTTATAATACAGATTCATTTATTGTATTTTTCTTGGGACAAAGGTTTCTTGCAGGTTACACATTTAGGGAAAAGAAAGCACTGTCTTTCTACTCGCAGTGCAGCACAATTCTTCACTTGTATTGTGTCTAGTGTTTTTGTATGTTAGGCAATATTACACAAAATGTAACTACAGGCACAGTGCAGTGTTAAATTATCCTAAGACAAGAGTGGAGGCTTTCTAGACCTGAGTATGGAGACAATTATTTATCAATGCTATAAGACTGGCGGTAAAGCACTATTTTGTCCTCCACAAGGTCTATCGGAAGGTGCTAGTAAGCCAATAGATCCAGGACACAAGCTCCACATTCCATATCGCCTGTTCCAATAGCCTGTATCTCCCTGCTGCCATTGGACTTGAAGAGACCATTTTGACTAATTGCCAACAAAGTCTGTATTTGTTTCAGAATCGGCAAAATAGTGGAAAAA
>CM044439.1:75443771-75468607 GCA_024363595.1 Xenopus borealis
GGTTATGGTGGAGATGGACCAATAAGAGATAGTTCAGTTCTACTATTTGTGGAGGTAAGAAAGCCTATATTCAGTCTTCCAAGGTTATTAGTTCCCAAGATGCCCATATCTTTAAGTAGAGCAATGCCATATGGCAAAATGCCTTAGCTGAAAATATTCAAAGAGCTTTTGGGTATTTTGGGGTAGTTTTTGAGCTTAATCTTCAAAAGATGAGATCTCCTTTGTTAGAGGATGTAGCAGGTCCCTTATTCTTTGAATGTCCATATCTTTCCATATATTGGTGAAGAAAGAATGAAATTCTGGTTTTCCTGAGCCACCCAGTTTACAAGGTCTTGTTTAAGTGTCCTGAGAGAAACTGTGATCGGGGGTGTTTCAAACAGATTTGAAAGCTTTGGCAGTATTAACATTTTAATTGCTGAGATCCTCCCAAACCAAGACAAAGAAAAGGTATCCCATTTCTGTAAGAGTTATTTAATTGTTTGGATCATAGGAACAAAATTGTATCTGTAAAGGTCTAAATATGTTGGGGTAATATGTATGCCTAAGTATGAGATTGAGTCAGTTTGCCAACGCTAGTGGTGTGCTTCTTGGAGATGTAACAAACAAGTGAAAGTTGTGCTCACCAGTAATTTAAAACCATTAGGCGGGGGTGCAATGAGGCTGTGACCACAAAATACATATGCAGTAGACAAATACAAAAGGTCCTCTGCACTCAACCCATTATCAATATATTTAAGATAGGGATGCACCGAATCCAGGATTCGGTTCGGGATTCAGCCAGGATTCGGCCTTTATCAGCAGGATTCGGATTCGGCCGAATCCTTCTGCCTGGCCGAACCGGATCCTAATTTGCATATGCAAATTAGGGCCAGGGAGCTAAATCACGTGACTTTTTGGCACAAAACAAGGAAGTAAAAAATGTTTTCCCCTTCCCACCCATAATTTGCATATGCAAATTAGGGTTCAGATTCGGTTCGGTATTCGGCCAAATCTTTCGGGAAGGATTCGGGGGTTCGGCCGAATCCAAAATAGTGGATTCGGTGCATCCATAATTTAAGACATTGAGACATTTTGTGCATACAGCTACTAAAAAATGCCTTAGCTTTTAAACAAAACAGGGATTCTTTGTCCATATATTGCAATATATTTAAGCTGGCCAACTACGTCAAAGTCATCTCATATCTGTCCAGTCCTACTCTCTTACTGCATCTGATTCATTAAGAATTCTATTACTTCATTATACATTTTGCAACTTACTTGCTGCTTTCAAAGTAAAACTCCCTAACTTGGTTGCCCTTTATCTGAATCTTGCCATCCTACTAAAGTGAAGTAAAGAGAATCCCAGCAGAGATTAGTGTAAACAATGCTATAAAGTAGAATAATAATTACTTCTATATGTTAGTTCTGATTGTGAAGTGTGGTTCCTTGGATCACAATTTTAAAAAGCTAAAGCATTTTATATTTCATTGATACCACTTGACACTTGTTTTGTTTAAACTTATAGTTCAATATATTATATTATATATGTAATATAAAGTATTTTATATTTCATTGATACCACTTGACACTTGTTTTGTATAAACTTATAGTTCAATATATTATATTATATATGTATCATATGTATCATATATAATATAGATAGATATAATATATAATATGATCTATTTTGTGATTATATATTATTATTATTATTTTAATATTATATATTAATGTAGAGCTAAACTTTTGAAGACTGTGTACAAGAAAGCAAAATTAATATCTTTGTGACGACAAAACTGCCATTTAAATTAGCTAGTAAGTAAAGTGAACAGAGACAAATCGTATCTAATGTGTAAACCTCATTGTGTGTGCACAATAGGCCCAGCCCTAAACAATTACATCAGGGCATAATGATGCAACAAGCTAGACGTGTGCCTGACTTGCAGTGCACCTACTAGTTCTCATTATTATGGTAATGGGTTATTGACAAGCTTGCACATATATGGGCAAGCCATTTACCATCAAATTACTTTACCCTCAAGATACAAGATTCTCAATGTTTTAAACAGTGTCATTAGAAGTAGAATGCATTATTGCAAGTACTGATACTGTGGAAAAATGGTCAAATACCTCAAGATGACCATACACAAGCTGATTTGAGCTGCAGGTTCAGCCCCTTCAGACCAAGCTGGAAACTTATTTTGCCTGACTACCTTCCCGACAGATATCTGTCAGAAAATTGGCTAGATGTGTAACAGGAAAATCCTGTTGAGCAAGGACCACATTGGTGTGTTATCCAATGTCTGATTTTGCCCAACATATAGGTAATAAAAGTAGGCCAAACATGCACATCTTAATTTGTATCCAGACTGAGCCAGCAAGGTAAAGACATGTCAAAGGAAGCCCAGATTTTGACCATCTCCAACTCTAATGTTACCCGTTTCAGCATGTAGTGCAACCAGAGCCACATACTGAGAGATGCACAGCTGCAGTAGGCACACTTTGAGGTTGGCAAGCTGCTTTGTGGGTAAAAAGCATGCTTTGTGACTATTTTTGCATTTTGCCACACCAAAGTAAATGTATTTATTGTCCCTATTCTAAGGGCCCGTGCAACAATATAGAAAAATAGGTTAACATGTTAGTAAGATACTTTAAAGATCCAGTAAAAATGTTTATTTAAGTTCTTCCTGCATAAGCAGAAGTCTTATTTGAATCATAATGTTTCACGCCCTATGGGTGTGTGGACAGAGATGAATGGAATATGACTACAAAAACCTAGTAGTAAGGCAATTGTATTTCAAATGGCTTATCAGTTATTTGCTATGCAAATCGAGCCTTAGAGGTGTGCATGACAACCTCCACAGCTGCCAATTTGTTTATTTCTAGAAATAAGATTGCAGCTTCAGAAGCAAAAACATCTTTTTAACACATGCCAACTAAAAGAATATTAAATTTAATGTATATAAGACACATTATTGGTTATTTGCCACCGAAAGTGGCAGATATACAGCTGTGTGCAAGTGTAAGGAGCTGTGATTGCTTTGATGAGAAACCATACAGTTGCCAGATATTAGGAAACAATGAAATGCATGTTTCAGTTAACAAACAACAACTTTAGAATAAAGCATTTCATTAAAATAGAAGTGCTGTTCTCAAGAAGTAAATTTATACACATGATGCATTGTTCTCTGAAGGCATAATTTGTTAGTAAAATGTTCCTGTTTCTAGAAGCATAAAGGAAAAGTTAAAGGGATAGCAATGTAATAACAAGGTCATCTGGCTTCTTGTGTTAACAGAGGGTGGAGTGTTGATGATGGAAAGCTAATTGCAGGTACAAATCATTCTATAAAATCAATAAAATTCTTTCATTTCAATGTTATAACCATTGTTATGGAAACAGTTAAAAAAAGGCTGCTGTTGCATTGGTCAAATAGTATTCTATGCAGAGATGCCCCCAACTATTAAGGCACTTTTGGAAATACTGCAGAATGTGCTAAAATATACTTTACAGGGGTTTTAATTGTATTGTTATTTCTATTGGTATTCATCATTCTATTCAGGTTACTTATTAATGATTTTCAATTCTGACATGCCAGCTTCTGCCTGATTGCTAGAGTAAGTAAGCCCTTGCAACCAGATAGCTGTTAACATTTCAAGAATAACTTTGGTATGTTTATTCATGGCACATCTATTCATGGCATTTTCACTAGCTATGTTGATGTTGTCATAGTTGTGATGCTTTGGAGATATATTTGATACTACCCTTTCCTTCATCAGTCACACTAGTTACTTTTTCTTTAACAATACAGCCAAACTCTGTTCCTGTCTAATCCTTATCTCTTACTGCTCATCCTCAACCTTTTGAAAAGTAATAATGTCATAATGACAGGGACAGGACCAATTTAATCCTGTATCACATAGCTTTTGTCTGTAGATATATATATTAATGTATTCATATTTAATTACTTACAGTCTGTACTAATCATACACCCCACAACTGCTTATATAATAAATTTGCGAATCACCTGTGAAAATTCACTTGTGCAAGCTTTAACGCTGGCGACAAAACTTTTGACGATGGCGTCAAAATTTGCAGTTTCGTGAATTGGCTGAAATCCGCCCATCACTAATGAGAACTTATGTTGAACATACATTCATATATATATAAAAACTGCCGTTGTAGACTGCACACACTGAGCTTGGTTGATACCTGGGTGCCCACGCAAGTGAGATACAAACGTAAGCCAAAGGTGATGGCACTCACAGGATTTAAGCAAAATAGCCAAAAATGTAAAAAAAAGGAAGTTTATTGATTCAACGTTTCGGTCCCACACAAGGACCTTTGTCAAGGAAACACAGTGCAGTAATCCAATACAACATTGGATTACTTTAGATCATTGGATTACTGCCTTAGATCTTATGATCTAAGGAGGCCCTGACAAAATGTTGGCCCATTGGTCTATTACCCATTCAGGCAAGCATATCTAGGATTCACACCAGATTTCACCCTAACTGACCTTCTTTCTGGGTTTTCAGGGATATTTAGAAGAGCAAAAGGTATTCATTACAAGTATCTCCCTGCTGGCCTGCAGGCTGAGCACCCCATCCACTGCTCCAGTGGTATCTCCAACTGGCCTTCATGCTGAGCGCCTCATCCACTGCTCCACTAGTATCACCGTGCTGGCCTTCAGGCTGAGCACTCCATCCACTGCTCCAGTGGTTTCTCCCTGCTGGCCTTCAGGCTGAGCATCCCATCAACTGCTTCAGTTATAAGACTCTGCTAGACTTCAAGCTGAGCACCCCATTCACTGCTCCAGTGGTATCTACCTGATGGCCTTCAGGATGAGCACCTCATCCACTGCTCCACTGGTATCTCCCTGCTGGCCTTCAGTCTGAGCGCTCCATCCACTGCTCCAGTGGTATCTGCCTGCTGGCCTTCAGGCTGAGCACCTCATCCACTGCTCCACTGGTATCTCACTGTGGCCTTCAGGCTGAGCACCCCATTCACTTGTTATATCTTCCTGCTGTCCTTTAGGCTGAGCACCCAATTCACTGCTCCAGTGCTAGGCTGAAATGTAATAATTAGAAATGACGTGCTTAAAATGTGGTATCCCACAATTTGTAACAGCTTTTTTTCTTTGCATCTTGAAATGCCTATTTGAAAGAGAGAACCCTAGTGTCCTCCAGTTGGTAAATAGAAAGGAATACAACACATAAGCAACTGTTATGAAACATTGTGGAACTTGTGATATGTATTTATGTTATTTTCTACTTGTGCATGCAGCCTTGTACGTATATTAGTTATAGTTATTACATTTTATAATAGAGCCTGCCATAATTTGCACATTTTACAGCTCATTACGCATTAGGGTCATATTTATCACTCGTTTTGACCCATCAATATATTAATTAATTAAATATCCTATAAAAGTGAATAGAGAGCTGTGAAATGTCCCTCTGGTGAACTGTGACAAGCTCTCTTCCCACCCTTTGATAAACACACACCATTGTCCTGTTTTTATAATTGCTGATCTTATGACTGGGCATGAGTGCATATCAGTGTTTTGGTCTGTAAATGCTGTCTAAGCTATCATTTCTGAACACAATCTCTCATCCTTTGCAGAAGGTGTCTGCCCCTGTTGGGCCATGTGTCCTCCCTCTGCCCCGTCAATGGTGTGCAAATATCTCAGTAACGAGTGAATCTGTGTTTACACTCTGTGCATTGTTGCATTTGGTAAGTGTATCATTGTAACAATTTAAGTTTGTATTCAAGTGTGTAGTAGTTTGTGAAGGGAGGTTAAAGGGGTGACATTAGGGGTCAACAACCCTATGTAGGAGAGGGCACTAATGAGCTTTTTTGGACTTTTTGCAAGTTAATTTACTTGCACTAGGGGGCTAGCAGCTAGACAAAGCAAAAGGTTCATTAACACCCTCACTACCACATTAGCCCAAAGGGGTTAGATCCTTTAACCCTGCCTGACACACTTGTTCTAAATCACTCATGTTGGATTAACCCCCATAGAGTGCCAAAGAACACATTATTTATATAAATGATTTTACTTATACTGAAGTCTGTGCTTGGTTAACAAAAACACTTTAGCCACTTTTTTGCTTTTGCCTTTAACATTTTCCATGTGGTATACTTTGCTTGTCAGTCAGTGTGCCCACAACTAAGCTCCCCGAATACTTACGGATCACTTTGGTTTTCCAAAGTCACCCGAAGTTTCCTCGTGTGGCAACTTAGGGTGACTTTGGTTTGCCACCACTCTTAATGTGTGAACTAGCGCAAGGGAGTTTAGTCGATAATGGGTATGTGACGGAAACAAATGCACAAGAGAAATGTGCCTACCTATGTACATGCAACTTATTAGTCAGCATTATGTGGTGGCTCAGTAACTCAAGAAAAAGCACTTTTACTTCATTAGTTTTTTTCATATCAAAATGATGAAGCACTGGGTCAGACTAAAAGAGGCAGAGGGTGGTCTTTTATAAAACGTTTATTAAAAAAAAAAGTACACTGCATATGCCAGAAATAATACAAAAACTATTTGTGCAAAGTTGAAGCAGCAAATTTCCGGTCATTAATTAGGCCCTTAATTTCATGATAATATATGATTTTGTGTTACATAGAACATTTTATGGCTTATGTCGCCAGTAATGATGATGACACAGAACTAGTGATGGGCGAATCTACCCGGGCGAATTTTCACGAATTTATTCGCCAGCAGCGAATCGCGGGAATTCGCCCCTGGCGAATAAATTCGCCCATCACTACACAGAACCACTAAGGGCAATGACAGTGACATTTTTTTGACAGAAAATACACTATAAGACAATACTGAGAATTGTCTCTGTCAAAATCACTAGTTAAGCCAGTCAAAAATGTTTTCTGAATAAAAGGTAAAAAAAATTGTAGTTGTCGAAATCTTCATAAAACAAGTGCACGTTCGCTTCTTTTGTCCCTTATTTGTTTTGCCTCACATTGTAATGTTTGCAGTCTCTCTACTATTTTGCTTTTTTGTTAGTTTGTTTTCTCCCAAGCGTCTCCTCTTATCAGTCGTAGGAGTTCTTGCACCCCCTAGAGAAAATTCTACACAGGACGTTACAAACATCACCTCAGAATTCAGTGAAAATGACTTAACCTTAGGTGAGGTGTACATATTCAAATGGTCCGTGCATGAGTATATTGTATACGTGAGTGTGCGTTACTGTTCGTATCGGTGGGGTTCTGGTGGGAAAGTGACAAGGAGTGAGATAATGACTTTTGTGACTTTATTGTACTGCTGCCTCGAGAAAGGGAGCTCTGGCAGCAGCGAGTTTCTATATGGCTCATCGGAGTGGGTTGTGACACTTTATACTAGCTTCCGCAGGCTTTAACTCCAGTGAGGCAGACTGACTGACAGCTCCGGCGGGGCAAGGGTTAAAGTGCACCCTCGTGTGAGAGCGGGGATTGCAGTAGAAAAGGCGCCTCTCTCTGCTCTGCCCACACCTCCGCGCTTCCCTTGCCCGGCATTGCCACAATTACCCCGGGGGAGGGCAAAGAGCGCCTGCGCAGCTCCAGGGGCGCCAGATTTGGCGGGAGGGGGTGTATCCTTTTCTTTTTTGTTCGAGGGAATCTCTGTTTACAGTTAGTAGTCTTTCATCTCTTTCAACCTGTCCCCTCCTACGGCCCCTCCCCTAGAGCCTCTCCTCCTTTTTCTGCAGCTCCTGAGAAAGTTTCATTCTGGTGGCGCTGGTTCCTTCAGCAGCAGCAAGTAGCAAGTGAAGCACCCTCCTCCTCCTCCTCCTCCCCTGACCTTGAGCTGAGTGAGGATGGCCAGGAGACCAAGGAACAGGTAACTCAAGCACCAGCTGCTGCCGGACCCATGCAACGCTTCATTCATTTTGGATTTAGAACTTCATTTTCTGTTGGGAATCTACAAGCCAAGGATTATCAGGGTGTCATGTTGCTTGGCCACTGCCTGACAAGTGTGTCACTGCTGGAAAGAGATGGTTGCGCTTGTTCCAGTTGCAGAACACTGGGCTGTTCATTGAAATGCTGTTGGTTGTGCAGGAGCTGAGTGCTGTATGGCAGATGGCAGGTGCCAACTTCAGTGCAATGTGTGCACCCTGCTTGTTATTCAGCTACAGAGCCCAGTATCCCTGGCCAATGGATGTCGCCGCAGCTGAAGGGCAGCAGGTTGGACGTCCTGTATAATGCAATGATACTCAGCTAGACAGTATAGGTCAAAGGCAGAACTGTGCAGCAGGGGTCTGCAACTTATAGCACTGTGGCTTCTAGAATCCTGCTGTCGGAGGATTCTGGGAATTGTAGTTCTGACATATTTGGAGGGCAGCTGGTGGCATTTTAAAGCTTCTTGGTGTTGGAGCTGCAGCTTGAATTTTTTCCTGGGTGCATCAGGTAAACTGAGCACTCATTTAAAGTAGGAAATGTAATTGCTCAAGATTGCTATTCAGGTCGCCATGAATGCTAGGCATTTTGCTATCTCTCTATCCCCAATGATGTCTGCTCCGCTAGTGCCCAACTTGCTGGCACATGCCCTTATCCTGATGTGCAGTTTATCCCATGTGTGGGACTGTATCCATGAGATCAGTTCCTTGCTGCTTCCACACACGTGGACTTTGCAGATCTCATCAGACTAGTTTTCCTTTCACTTGGGACATCTTGGGGGTGGGGGGGATTTCCTTTATCTTAAAATAAAATAATAATCCCATAACCCCTTTCCCTTACAGTTTTAATCAGCTTGCAGCCAGAGACAGGTTTCTTTAGAGATGCCAGTCTCACAATAACTGATCAACAAACTATGCGTTTTCTGTACTGTATCAGTGAAAGAACATGGCAGGGTAAAGGGAGTGTAAAAGCATGTACAGTCATCTGTGGATGCCTGAATAAACAGCATGTGAAATTCAAATTTAAAGGCTTCAGTCACCTCTTGTAAACTTAAAATACAAAGCAGAAAATCTTTATTGATTACTATTGTTACAGTGGTGGCATACTTGTTCCAAGCAGCTAAAGGAAACCACATCCAGCATTATGGTATGTCTATTAGTCTTAGACACTTTATATGGGTTTATAGCTTTAGCTTCCCATTATTGGTAGTCTTTAAAATGATGCAGAATAAGCACTGGCATTGCTTACAGGAATTGGAAAGGGATACAGTTTTATACAGAAAGCCTGTTGGTGACTTTTGAATGGTCAGGTCTGATGATCCTGATCTTTACTTATGTTTGTTCATAGGTCTTGAGGGCATTTCTAGTCTGACATAAGAAAGTTCAGAGTGGTCTCTTGCTTTAGAAAGTTTACTGACAACCCATGCAATAAATGGGTGAAGTGAGGACCGGTTATTGGGCGTTAAGGTGCTCCAAGATTAAATTATCCTTTTTTTTTTAATCTCCCAGCTGCTGCCATTGACGAATTTGACATGCAATATAGAACCTTTGCAGATGTTCACTGTTGCAAAGAATATGACTTTTACTGTATGTATAGAAGATGTATGAAAAGTTTGTTTCAAAGTGATTCTTCTAATTTTTGTTTCTTACCCTTTCTCCCTGGGGACCAAGAATTAAAACTGGGACTTGGTTTTGTGACCCCATAATCAGTTTACAATGGTGAACCTTATATTCATTTCTGCTTTCTATTGTGGAAGAAATTGAAACTTCAGTCAGAACTAATGTTGGAACACAGCAGGAAGGTGTAGCCAATCTACAGAAATTTTAAACCAAGTTGCCGTTTAGTAGTATCGTTAATTTATATATGGTAGCCAAAGTGGTTAATTTGGTATGTGTAGTCAAGAAGTGCATCTGTTGTATACTGGACACACAGCTCATATGCAGTACAGGCTGTACTTTCCATCCAATCAATGACTCTCTTCTCAGATAACTTACCAGTTCAGTTTTGAGTCACTTTGTATGTACTCATCTCTGTCATTGCAAAGTATGTATTTTCTCTGTTACTCTAGAATGTAGAATTAAGGGTAGTTCATTAAGTGCACCAGTCCAATGAATGCTTATAAAAATGCTGGAGGGGTATGCAGTAAATTATATTTCACATGTTTGTGGGACTAATGCCATATTAGACTTCTAGAGATCAGCTAACACATTACAATATCATTTAGTATTATACTAATAGATGCTATAGTTTAATACAAGTATTATACTGTGCTGTCCCATATACTGTATACAGTAAGTTTGATGTGGCTTCTATGGCAGAAGCACAAACACACTAATCCTCCACCTCACCCTTTGAGCCATTACATAACATAGTTCATTCAAATCTGAAATGCAGTACTCTCTTCTTCACATTGTTATGAACCACTTTCTGATGAAATTAGCTAAATTAATCCATTTATTCATTGTTTTTTTGCAATGAAAGCTTTATTGCGGGGCAGTATACAAAATAAAACCTATAACAACTTCCACCTATCTTTCGGTTGCATGTTTGGCTATGAAGAATCATAGCTCTATCAAGAACGATGATCTTTGTCTTACATTGGGCAGTTTCAGTTAACATCAGCTCTTTCCATACTGAGGCATCTGCTGTAGTGCACTCTGTATTTCTCTAGACGATATAAGTGTCAGAATATACAGTACTTCCTGTTAGCAACAACTGTCTCATCTCAATAGTTGGAACAGTTTGCACTACCAGTCAACAGAATTCAGAAGATGCAAACCATTTCCCCAAATTGTATATTTTAATATACTTTTATTGCTCTAGCACTTCATAATCTTAAGTTTCTACTTACCTGTTCTAGTTTTGTGCTAATACTAACATTTTCCTTTCACTTCTGCGCTACCAGTGGGGGAAATCCCTTAGTCATAAATTAGGCTGACATAGTAATTTTAATACAAGAAATATGCTATTTTTGAATTGGTCTGAAAACATTGTAGTTTAAATATATATAAGAAAAAAAAAATCAGAGAGAGGATGGATGATTTCAGCCTCAGTTGAGCCACAGCATCTCTCAGTGATCTTCATTCTGCGGCTTTTCAGCATCTGCTGGGAGTTTTACTGTTGTGCTGGAGAGCCACAGGTTGAACATCACATTGCCTGAGCATCTGCCAAGTTTTCACTTCTCTGTTTCCCTTGTGTTGTAAAATTCTCTTTGTCTCATTTGGTGAACTGTGGGCGGGTTGGCAGTAGTGTTTATTTACTAAACAGTGTGAAAACTTTGCAGCCTTTATTCACATCAGTATTGTTTGTCAAAGTGTAAGGCCTTCTGCTTTTGCTTAAGTTCAGGTCCTGCCACCTTCAGCCAGCCAACAGGCGGTGATGGTGGAAATGGGAATGATAGTTCAACAGCTGTATGATATTCTAATCAGGTCCCTGCACAGTCAAAATTGTAAGAACAAAAAAGAGATGCACATTTACAGAAGTTAGGCCAGTTCATACAACACTTCAAATGTGAGAGTTTTAATGAGTAAATCCAAAACTAGACAAAGTGCCTCTTTACATCAATGTGCTCTCAGATATACATGTTATTATTGTTGAGGGTTACAGGTTGTTAAGTTACACTAAGTATAACTGCATACTATAGCACCAGACCCTCAACAAAAAGCTTTTATTAGCAGGACAAAAGACTGGGCTAGTTCCAGACAGGTATACATGGTTCATTATTTCAAAATGTAGATAAAGACGTTTAGGCCCTGTTTGCTAAAATGACACTTGATCTGAAATACTTTTTTTCTTTTTTTTTCTTTTGCTATCCTCATATATCCAGGGTTATTTTGATTTTATTGGTGGAAAGGTTGCCAAATGTACAATATGCCACTCATCCGATAGCAGGAGCAGGTCTGAACATGCACAGCAATGAGGAGGCTGGCAGGCCCTCATTCTTGTATCTGTGGATACCAAAAACAGTAGAACCTGTTCATAATATCAGGCTGACAGCATTCCAAACAAATCTTGTTGTGCAGGATTTATTATTTTGCTAGAGAATATTAGTAACTATTCTACTTTTTGTAATGCACTTTGTAGTTGGATAGTTTGATAGTCTGTCTTTATGTATTCACATCCTTACCTCATGCCTGTCTTTGTTTATAGCCAGTACAGCTCAGAAGATGAAGATGATGACATAGAAATGTACGAACATGATTATGATGGCCTGTTATCCAAAGGAAAACGGCATCTAGGAAAGACCCGCTGGACTCGTGAGGAGGTAATTATACTGTTGCATTTTTGATGATCATGTGTTTATGTATATCACTGGCCAGTTTTATTTCTTTTCGTTTGGCAGTGTACCAAAGGGCAATATTTACACAACCATTTCTTTAGAAAACGGCTTCCTTGGATATCTCTTCAGTTTCCAAGTGCCAAGTTTGTGTTAGGCCAGTTGCTTAGGGAGGAGAAGGGAGTGCTCAATTTTTTCACGTCAGCTTATATTTAGGCTTCTCTGCTGACAGTATACCATGGCATTACAATGAAGCATATGTACCAGAATTCTACCCAGGGGTTAACTCTAAAGACTTTGCCATCAGTTTTACAACAATTGTTTCTGGTCTAAACAAGCTTTGTGTATATAATGTCAACAAAGAGGCAGCTATGCTGTGTACATGTTTTGGATGTGCATTCATACAGCATTGCCTAATGAGTTTTGTGGCTTCTAGGTGGACCCAGGGCTTATGCACAGGTGTAATAAAACTCTATTAAGACCTTTATAGCACCTGTATTGTAATGGAAATACTTTTGATATTATAAAAAAGCAGCATGAAACTCGCTTGTTTTTAGAAAAAGGGCATAGCAATGTGAGGGAGGACTTATATTAGGCAGACATATTCTGAATGGTTGCTTGTGAAACAGCTAATTGCTAAATATGTTTATTAGGCTTATGACTACTTAAACTGAAAGCCGCATTGCATTCACTGATTGTTTTGAAACAAAATGTGTCAGGGATGACCCAGTTAGAAATAGAAACTTGTAAGCACCACATTTGGACATTTGCCTAGCTTCACTTCTGCTTAACTGCAGGCAAAAAAAAACTTTTTAAAAATTTTTATGCACAAAACAATTCCATGGATTTTGTTCCTTTGTTCAAGCATTTTGGGGGCTTAAATGTCACATGTATTATTGGGGATTAAAATATATGTGTTTACTTTATGTCTGTTATTTTATCAAAGTAATGTACATCCCATGCAGTTCTTGATTTATCTACAATGCCTGCCAAAACATTTTCATATTGCAATGTCTATTTTTTCTCAGGATGAGAAACTCAAGAAGTTAGTGGAACAAAATGGCACTGAAGACTGGAAAGTGATAGCCAGCTTCCTGCCGGTAAGTCATTCTTGTAGTCTAGGGCCCATTTACTGTATCAATAAATATGCATTAATGTGTTTGCTTAATCAACATTCCTGGAATTAAATCAGATTTTTTTTTTTTTCAGAACCGAACTGATGTCCAGTGTCAGCATAGATGGCAGAAAGTTTTAAACCCTGAACTTATCAAAGGTCCATGGACAAAAGAAGAGGACCAGAGGGTAAGCCCTTTAGTGTGCACCTACTAGAAAAGCAAAATGCTACATATGAAAACATGTTTTCCCCCTTCCTGTTTTCCAAAGTTGTCTTCTAGTTTTCCCTTATTGGGGATAAATATATTAAATAACTTGAATGAATAAAAACAAGTTATAGTACATGTAATTGATGTTATAACAATACCTTTGAATTGACAACATAGCATCAATTTATTTCTATGTGGAATACAGTGCATAAATATGGCGACTTTTAAGGCAAATAGTGGGTACATTGTTATATGAATGATTTAATTGATTACTGCATATTCTTCTGAAGGTGATTGAACTTGTGCAGAAATATGGCCCCAAAAGATGGTCTGTGATTGCCAAGCACTTAAAGGGTCGTATAGGCAAACAATGCAGAGAGAGGTGGCATAATCACCTGAACCCAGAAGTAAAGAAAACTTCTTGGACTGAGGAAGAGGATAGAATCATATATCAAGCTCACAAACGTCTTGGGAACAGATGGGCAGAAATTGCAAAGCTTCTTCCTGGAAGGTAACAGTTCCAGAGTGGATTTTGTTCAATTTTGTATAACAGGCTTTGGAAGCTCACAGTCTACTTAATATATTTTTTTTGTTTAGTAATGTCTGGTTTATTTGAGTTACTTTTTTCCTTACTGCTTTATAGGCTAAACACATATAAAAATATTTTCCAAGCCTTTGATTAATAGACTGAGATTCAATAAAATGTGTTATTGCTTTTAAAAGTTTACTTTTACCCAAGGCAGCATGCTTTTAATAAAGCATTGGATAACTCTAGTTATCTGATGCCACATACGTTTATTAGAGAACTGGAACGCAAGGCCTGTGAATACAAGAGCACTTTTTTGTGGAAAAAAGGAAATATTTACCTGAATGTCAAACCTATTGTGCTTTAGCTGTCAAGTAACTCAAAATTTCCAGTATCCCTTAAGAACCACCATTTGCTGGGTATGCTGGTAGAGAATCATTTACCTGAAAACATTGAGTTTTGTTTTATTTTCATGTGCAAATAACTTCAGTAAATCTTACAGTAAAAGTATGTAGGTATTTCATGTATTTCATAATTAAATGTTATCAACCTGTGCAGAACCGATAATGCAATCAAGAACCACTGGAATTCTACCATGCGTCGCAAGGTTGAACAGGAAGGTTACCTTCAGGAATCATTAAAAACCAGCCAAACCTCCATAGTCACAAACTTCCCAAAGAGCAACCATTTGATGGCCTTCACCCACACTCACGTGTCTGCACAGCACTCTCAAGCTTCCACAAGCAGCTTTCCTTACTATAACATAGCTGAGCATCAGAATGTAAGTATTTTTATAGTTTTATTTAGAAATGTAGCCACCAGAATGCAAAAAAAAATCGTATATAGTTACAAATAACTGTGTTACACATGGCCAGGTTTATTCACTCACTGGCATACATCCAGAGACATACACTTTTACTTTAGGGCCATATTCTGTTTAATATAACAAATAACGTTCTGCCAATAGAATGCAAATAATTCCATACTAATTATTATGTAATTGGTGCCCACCTAGTTTGAATATTTGGGAAAAATAATGCAAACCTGATGCAAAACTTTTAGCCATAGGATAAATTAGCTTTATTCCCATTTTGTCTACTTCTGGTGACAATGCTTTCTGCCTTTGGGACCATGTCAACTCTGTTGAGTTGAGGCAGATGGATGCAAATAAAAAAAAGCACATTTTAAAAATCTTAAGCAAATCAGGAAATAGATCAATCTTACAAAGGTCTTACTATTTATAGGGATCCATGAATAAACTGTCTATCTTTATTTTCTGAAGGCTTCATACCCTGTAGCACTGCATGTGAATATTGTGAATGTCCCACAGCCAGCAACTGCACCTATACAGGTACCTTTATTTTAATATATAACAACATAATCAAACAACATTTATAAGATGCTTTTATCATTCAAGCAAAATAATTTTAAATATGTGTTCGCAGTTTAAAAGTATTATAATTTACTTCTGGAACAGAAACTTGGGCTGCTATTTTATACTGCCTCAGAACTAAGTGTTAATTTGTGGTTTTAGTGAAAACATATTTATTATGTAGGGAGAAAGCAAGGAAAAAAGGGGAAGTTCTGACTCAGCAAGTGAATAACCAGGGTATCTATGGTTTCTCATATATTCTCAGATATTGTTGACTTACATTGTTCTGTATTAGTAGTTTATTAAATTATTTCCATATTACTTAGATGCTCACCTGCATTTTCTTCTTCCTATATGTCTTTGCAGGACACAATTCATATGCATTAAAAAAAATTAAGATTTATATGCCAGATCACAGATATATATTTAACCTAAATATTTCCCTGTATATTTGTCCTTCATGTATTACTGCCCTTTATGAATTACTTAACTTTGCTACTAACTTTAGTAATTATTAAGCTACTTCTTATGGTGTCTATGGGGATTTGTTGTGCATCTGGTTCCAAAAAGAGGCTTTTTGTGACTTCAGTTGCTCCATATAGAAAGCAAACATATGTTTCCTTTGTATCCTAAAAAAATACTAGATTTTCAAATAGTATAATAGGAACATTTTATATCTTTCAAATGTCATTTTCATCTTTTTTATGTTGTTTATTTCAGAGACACTATAATGATGAAGATCCAGAGAAAGAGAAACGAATAAAGGAATTGGAGCTGCTTCTTATGTCAACAGAGAATGAAATAAACCAGAAGCAAACACTGCTGGTAAGTTAGCCACTAAATACCAATATTATTTGTTTTCAAGAGCAACACTGGTAAAGAAGGATAGCATATAATATATCAGAGAGCACAGGAGTAAATGTTTAAGAAATTGCTTCCCACATGTGAAATGATTGTCCCTCAGAAAAGTGGCCATCAGCATTTCTGAACAACATTCAGCTGAAATACACATTCATCCACAATTCCAGGTTATTGACATAAAATAAATGGGGAGCTTTTCTGAGCATTTTCTTGCCGCCTACAGAGCTATTAGTCACTGTGCAGCAACTGGTCTTATGCAGCATATTATATTGTTTTCATTGAAAAGTGTGTCGTATCCTTTATATTGATGAATCAAATAGTGTGTAACAGATAGGAGGCACAAACTACCTGAATCTTCGAGGTGCTCCCGCTGTGCATACATTTACACACCATTTCTAGACCATGTGGCCAGGGAGTCTTTGTTATGACTGACTAAAGATAAATCACTTTTTCTTTTCCTGCTCTTCTACTTCTGTCAGAAAGTTGATGTGACCTGAGTTTTTGCTTTTCCCGCATGCTTCCTTTTAAGTAAAGTTTTTACAAGCCAGCTAACCATTAAACCATTTGAATTCTCATTGTGGTACTAGATGTTCTTTCTTGTTCATCTTTGATCATCATGCCAGTATTTATCACAAAATATTATGGTGATGTGATATGGTGAGCCTGATAAAAAAAATAATGAATTGGATTTGTTTTGTTAATAACTTGAACATATAATAAATGGTATAATGAAGGTATAATAAAATAATCATAGGTGGTGTAATTTATAAAAAGGCATTCACCTTTAAAAGACAGCATTACTTATTCATAATCACTTTTCTGTAAATATTATGGGCAATGGATCAGTTAGGTCAAAAATACTTTCCACTGCAGAGAAAGATTGTTGTGTTGTGTATACACAAAAAGCATTGCCTGCATTGTTTATAGTCTATTAAGGGAAAATAATTGGAAAATACATCCTACTCATCAACAAACTCATGCAACGTATAAACATATTTGTGTGTATTGATTTTGACCATTACTAATTTACATGGGTACACACTATATGACGTTGTTTATTTCAAAGACATTCTCTGTGAAATAGTAATTGCAAGATGACACAAGTGCAGTAATACATTGATGAAAGGAAACATCTTGACAACTGTTTCAGAAGTGTAAGTCCTTAGGATGATGCAACTTCTTTTATCTTGCTTCTAGCTCTGTGTGAGACACCTTGGGCAATTTCATTACTTAGTTACTTCTTCTTTTTTTCTGTGATCTTAATTTTTCCCTCCTTCTTTAAAACCTAGAATCACACAGCAAGCTATCCCACGTGGCACAGTACAACTATTAGTGGCAACCCAAGACTACATGGGCAAATCACACCCGATTTGTGCCTAGGGGACCCACACCATTCCACACCCTCACCACCAGTGGATCACAGCTGCCTGCCTGAGGAGAGTGCATCCCCAGCCCGGTGCTTTGGTGTAAACCTCTTAATTCAGATGAAGAACCCTGAATACTCAGAAACACAGCTTATAGACTCTGTAAGTTATACTAGGTGTTTGTGCTAGAGGCTTTTGTTGCCCATGTATGCAGTTAATGTTGACACACAGAATTTTTGTTTATATATGTATGAAAAAATATTTGGAAAATTGATCTAGCTTGTCGCTGATTTGGCTCATATTTTTATTGTGGAGTCTTAGACATGTCTAGACCCCTTGCTGCATATTTGATTTTCAGAAAATATACATAACATAACATCAAGGTTCATCATTTGATGGTAATATAGGTAAACATGGCAATAAACTCTTTGCCTTGGGCAAAGGACTTTTACTGTGCAAGTTTTTAAATATGCATAATACAGTTTTGGTTTATTAAAAACACAGTTCACTTAAGTGTATGTTTAACACTTTTGATTCATTCTTGTTACAATTGTAACATCTTGGATCATAGTGTCACATACTGCTACATATAACTGACATGGTTTCATAAGCTGTAGCATAGTCCTACACTAATATACATGTGATTTTAGGCAGCGGGTTGCTATCACTGTGTTAAAATTTGTGCCTCACACATTAATTTCAGACTTCTTCTTCATGGGTTGAACACAACAGTTTTGAAATCAATGAACAAGATGATTCCTCACCCAGCAGCAGCCTCTCAGGCCAAACCTCAGAATCTGAGGATGGATCAGGCAGCCTCTGCAGTCCAAGGCTTGTCCCTGACATAGATTTAAGTGAACGCATGATGTGTCAGGGCTCTCCCAGCTCCCTAAATTCTGCAGAAGGCACCCTGTCACCGAAGATCGTCTTGCACAAAAAGAGAGGGCGTCTGAGCTACTTAGTCAGTGAAGAGCGAGGTCTCTTCAGCCTGGCTGACATCAGCAGTTCTACGCCTAAATACTCCCCTATCAAAACTCTGTCCTTCTCTCCCTCCCAGGTAGATCTGGCATAGTTGTCACTAATGTTCAGTCACCATAAAATTAACAATAACCTAAATATTTAATTACTAATTCCTCTTTCTTTGGTTGATTTTTCATTGGGGATTCAATCATTTTAGATCTTTCAAGTCTTGAGCACTAAACTTGGTTAACTAGCACATTTAATCACTCTTTATTTTGCCTATGGCTTATAATTGTCAACGTTCACTGTATGTTCTTGGTTTTGCACTTAACTTTTCTTGGTTTTCTGGGGTCTCAGATTGCATTGATCTTGGCAGAGTTTGGACCATTTCTAAAGAAATCTTTTCTTATCTAGAACATAGCTGTCCGTCTGGAGGCTAGAAGGCAGAACAAGAAATTTATATGCCCCCCCCAGCAGGGAAATGGGCTCCATAGACCTTTTTGTATGACATTATCATTTTAATAATTAACTGTCCCTCAAACTGTTAAAATAGTAAATAATCAGACCACACGGAAAATTATGGACAGCAATGGTCTAGAAGATAATGGTCCAATCACATAGTTGAAGTCCTCATATATGCTCTAGCACTTTAATACATTTTTCAGTCGGCATGTTGTGTTGTGTGGTTGTGTTCAAATATTTATTTACTTAATGTCACCAATTTACCCACTTGCCTTGTCTTTTTCAGTTCTTGAACACCTCAACACAACACGAGAATTTAGAAATTGAACACGCATCTCTGACATCAACTCCAGTTTGTGCTTCTCAAAAAACTACATTTACCACATCCCTCCTCCGAGACCACACACCACGACTCCAGAAGGAAAATCACCTGTAAGTTACTTTTAACAAAAATGTGTAATATATTCTGTTCATGATTAACTGAAGTGAAATTAAAAAGTACTTTTTTATAGTACTATACTTTTATATAGTGATTAATGGTGATTTTTTTTGTCCTTTCTCATTTGCAGCCTCAGAACCCCAGCTATAAAAAGGTCCATCCTGGACAGTACTCCAAGGACTCCTACCCCATTCAAAAATGCATTAGCAGCTCAGGAATTTAAACATGGTCCTCTAAAACTATTGGTGAGTTGACTGGAGCACTTCAAAACATTGTTGCAGTATGGAATAATACAAATATTATATGCTAATCCATGTATTATTACTTCCTTATTTTAGCATCACACACCCTCACATCTTGCTGAAGACATACAGGAGGTTATCAAGCAGGAGACTGATGAATCTGGCATTGTACCTGAGCATTGTCATACAGAGGGACCTCTCCTAAAACGAATCAAACAGGAGGTAAGCAAACACATCTGCAAATGCACATTCATTTAAATGCCTACAATTCTTCACAATGACCTTTACACATGCAAAAGCTGCAGTTTGAAAAATTTCAGTGAACACTGTGCAACCAGTAACATCTATTTGCAGCTTCTTCTTGAAAATGAAGCAGAACAGCTGCACCTCTGAGTGCCTGAATCTGATTATAAACTGTAGTGTTCTTATATAAAGCACATTGTTTTATTGATGTTTTTGAAGAAGCATTAGAAATGCACAAATTTCTATCGTTTTAATGGAAACCTTTGAAGCACTTACAGATGATGTGCTTTGTGCATTTTAGGTGGAATCGCCCACTCATAGGTTTGGCAACTTTTACTTTTCAAGTTACTGGGAAGGAGAAAGCCTAAATGCTCAACTTTTCAGACAACAGTCTACCTTGGATGATACCTCAGTAAGTATAAAAGATAATTCATTTCAGGCATGTGTGCACTCCCTACTGTATGTGCACTGCGGCCCTGAATCATTTGTGTATATATTTTATATATATATATATATATTGTATATATATATACACATTTTGAACACACTGTTAACTTCTTTATAGACATCTTTACTTTCTAGATCTTCATTGTCTAGTCTGTAAAGCATAACACATCTCAACAGAGCATATTGCTATAGATACATGTTTAAGCAGTTATGCTTCTTCTTCTTCTTTAGAGTCTTGTGGTCACAAATTAACTTCTTTAAGCAGAAACAAAAAAATAAAGCAATCACAAATTAATGACCTTGGTATAAGCTGATATGACTGGTATCTGTTTTGTAGAATTCAGGACACTGTCCTCAATCCATCCACTTTCCACCAACATGACAACCCTGCTCCCAGCACAGAGAATCCTGCATTCTTTACATAGCCCACCACATGATTTATCTGCCCCTACACATTTCTCTTCCTTTGTTTTTTCTCTTATTCTCACTCATATTAGAATTTTACATTCTGAATCTGCTCAAGATGCATTTCTTTGGCAATTAACTGGATTTCCATTTGTCTTGCTCATCCAGAATAGCATTCTTACCAGTTCTCTACTAATGAAGCCTGTGTCTGAAAAAGAAGATCATATCTTCAAATCGTTTCCTGTACAAAGTATTAAGTCCTTCACAAGCCCTCTGCAGGTAATAGTTCTGTTTAATACTCAATTTAATTACTAGCCTTACGTAGTATTAATTATATATATACTATGGATTTGTAATTGTGCGCATTTATTTACAGGTTTCATGTTTTCATCAGTTTGCTGTTGTAGAACTTTAATATGGCAGACCTTTTGATCTTTACATCTATTTTGATGCTTGAGAAAAAAATACAATTTAGACAGAAAATATTGTGGGCAGTTTGATAACAAATGCTATATGGACATTACAACAATGGGGGACATTTCGGGACGAATATGCATATTCATCAAAAATGTGTAATTACGTCTCGGCAAAAGAACTTATGCTTACCCTGATTTATATTCACGTTATATACAGTGAGTATATAAAGGTCATATGTATTTATTTGTATAAATTGCTGGAAGTGGCCACTTATTAAAAATTTCCAAAATGGAAGACCGAGATCCTCTATTGTTCTAGGCCATGAGCCATATGAGATATACATGATCCATAAGATATATATTTAACAGTTACAACTTGTAAACATAATCCTTTAAATATGACAAAACACCAGCATTTTGACTTTTTCTTATGACTTCTTTGGAATACAGGATATGATGTCACTGACATAATAATGATGTAGCTTCATTGTATTATTTCACCAGTCAGAACCTGGTGAAATAGATTTTAGTGAAAAGGCTAATAAATTGAAATTTTCAAACTTTAATAAATCAGCAGATTTACAATCGTTTGCCTGAGCTAAATTTGCATAGTGGATAGCAGGGAAAGTTCTCCAGCAACAAGGTAATTGGCTAGCGAAATGTGTTGCTTGACTTTTAATGAATAGGCAATGTCACTGAAAATTGTCTTTTTAAAGGAAATTAGACAGAAAAACACAATTAGCTCTTTAGGAAATGTCCCCAATTCCTCTTAGGCTTTAGTTTTTAAGTTAAAACAAACCTGAAATACACACAGAGAAGGGACAAAAATAGTCACTATAGCTGTACAACAATCTTTTTTGAGCTATTGTATTTTTTTCAGAATAACCAGGGGCTATGTGAGTTTTGAAGACAAAAAAAACTCAAATGCAGAGGCCAACTGCAGTCACTTTCTATTGAAAAGCGTTTCTTAACTTTATTAGGGTTTATTCAGAACCCCCTGCAGCTATTTGACTCTTTTATTACGTAAAATTGAGATAAAGGTAAACATTTGCCTTACAGTTTTTATGGGTTTCCCAAGCAGCAAAGAATCCTCAGGTGCATCGATGTAAGAACTCCAGTGATATAAAATGGGGCAGCAATTTACATAAAAGCACTTGCTCCTGTCTGTGCCCATCCATACTAACATTCATTTACTGAAGGTTTTATGCAGTAACACAAGCAAACTTTCACCCAGTTCTGAAACCTAACAAACAATCAGATGTTTGCTTTCTTTATTCTGCCTGAACTGCATTAGACTGGTTAAACCCAAATAATGTTTGGTTGCTCTAGGATACTGGACATGGATACGCTGTAAGCAGATAATACTTTACTAGATTATATTAGATTGTAATGTTTACAGGACAATGGCTGTGCCTAAAAATGTCAGTGTACATGACTTTTTATTTTGATAATAATAAGCGTCACAAAGTTTTTGCTAGGTCTACAAACACATACCAACCAATAAGCAAACAACAGCTAGTTTTTTGAAAGCAGCCATCTTACATCTTGTAGATACCTTGCTATTATTAAGTAGAACTAGTACAAACATTGTGCCTTTTATTATTTTAACCCATGATACTTGTATAACTTGTGGCACCAGCCATGTACAACTACAAGGCAATTTGGATAATGAGTAGTATCAATATTATTTTTATAGCCACATAACCTCTCACAGCACTTTACAGGGTAGACATTATACATAAGCAGCATTATATAAATAAAGATATATATATATACATATACATATATATATATATACAAGCTGTCACAATGTAGTTCTGAAAAAGCTAAATGTCCCTTATCTTATCTTAGACAGAAGTAGCTACAAAAATAAAACTTTTCCTGTCCAAGGGGTACTTTGGCTTTCTTTTCTTTACTTGCCTTTACTCTGTGCTTGGTGTGCAGGCGTGATCCTGGCTTGTCCAGAATTTGAAGTGTGATCATGCTTTTGTTTGGGGTTTTGACACAGGCAGAGTGTCAGTCCACAGTATGGACAAAGGCTAATGAATAGGCAGGGCTAAAAACCACATTAAATAAAGTGCCGATAAGAATACTAACAGATTCCATTCCATATTCACTTTTCCCTGGGGTGGACTGGATCCCTGTGTAAGCATCAACGAACTTACATACACGCTAAGCACCCAGGAAGCACCTGTAAAAAATGTACGAATAGGCAGTATTTCCCATGAAATAAGACGTAGCTTTTTTTTTATTTCACTTCATCTTTGTTACCGAGGAAACTTCACACATTACAATGGTCTGTAGAGTTCGCAACTTGCAAAATGCAGAAATGAGAAGCAAACGCATCTATGAAAGGAGTAACAAAACGTTGTTGATCTTGGATCTAATTGCTCATTTTATACCAGCATATTAGAATAGAAAGCGCTGTACAATTTACTTTTGTTTGCATCAGAGGTAATGATTGGCTATTGAAGCCAAAGCTTATTTACCCATCCCTTTCTGCTAGAGGGCATCTAAGCAGGATAAATGAGACCAGGATGTGTGACATGTGCTTAAAAGAAGAGCGTGTTAATAGAATATTATTGTTTGACTACAATTTGAATAAATAGCCTGAGATAACTGATATTGTCTTAGGTCCTTGTTTGGTACGTTAAGCTACAAGATAGTCTAACAGTGTGTGAGCTTTTCTTGTGCATCCCTGTGCTTCCAGTGCCATTAGGCACAACAATAAGGCAGAGATTATTAAACTACATAATTAAACTTTAAAGCTTTGAATAACTGACAATATTTTTTTCTGAAATTTCTGTTTGCTATTTAGCTAAATCCCTGCATTTAACCAAACATCTTTGATAAAATTACAAATTCTTTCCTTTTATTGTTACAGCACCTCAGCGGAACCTGGGATGTCGTGTCTTGCGGCAAGATGGAAGATCAAAAGATTCTTGCAGAACAATACTGTAAATACATAAAGAACTTTTCCACACTAGTGATATGAGGAAGAATCAGGATCCGAACAAGCATTATCAAACCATAAACACTTAACGGACACTTGGAATTTTGTTTTACAAATTCCTCTACATGAAACTTTGGGAAATTTGTTCATGATTGGGAGAAATTTGTTGTGGTACAACAGTTGGGAGAAGCACCAAGTGCATTTGTTTTTTTGTTTGTTTTGCTTTTTTTTGTTCCCTAGTCGTCAACCCAGTTCTAGTTAGATTTCATCTGACTATTACTATAAAAAAAAATATGGATGTTAGGGGGGAAAAAAAGAAGACAATCTTGCCTATATTTTAGGTGTTGCTTTGTGTAAATTTAATTTTTTTTTTGTCCACAAAATTTTTAAATATTTTGGAGAACAAGAAATGCAAATACACCAGTATTGTTTTATACTTGTAAATGTTTGAATTTTTTTCAGAGCAAGCACTCTTCTGGGTTTTTATTTGTCAACCTAGAAATTGCATTGGCACAAAGAGAGTAGCAGTAGCAAGCAATACTACAGTATTTATCCGGGGTGGAATTATTTAGAAAGCGGAATCAGAATTGTGAATACTCAGAACAGAAGTACTGTTTTATATACTTGCATAACCATTACCCTTTGACGTGCGTGTGGATATTATTGTTATTTTTTTTT
>CM044439.1:75480160-75495733 GCA_024363595.1 Xenopus borealis
CATGCAAAAGAATAAGAAATCAGGAAGGGGGGAAATAGTTTTTCACACCACTGTACATAACCGCTGTACTTTTGGGTTTAGTAGAAGGGACACTTGTGAGCTATAAACTGGATATCCTTGCTACTGGTATGATTTCATTAGACTGACTCTTTCTCTCTCCTCATTTATAGCCCCCAACCCTTCTATTGTCAGCTACACAAAATCTTTGAAACTCCTGCGTCTCACCTGCTTGAGGGGTGCACTCATATTATTTAGCACATCTGATCTAATAATGAAGTCTTTGAATGGTGCATTTTGCCTGAAAAATATCTGAAAAACTGAACTTTGTACCTCTTATATATAATAATTAAATTGTTAAATTAATAATTAAATTATTTATTTTACAAAGTGTTTCTGTGGGTGCATATGTGCCTGTATTATGCTGAGGGACGACTGGGATTACTACCATTAACATTTTATTGAAAATAGATCAGATGTGCAGTGATTTGTTTTCATTTTTAAAAAGCTGTAATAGAATGTGCGTCTGTTCCTCCTGGCGGGAAAAAAAATGAACCTCAATGAAACAATGTAATTCCTCAGGGACTGAGGAGGAACAAAAATAAATCAGATTGCACCTGTATGCTAGCTGCCGATTCTGGCCAGATCTCTCTCTCTCTCTCTCTCTTGTGCTTTGTACTCGCAGCTGCTGCAATGCTTTGGATGCAGGTGGAAGGATGGACTTTGCTATCTATAAAAACTGTGTAATAACAGAGACAAGCTTCCTCTTTAGCTCCTTGGGGATTAACATTGCTGTGTTATGACATAAAAGGGGACTTGTACTAGAGGTCAAAAATAAATATGAATCTTGCCTTTTTGAAACCAAGAATCTCTGTTCCTATCTAAGGCCATGCTTTTCATGGAGGTGCCAAAATATGTCTAAAGCCTTATTACAAAAAATTGAAATAAAGCAATACGCGTGGGGTTAAAGAGATTACTTACAGAAAGACTGCTGCTCTGTTTTATCAACATCAATATTTTAGGGTATTTTGTTATGTATAATTGGGCAAATTCAGTGCAGTGGGAAAAAGCTGCCATCATGGTCAGGGAGGAATGCAAGTAATGGTAGCGGGATAGCTATTACTGACTAATTCTAAGCATCTTCAGTTGATCTTTATTTTTTCTTTTTTATAGTTTGAGATTTATTTTCTTCTATTCCCAGCTACAAAACAAATGCTCAGTAAGGCGCCACATGTATTGTTCTTGCTACTTTTTATACCCCTCTTTCTATTCAGGCCCTCTCTTATTCATATTCCAGTCACTTATTCAAATCAATGCATGGTTGCTAGAGGAATGTGGACCCTAGCAACCAGATGGCTGTAATTGCAAACTGAAGAGCTTCTGCATAAAAAAGCTAAAATAACCGGAAAAAAAAATGGAAGCCAATAGCAAAAATCACTCTCTACATCATACTAAGTTAACTTAAAGGTGAACAACCTTTTTTTTAAATTATGTCATGTACATCAAATGGCTAGAATGGTGAGTAATTTTTTATAGCTTTAATCCAGATGTGATTTAGCATATATCTGAAAGACTACAGTACTTTCCTTTAATAATATATGTGTACTAATCAAATTGTATTTCAGTACAGGTACTATAATTAAAATTAAATGAAAATAACATGAAATGCATAGTTATAGAGAGAAGCAGAAAGTCAAACCTGTTCATCTGCAGGCTGGCGGACTTTTTAAGGCCCAGTCTGCTAAGGGCTTTATTTTAAAACGTTTTGCACCTGGATATGGTAAAATAAACATCTTCCTGCTGCATGGAAAAAAATTGGACGGTACCAGGAAAGATACACCAAGTGTGTCCTGTGTTTTAGCAATTCTTTGTGAAATTCCCACTGATAAAAACCCAGGCATTTGGAAAAGACAAGTGTTCTAGTCCCAGTTTTATTATGAAACAATAGAACAATCAATACAGTGTAAGGATTTAATTGCTGGACTTCTGCAGGCTTGTTTTTCCATAGCAGCTGCCAGACACATTTTATCTCACTTGAATGAGTTTAACCAGGAATATTGGGAGCTGCTCATAGTCCTGAATTTCAGGGAGATGTTATACAAAACACACCCTTGTTCATATCATTTGTTCCTATACTATTATTGTACTACTTTTCTGCTTTCTTGCCTGATAACTGTAATGTCAGAGATGATAATACAATATACTCATTTATCGGGGCATGGATTCTGGACTCCGGACAAAATATCATATCCCATACAAGTGAAAAGCTTCCCAAGGGTTCATGAAGAGTTACTTTATATATTTTACATGGTAATAAAACGGGAAAACCATTTGGGGCAAAGAGGAAAGAAATTGACTTGTATTAAACTACAGTCTTATTAATAAGGACTTTGCAAAAAATTAGATTTTAAAACCTGCGGTTTGGTCCAGAAGAATATTTTCTATGAAAATGTTAGAAAGATAAAAAAAAAAAAAAACTGCTTTTAAACATGTCGACAATACAAATTTATTAAGTCTCACAAATCTGTCTGCCTATTTAAAGGGGTTGTTCACCTTTGAGTTGACTTTTAGTATACTGTAGAGCGTGATATTCTGAGACAATTTGCAATTGGTTTTCATTTTTTATTGTTTGTGATTTTATAGTTATTGAGCTTTTTATTCAGCAGCTCTCTAGTTTGCAGTGTCAGCAATTTGGTTTCTATGGTACAAATTACCCTAGCAACCCTGCATTGATCTGAATAAGAGACTGGAATATGAATAGGAGAGGGACTGAATAGAATGATAAGTGGCAATAACAATGCATTTGTAGCCTTACAGAGCATTTGTTTTTAGATGGTGTCAGTGACCCCCATTTGAAAGCTGCAAAGAAACAGAAGAAAATTGCAAATCATTAAAAAACTATGAAAAATAAATAATGAAGACCAATTGAAAAGTTTCTTAGAATTGGCACTTCTACAATATACTAAAAGTTAACTTGAAGGTGAACTACCCCTTTAAGCATGTTGAGGTACATTTTCAGATGAAGGAATAATAAATAATAAAAATATTATAAGTGAATAATGAGCACTTTTCATGGGCCATAGGCGAAGCATAAGATTTTTTTTTCATTGATTTTCTTTTTCCTTTTACTATGTTACTTTTCTTGATGTTACGGTCACTAGCAAGTTTCCAAACAACAATATCATAACTGTCTGTCGCAAGCAAATTGGGTGTTTCAGTTTGTTAGACCTGTCATAATAAATTAATGACAGGATGTTGCAGAAATGGCAGCAGCATCTTGCATGGTTTAATATAGCTCAGTTTCCCCATTTTTATACATTTGTGGTTAGATAAATCCTCTGAAAATTTACAGCTGCTACAGGCTAGTTTATAGATGTTGTCTCAGCGTGATCTACTTAGATTTTACTGATAGGCTCCCTAGAAGAAAAGGTGACTTGAAGACAAATATCAATATCATGATATAGGAAACTCATCCTCTAGTTATTCTCATGAAATAAACAGTATACTTGAAGTTCTATAATAGCTTCTAATCATATTTATATATGTATACAGATCCTAAAAAAGTAATTTTTTTCAAGTTTTTTTTTTTAAACTCTGTAATGGTATTCCTTTTATTGAGGGTGCAAAGATGAATGTACACTCTTGATAGTTGGAAATGGTTTGCTTCCAAAACAACAGATGCAGCTTTCAGCTATACTATTTTTTGTAATGATTACACTGGCAGATATGGACCACCATGAAATTTGCATCAGACGTGGTAATTTAGTTAGAAAAGCAGGTGTGTAGCAAGTGTTTATCATAGGTGTTCCTTTACTAACCAGTCATGTGTTTAGAATGTATGCCTCAAATGTAAAATCATTGTTTTTGTCTCATCTGACAAAGTCCTGATGAAGGTCTTAGATCATCTCATACTATTGATATTAATATAGTAAGTTAGGTTGGAAAAAGACACACGCCCATCAAGTTTTTGACTCTATTTTAACCTGCCTAACTGCTTGTTAAGGAAGGCAAGAAAACCCAATTTGAAGCCTCTCCAATTTGCCTCAGAGGGGGAAAAATACTTCATGACTCCAAGATGGCAATCAGACTAGACCCTGGATCAACTTGTACTATGAGCTATCTTTTATAACTAGTGATGGGCGAATTTATTCGCCAGGGCCGAATTCGCGGCGAATTCCCGCGATTCGCCACCGGCGAATAAATTTGCGAATCACCAGCGAAATTTTGCCAAGCGAAATTTGGCCTAAAAAACGAAATGACGCGACGCACCGAAAACGACGCGTCGTATACGACGCGCATCAAAGTTGACGCGACGCGCGTCAAAAGCTTCCCGCGACTCGTTTCGTGAATTTTTCGGCTATTCGCAAATTTCTCTAGAAATTTGCGAATCTTTAGGCGAAGCGAATCGCGGGAGATTCGCCCATCACTATTCATAACACTTTATTATTCTTAAAGCTATCTAATGTATCAGCCTGTATAACTGATTCAGGGAGAGAATTTCATATCTTCACAGCTCTCACTGCAAAAAAACCCTTTCCGAATATTTAGTCCTTTCTTCTAATTGTAATGGGTGACCTTGTGTCAGCTGGAAATACCCACTGGTAAATAACATAGTAAGTTAGGTTGAAAAAAGACACATGTCCATCAATTTCAACCCTTCAACTATTTTAACCTTCCTAACTACTAGTTGATCCAGAGGAAGGCAAAAACCCCATCTGAAACCTCTCCAATTTGCCTCAGAGGGGAAAAAATTCCTTCTTGACTTTACAATGGCATCTTACAACCCCATCTTATAGCTATCTAATGTATCAGCCTGTACAACTGATTCAGGGAGAGAATTCTACATCTTCACAGCTCTCACTGTAAAAAACCCCTTCTGAATATTTAGGAAGAACCTCCTCTCTTCTTATTGGAATGGGTGACCTCCAGTGAGCTGGAAAGACCTACTGGTAAATAAAGCATCAGAGAGATTATTATATCAACCCTTTATTTCTAATAAAGCATTAGAGCAATTAATATATGATCACCTTATATATTTATACATAATTATCATATCAACCCTTAAGCACCTCTTCTCCACCGTGAACATCCCCAATTTGGTCAGTTTTTCCTCATAGCTAAGCTTTTCCATACCTTTTATCAGCTTAGTTACCCTTTTCTGTACCCTCTCTAATACAATAATGTCCTGTTTGAGCATTAGAGACCAAAACTGTACGGCATATTCTAGATGGGATCTTACCAGTGGAAGAATGACCCCCTCCTCCTGTGAATCTATGCCTCTTTTAATACAGCTATTATTACATTGCTTGTTCTATTTGGTTCCAGCATGAAGAAATGTGAGTTAAATATTTTTTGCCTAATATACAACCAAAGCCAGCAAAACTATTTTGGTTTAGCAGGTCCAATAAGATTCTAATGTGAGATGGATGCTATTGTCCCTAGTGACCAGAAAGCAAACTGATCAGGCTAAAGTTGCTGTTATTTATAGATTATCTGTAATATCAGGTCCTCACATTTATCTTCTAGTTTGTGATTTATGACTGCCTGGTTGCTAGTGTCACTGATTGACATTTTAAGGATAGTTGTCATTGGTATAAACATGCCCTGCCATAAACATAGCTTAGTGGTTTGCTTCCTCAACCTTACATTTTTCCTGCTGAATCTGTTCAATTAATAAATGACCCATGCTGTATCTAGCCCAAGGAGAAATGCAATTGTAACAAAAATCATATCCAAGCTCAGCTGAGTCCCAGTCAACCACAGACTGATACTTTTCTATTTCATTTTACATTTCTTTTTCTATGAATGGAAAAGTCCATAAAACTAGTAGCTCAATATTTTAACACATGTAAAAGCTGGTAAAGCAAATCACTTCAAAGGTACGGTTTTAAAGTCAGAAATCGAAGCTATGTATAATTACAGTTACTTGAAGAATATCTCTGTATATATGGTCAAAGCATGGTTCCTTTATATTATAAACCAGTGATGCTCATTAGAAAATGAAGGAAGCTGGTCCTAGATGGGATTGTTAGGAAGGACTTTATTGGACCTTCTTCCCAGTAAATACATTTTTTTTTCTGCTGAGACCTTTCAAGTCAAATCTTGACATACATCTAAGGAAGAGACTTTTGTTTTCTTTAGAGCACACGACAAAAATAAAAACAAATGATTTCACTCTGGATCTTTCCCGCCTTTGACCAAGTATCTTCCATTCACCTTAACAATTAGAGCAGAAGGATGCAGTGAATGGAATGCCTCATTATTAATTCTGCTACTCATGTTGCCTATTTTGTCTTAGAGGGCTGTCTTCTTCTGCTTGTGTTGTGCTTTTGTTAGTCTTAAGTGGTACTGACATCCATTTCTCTATCAAACAATTGGGGCCAGTCGGCAGATTTAGTCTGCTGGTCAACAGGAGCTTTCAATTGTCAGGTTTCTCTGCTGTTTCCTCATTAGCCCCAATGTTACTCTGATCCGCCTCTCTTTGTCATTCTAATTAACCCATTAGTTGATTAAAAAAAATGGATGTAATGATGATTTGGAGGCAAAACCTTCATCCCATTGTGTCATTATTTTTTTTTTTTGGAGAAAATACAAACAGATAATACAGATAGATAACCCCAATATATTTTGCATGTTTTTGGTTTATTATTTCATTAATAAATTCAGGTATCAATATTTACCTAATTTTTACATAAAGATGAAATGAAGGTCTACTGTAATCAAAAATAAAATGTCCTTGAATTAAAAAGAATTGATGTTTAAATTGGGATTTGATTTTGGAGTAGAACCTGTCACCTGGATTTTCATCATTACATCTATTCTATATGAGCAGACAGCAAAGGGACTTGGTTCACTGCTAATGGAATCCCTGTATTTGCAAGTAGGCATGACTTGTTTCACCTATTGCTAATCTGGCCACATGGGATTAGTGTAAATCTGGCTATATAACTCGTGCTCTCCACTGATTTACTGCCCATTATAAGTCAAGTACGCTTGGTCTTAGGTGCACTGTTCCCTGTGATTGCTGTTCCTTTGACTCCTGCTCCTTTTCCCCATGTGACTTCCTGCATTTGACCCAGACTTGTTCCTGACTTTGAGTTTGCCTCACAATCTGGCTTTGACCAAATTTCCTTTTTCTCTGTAATAATAAAACAGTACCTTGTTCTTGATCCCAACTAAGATATAATTAATCCTTATTGAAGGAAAACTAGGCTATTGGGTTTATTTAATGTTTACATGATTTTCTAGTAGACTTAGGGGCAGATTTATTAAGGATTGAATTGTAAATTCAAATTCAATAAATATTTTTGTCTCAAAACTCACAAATTCCAATTTAAAAGTACCAACTCGAATGTAAATTTTAATGTGAGATTTATAACACCTCGACCATAGAAACAGTTTTGATTCAAATATTTGCGACCTAAAACCTGCCAATATGAAGTTACCTGGTGGTAAAATACAAGAGGTCCTCTGCACTCAACCCATTATCAATATATTTAAGACATTGAGACATTATCAATATATTTAAGACATTGAGACATTTTGTGCATACAGCTACTAAAAAATGCCTTACCCTTTAAACAACAGGGATTGTTTGTCCATATATTGCAATATATTTAAGCTGGCCAACTACGTCAAAGTCATCCCATATTTGGCCAGTCCTACTCTCAAATTGCATCTGATTCATTAAGAATTCCACTACTTCATTAAACATTTTACAAAGGGACTAAGTTTTACCTGCAACTTACTTGCTGCTTTCAGGTTACCTGGTAGTCTAATGGGTCCAGGGGGCCAGCAGGGACACCTGTCATGCTCCTGGCAGGGACACCCTCAGCCCTAGTCCTTCATATGGCACAAAGTTTAAATATTTAAATGGAACCCATAAGTTCCTGGGTGCTTTCCTGTGTATTCCAAATTGTTACTGATTCTGCCTTTCCCTGGTTTTCGTTCTGTCTGCTTCCTGTCCTGGTTATTGCCCCTTTTAACTACTCTCTTGGATCCTGATATTGTACCGCGATTTTGGTGTGTTTGACCTGGCCTGTGACCCCGACCATTCCTACATCTCCTGTTTCTGTACCGTATTGACTGATTGGTTCCAACCTGGCCTGGCTTTTCACTACGTTCCTTGTTTCCCATTATGCAACCCCATGCTTAGTTCCCTTGCTTGCTCAGAACTTTCTCCTTGGTTCTCCCACAATAAGACCTGGCGGTATGTGAATAGTGGAGGGCTCCACCCACAGCCATAGGCAGAAGAGTGGGCCAAGACCGGAACCTTGGAGTTAGTTCTGGGTTTGGGATACCCTGCGTTACAGCCAAATTAATTTACAAGTCAATGGCAGAGGACCCTTGAACCATGTGAATACGTTAATTGCCTTTTTGATATTCACTATTTATTCGGAGGAAAGCTCGATTTGTACAATTCGAATTCGATTAAAAATGATCTGGTCGGAATGATTAGATAGAAAATTGGACATTTGAAATTTTCATAATTAACCTCCCATTCGAGTTTTAAATACATTTGAAATTTCTTAGAATGAAAAAAAAATTCACATCAGTTCGAAATTCAACCTACTGATTGGCTGCTATGGGTTACTGCACCTTGGCAGACTGGGCACGATGAGTAGGCGAGCAGAGCTGTTTCAGATGCCCACACCAGTCATGTGCCTCTTGGTTTCACTATAATATGAAGCAACTAGGCTTGCAGTTATTTAGCATTAAAGAAGACAAACTCATTTAGATGCTTTAACTATTGGTATTATTTTGTTCAAGGAGGAAACAGTGTAAGTGTCGGAAGTGCCATATCACAAGCATCATCTAAATGTGTGCTTTGTGCATAAATATGTGTTGTGATCTTTGTTTTGCTCATTATGCCCAAATGGTTCAGGTACAAAAATAAGCATTCTTGTGGGGGATGCAGTGGATGCCTTTGAAAAACACACTGACATCTGTGCTAATGTCATGGGCTGGTGGTTAAGGGAAAGCTAAGTTTGAAATATAAGTTTTTCTTTGCTGATATGATTCACATTTTTACAACAAGGTGATACAAATATATATCTAATAAAAGAATGTTATTAGTATACAGTAAAAGTTTTTGAGTGGAGTGGACTGTAGTACAGATCTAAATAACACTCCAGCCTATGAAAACGTTGCACCATTTCCAACAAAGCATGGAACCAGACAGTAAAGGCACAAAGGTACCTAAAAGAAAGGGAGAAAATAAAACCAAAAAAATAACATGGCAAGTGCAATGTTATTTTCCCTCTCGCAAAAAAATCTTTGGAAGGGCCCAGGATGCACAAAAGCCTATCTGCCTCCCACCCACTTTACTGAGAACAGTAAATTCATGCGTGCTTCAAGAGTAGAAAATGGCTCACTGTAGCCCCAGGTGCACACTGTACCCCCTGCCAGGGCAACTTGACATAGATGAAAGGATAGTTAAAGAAATCCTGTTTATCTGAACATTTTGAATAATTTCTGTCCTTAAGAAGCATTCGTCTCCTCCAATCTCATGGCCAAGTGCCAATAATGTAGCAACTGAGGGAATATATAAGCCTGCCTATAGCTTGGTCATTAGCTAAGGTCAAGTTTGTACTTTATTCTGATGCCCCTGCATTCCTGATTCCTTGCCGACATACTAATCTCCTGCCTGGTTTCTGCATTCCCTGCCTGTTCTGGAGTTCTCTCTATTTCCTATTTTTATTTATGGCTTTGACCGCTGGTCTCCACTTGCCTTTCGCCTTCAATGAAATTGGCTTATTTATTGGACTCTGCTTGCCTGTTCGGAAATATTTGAACACCATGATTTTGACTTGAAGGTCACTTCCAATGCCATAGAAAAACAGCTCAAAGCTTATCTTTGGGTTTACTCCCAGTGGCGCAACTACTCGTTGGTGGGCCCGGGTGCAGGATTGGCACCCGGGCCCCCTTATTGGGCTCTCCCCCTATGAATTACACGACGGACCGACGGACCCTGGTGCAATTGCACCCCCTGCTCCCCTGGTAGTTACGCCACTGTTTACTCCCTTCTTGCAATGTAGGTTTTATTTGACAGAATACAGCATAAGTCTTGTCTTCTCTGAAATAGATCGAAACAGTTGATCTTAAAAGTCAGGCTAATTTTAGCAATGTAATTTTCCTTTTACAGGTTCAGTGGGTATGTTGTTATTCACCGTCATGTGATAGCAGGAAAGTACTGTATGCACTTAATAAAATATGTAGAATGTTAGTATGTTTACTACATACTAACTACTACATATGAAAAGCCTCAGAACAGCTTTCTTACTGGGATACAAAAATGTCAGTAGAGCTTAGAACCATTCAGTATAGTCTTGGGCAAAATAAATAAACCAAGGAAAAGAAACTGAATATGTCCATCTCCCTTTCTTTGAAAATTTATAAATCATGTGCTAGGCACAGAAATAAGACAACCACACTGTTCTCAGCAAAGGGTTATATTTTATCTTTATTGCAAGCTTTATGCAAGTGTTTTGCATAAAGCTTAACTGTGCTTTCCCTAATTTGTTTTAAGTAAATGATTCCCATATGACTCTTCATCTGACAAATGATATGCAAAATGATGTTACCTTTTGCTTGTAATTGTATTGTTCCTGTTTATAAGCAAAGCTTTTCTATCTGGGCCACATTTTTATAGTATACTCCTGATGTCAGATTTGTATAATGAATGATGCACGTTATGATTTTGTCTTTTAGTATAAACAAGAGACACCTTGCATCTGCAAGGAGTTTGGATGTTCTCTTGTTATTTTAACATGTTGTTTTCTCCGGGTACTCCTGTTTCCCTCAATGGTCCCAAAAAATACAGGAACATTCATTAATTCCTGATGGACCTTAGTGAGTGATGTGCAGGTTTGTCCAAACACACGTTGACTCAAAACCTGCGGTGACCCAAGGGTTGATTACAGTTGAGGTTGAAATTTAACCATTGCAGGTTAGGTGTAAGTCTACTCCATAAGATTCCCCGTCTCGGAGGCGCATATAAAAGTAGAGAGAGAAGATACGGGTACATGTTGGGTATGGGTCCCTAAATCATTTGAGTTGAAATTAGAATGTCAGCACTACTCTGTCAGGTCAGCAGTTTCATTTACTACAAATTAGCAAATTACAAAAATATCAAATTTCTTTGCACATTGCCAGTATGTGTAAGGTGTCTGAGACAGCATCAGGCTTTCGTTTTAATGGTAATGATAATTATGTGATGCCTGTATTCACTCTTGAGACACCAGTATATTGTTGATTCTGGTGTTGCAATTAACTGTGTCTTTTTAAACATCCTGCTGTCTCAAAGCAAAGTGGGCAAATATGATGGCATAGAATAAAAGTTGGGAATTTTTAAAGCTAATAAGTTAAGTATTCAAATTGTTAGCAGTAATCCCAGGTTCAGCATCAATATTTGCTCTTGTAAATGTGTATGCAGGCTGAATGGAACATTTCCATTGATGAAAATTCATGTTGCCATTGTACCAATGGTGCAGCAGAACTGGCAAACATTGTGACAGTAACAATGGGGAGCTATACAAAGGGACTTGCCATGTGGAGCATGGTGGGAAAAATTCCCCTGCAGGTGTACTAAGTGATTTCTAGAATGGACAAACCAAGGACTAAAATCTGCACTGGGCCTTTTTTTTTGCATGCTAATGACATTGCAGACCAAAACGTATTATGTGGAATGCTAGAAGATCGGCACTTAGTTAAAAAGGATTTGCCATTAATGGTCAAAAGAAAAAAATATATAAATCTTAAAATAGTTGCTATGTCTGCATCCCTTTAACTATAACTGTACAATGGCACTAGAGGATGATGGGACAAGTTGGTGCTCAATGCCAGTTTTTACACAGCTTTTGCAAATTAACTTGTTTTACAGCAGAACATTAGCCTTGGCTACACAGATGCATCAACTCATTACCTAGCTTTAAAAATATGCAGGATTTTTTGTGGAGTTTATCTTCCAGTGTTTGGAGTTTCTAATGTGCAGTGCATTTCCACATTTTCTACCATTGTTTTTACAAATTAAGTCCCTTAATGTAAGATAAAAAATCCAATAGACATTTCCCAAATCACTGGAAAGTTTGTATCAACAATTTGAAATTCTATTCTTTTGTGACTAAGACCTGAACACCAACCTCCCATTTCACCCATGTACATCGAATGACCACATCTCAAACCTGCAGAGATCATGTAGAAGTCAATAGCAGATGTCCCTGAGGTTGTTTATTGACATCATGAATAATCCGAAAAGTCTAGGTTTTCATCCAATAATCAAAAAAATTTGAACTTTTGCAGTGAAAAATCTAATTAGCATACAATAACTGACCCTTGATTTTTTTGTGACATTTTGTCGCTCCAATTTTTTTCAAGAAAAATTATTGATAAATGTGTTCAAATTGTGGAAGGGAGTTAGGTGACTTTGTTTTCATAAAGAAATTAGATACATTTAGGGGCAGATTTACTAAGGGTCAAATTCGAGACTCGAATTTGACCATCAAATTTTGATAGAATTTTAATATTGAATTCAAAGGGTTTTAACGCAATTGGATCAATCGAACAATTGAATTAAAAAAATTTGATTCGAACGATTTTAACCATTCGATCTAATTTTTTTATTCATTCTTAAAAAGCTGAAAAAACCCTATGGAAGCTTCCCATAGGGTTCTACAGCAATTCGGTAGGTTTAATATGGCAAACTAGGGATTCAAATTAAAATTTAAAGGGCAAGTACTTCAACCATCGAATGTTCGAATGATCGAATAGATTTTTATTCAATCTATTCTAATCATTCGATCCAAACGAATTTTTAAAATTCAATGGTCGAAGTGGCCACAAAAACTATTCGAAAATTCGAATTAGAATCTTTTTGAAACTTCTATCGAATTTCGAATCATTCACACAAATTTAGTAAATCTGCCCCTTTTCAGCAAAGGATTGAATGACTTTACCTCTAATGAAAAGAACCACAAAATCAGTGAACTATCTCATACATGTTCTTGGAATGAGAACAGGGAATTGATGTGCTGGTGTAAACAGCAATTTTAATCTATAACACATTTACAGGGAAGCAGGTAAAATTACATTTTCATTTCTTTATATAGATAAAGTAGTATTGGTGCATGCATATCTCTGTTTATCAAGCACCCAGACAGATTTTGGGTATGGAACAATGCGTATACAGAGTGTAGTAGTAAGCTGGCACAAACCGAATCACATGCTTGATGCAGTTAAAAAAGTTTTATGTAGCAAGAAAATATCTCAAAAGAGCCTTAGGGTAGAAGACCACAAGTGGACACAGCAGTTCTTACCTCCGACTTTTCATTCATTTCATTTTTTTTTACGCGTGTGACATCTGACTTGTCGCATACATTGATCTGCCCAAAAACGCTTGTGGAATCTACCCTTATGCTTTTTTTAACTGCATCAAGCATTAGGGTTCAGTCCGGTTTGTGCCAGCCTACTAATACATATATGCATATTGTTTGCATAAGGTCTGGGGCTTGAGCACCTGCCCCCCCCATTAGTTTTGGTAAGTTAACCCCTAATTCTTACCATTTCCAACACTGAAGGACAAATTTATCAAGGCCTGAATTGATAATTCAAATTTTGAATTCCAATTTTCGAGTTTTTCTATGACCAAAAATGTCAAATTTGACTACGGAATAGTTCAAATTTGATAACTTTTTTAATTCTAATTTGATTTTCGAGATTTATCATACACTGGCCCTTAAAGAACTCGAATTTGACTATTTGTCACCTAAAACCTGCCGAATTGATGTTTTAGTCAACGGACGTTGGAGTTGTTTGCAGCCTTCCTGAAATTTTTTTTTTTTTTAAATCTAATTTTTAAAACTAGAATTGAATTTGGTTTCAGTTTTCGGGTCAACCCTATTCACCAGAGTTTTGGAAGTTCAATTTTTTTTTAATAAATTGCTATTGGTTAAATTTCGTGTTCATGGGAGTTTATGGTAGCTTTTAAAAATTCACATGAATGCGAAATTCAACCTGCTGGATGTCTCTTCAGAAATTAATTGATGGAACAAATTATATATGTCTACATGTCTAGGACCTGTTATGCAGAATACTTTGTACCTGGGGTTTTCCAGATAACAGATCTTTCCATAATTTGGATCTTCACACCTTAAGACTACTAGAAAATCATGTAACCATTAAATAAACCCAACAGGCTGGTTTTGCTTCCAATAAGGATTAATTATATCATAGTTTGGATCAAGTACAAGCTACTGTTTTATTATTACAGAGAAAAAGGAAATCATTTTAAAAATTGATTCTTTGGATAAAATGGAGTCTATGGGAAACAGCATTTCTGTAATTTGGAGCTTTCTGGACAACGAGTTTCCAGATAACGGATCCCATATCTGTGCACTAGTGTAAGCAATAATGTGATGCAGAGTTTCATTACATTTCAATGGCATTAGATCCGTCAACTGTTGAGTGACAAGTCATAATGTATTGATGACAAGGACCAAGACAAAGTTTATTTTATCCTACAGAAATATACTTTATTTATTTTTTTAAAGGAAAATTTATGTTTATACATATTTATTGTACATATTATATGAATTCTCTATTGGCTTTATATTTCTGAGTAAAAATCCAAAATGAAAGAAGATAAACATTATTTATTGGAGATATTTTTCTAGTTAAGATATCAGTTATCCATTATAGGAAAAGTGCCAGTCACGTTACCCCTCTCTATTCACTCTCTCATTTGTGAGTCATGAATAATGTATTAATAATAATAATAATAATAATAATCCTGCTCTCCAAGAATTTATTGCATCCCCATCTTTTTTTTTTTTTATACTGTCTATCCTTTTCTGCCTGCCAGTTAGATCTGCTATTAATTCAGAAACTGGTTTCAGTGCCTTTATCGAGAAACCACAGATCATCCCCCCCAGGACTTATAATCAGATAAGATGCTGAAGGCAAGAGGGTACTGTATCGATACAACACAATGTATAACATTTTAAAAGTATTGAATTAATTATCTTGTATTTGTATAATATTATTCTAACAATAATATCTTCTGTCTAGAACTTCACATTCATCACTGGTGTGACATTTGAACTTAACACGTAATTAAGCATGTAGACCAGTCCTGAAACCTTTTAAAAATCAAAAGGTATTTGTACCAATTATGTATTTAATGAGTTGAACACTGTACCTTGTTGTAAGGCACATTTTGATCACTACAACTACCTTTCAGAAGTATAGTCAATCTCCTTTGATCGGCGCACTTCTACCAAATGAGATTTTGTAATGTTAAGGTATATTTTAGTTATGTGTTAAAGGGTCAATAACACCAAAATTGCCCCATACACATTTAAATGTATTTTTGAGAGAAGCTAATTGACAATAAAACTGCTATTGCAAGGGATAGACCACAGAAACCTTTATTGAGAGATGGCTACAAGCAATCCATGGAGCGGATAAATTCTCTAGGAGAATGGTTCCACTCGCACACCCTGGCCTTCTAGGAAAATATCACCTGGTCCACAGCGATGGAGAAATAGGCATTCCCAAATCAGCGAATCCAAAGAAAATCAC
>CM044439.1:75502159-75516518 GCA_024363595.1 Xenopus borealis
AAGGATGTTGTAGTACTTCAACCATCTCTATTCTGGCTAACAAATTCTCATGCAAGTCAGTGGCAGTCCGTAAGGAACCATAAGACAGCATCTCAGCTCAGAACATGTATTTGTTGCTTTTCTTTCATTTTCAATAATTTGAACGGATCGTGACTTATAGAAACTTGCCGAACAGGTTGACTAACACATACCAATACATTCAAAATCAAGGATCAAAAAATCTTAGATTTGATAGAGTTTACTTGTGCTAATTGTATAATGTTCACATTCATACAGACAGAACAAAAGCCCACTTATTTATGACATATTAGCAGTTTATTTCTTCATTGGAGCACTTGCACCCTATGACTGATTAATTATTCTGTCACATTGGTGTTCACATGCATTGCCAGTGATGTGAGAAACGTTAAGAGCAGAAACATGTGCTGACCTGTTCACAGATGTAAGCAGAGATTGCTGTCCTCTAACCTAAACCAGTTTTAAAGATCCATTGTTTTTCTTTGTGTGTACAAGAGGTTGCCTATAGGTTAAAACAAGTAGGCGAGGGAATAAGTTTCTACCACGCAGAGGAATATTGGGCAATACAAGAAGCAGGTGAATTGCTCTTTTAATGTTATTTTAGGGTTAGTAAAAAAAAAAAAAAAACCTGACTTTACAGTATTGCAGAATAATGTTGCTATGTGCTCCTGTCATCTACATTTTAATGTAAAAACATTGTTTGGGGGGGGGGGGGATCTGATTATACCATTAATGGCATTATGGGAATGCGATTTAGTTAAACATGTACTAATTACATCTCCTAATCTTAACTTGATCCTCAGTCTCCTTCCAGGTACTATCCTATCTTTCACCTTTCGTATCGCTTGAACATTTTAGAATCAACTTTCTCTCAATTAACTCTCTACTTGACCCACATCAGTCTGGTTTCAGTCCACTACATTCATTAAGATGGCACCAATCAAAGTTTCCACTGGCTTCACCACCTTTCTGTTGCTTTTGACACAGTGGATCACCAGTTCCTCTGGGACGATCATCTTTTTCTTGGTATGCAAGGTACAGTAGTTTCCAGAATCGCTCATATCTCACTGACTATTCCTTTGCAGTCTCTTTCTTTGATTAAACCTCCTCACCACTTAAACTCTCTGTTGGGATCCCTCAAGGCTCTGTCCTTGGACTGCTACTGCAACTCTGCTATATATAGTAACACAGTTAGGCTGAAAAAAGACTCACGTCCATCAAGTTCAACCTTTTTAACTTTTTTATTTTAATTTTAACTGCCTAACTACTAGTTGATCCAGAGGAAGGCAAAAAAACCATCCTAAGCCTCTCCAATTTGCCTCAGAGGGGGAAAAAATTCCTTCCTGACTCCAAAAAGGCAATCGGACTAGTCCCTGGATCAACTTGTATAATGAACTATCTTCCATAACCCTGTATTCCCTCACTTGCTAAAAAGCCACCCAACCCCTTCTTAAAGCTATCTAATGTATCAACAATGTACAACAGTTTCAGGGATATTCTCTTGCATGTCTTCTCATTTTCTAAAACTCAATTTGTAGGAAACAAAACTGATTGTATTCCCACCCACACAATTAAACCTTACCCTAAAACTGCCTGCTATGGAAAACAATTGTAGCATTCATACTAGTATGTAGGTTTGCTGTTGTGGAGTCATACTTGACTCTGTACTTACATTCATTCCTTACATCCAATCCCTTGAAAAAGTTTGCTTACTACATCTTAAAAATATTGCAAGAATACCCTTTCTAAATCAGGAAACAACAAAAATACTAGTCCACGAATTAATCCTCCTTATTGGCCTATCACCCTACCACTCACTCACTTATCTTCTCTACAGTCCAACCAGAACACAATTGCAAGACATCAGCAAAACCACCTTTACTGCACCTCTGCAAATTCATGTACTGGCTAATACCAATACCTTCTTAAATGCCAGCCTCCAATACTTTACCAGGGCAGATATATAATTGAAGAATTCATTATCCCACAGCATCAGACATTCCACCATGCAATTATTTAAAATGTTCCCTTAAATGCACCTACATTCTGTGTAGCTTTCACACTTTCCTTCAAGCTAAACATTTATGGGCTGTCCCGTAGCACATCACTGTCTGCTGAATCATTATCTCCTCACTAACACTGTCGTAACATGGCCAGTATGTTCCCAACGAATACTTCCCCCAGAATTTTTATACCTTGTGTATCAGTTATTCCCACCCCTCTAGATTGTAACTCGTTTAAAAACATTTGTAAATAAGATTCAAGGTAAATCAAGATGAGTATATTACTCTCACAATTTGTGAGATTATGAATGCGAATGCTATCAGACCATGTCATTTAAAAAAAAAAATATGCCCCTAGGAGTAAATGAAGTGTAGGATCTTTGTACTCTTGTGTTCTACTTGTAGTATTTTCTTCTGCTTTTATGGGAACAATGCAGTAAAAAGAAATTTCAGACGTTTCTTTTTTTGCATACAAGAATAGATTTCCTTCATATTTTTTCAGTTGGTGAAATGACCATCGTTGTTTGCCTTAGTCTGTGCCTAAAACACAAGGTGCAAGGATAACTGTGGTTAGTGTCTGGGGAATTTTCCATACTTCAATGCCCAGCCCTGCTAGTCTCACTTCTTCCTTTTTTTTTATTTTCATACTAAGGATTATTCATTGTATTATAAAACTTATCAACCATCATCATAAATTCTGTCCCAAATTAAACACGAGTCAAGATGATAATTTTAAAACAACACTTTTATTAGTTAAAAAAAATATTTTAAAGTGCTTTTAAAATACAAAGGTTAAAAAGGAACTGTAGTAATAAATTACACAATTAAGACAAAAAAACACAATTCATCCTCACAATAATTATTAAATTGGTACAGTTAACTGGAAAAAAACACTTGTAATTTGTAATTGATTGGCTCGATAAACCATCCTTCATTTAAAATATCACACAGTGACTTGATTGAAAGTGCAAAAAAACATATATATATCTATGTATATATAATGAGATAAAAGGAATTTAGTAAATAATGAATATCTCCAGGTACTGATACGGATTAATGACTTGTTAAATGCAAAAGCCCAGCAGATGAAGTCATCTTGATGAATATATACAGTATTTGTATATATATATATATATACTATCTAGCATTGGGCTCAGACAGACCATGAAATCTAAACTAACCCTGTTGTTTCTACTCACATCTATCTTACAAAATGATAAAATCCTATTAAAAACTATACTAGTCCCAACAAGGTCTGTAAAAGTAATAAGAGATGTTGTTTAATGCTTAATGAGTTAATGCTAGGAGTAAACTAGAAGTACAGCTACAAAATATTAACATTGATTTTACTATGTAATGCCATGAGACCATTCAAATATATTTTATGTAGTCACAGAAATTTGGGGTCACCAAAGAGTAAAATCATCCTGGCATAGCATTTGCAGGGAGTAAATGGGCACCAAGATAGGGAGTTATTCTGTTAGCATAGATTGCAAATTCTTTCTTTACTTATCAAACATTGGGTAGGAGGTGACTGTTTTGTATAAGTTGTATAAGTAGCAGCACTTACTTTTGCATTATAATTAAAGTAAAGCTTTCTGATACATCAATATTTAAGTAATATTTTCCATGGAATAGGCTGCGGACATTGATTTTATGGATGTAGATCATAATGGGACATCACTAAATGTAGACATTGCATTAGTAAAGTATGGGCACTCCTGCTATATTCCATGCTCACTTTGTGTGAATCCATACCATTAGCCTTTCAGATCACAGTGTTGTGATCACTGGGAGACTGAAGTGGTGGTCCCTGGGACTGGGACTCCATGTGTGACATATATGTGACATATCTGATACAGCATATATCTAGATGCATGCACAGTCTAATGCACAGCTAGTGTTCTAAACATGGTGCCGTGCCCCAATGTCACCAAATTTGAATTTAAAAAAGTTCTCCTGCCCTTTATTCACTGCCTAAGCCTTGTTCTTGTGTTTTGTTTCATGGTTTGATCTTGCGCCTGTTCTTGACTTGTTTTCCCTCTGCTTTTGCCTGTTGCTGCTTTCACCCCTGCCTAATCCTTGTCTGTATCTTGCTATTGGAATTCTTTCTGCCATATCCAGGTCCCTTGCAACCATGCAGAAGCAGAAGGTTCAGGGGCCCCAAAACAGCACTGGTAAAGACTGGTGTCGGCAGGGGTCTCCTTCTTCACTAAAGATGGTTTTCTTATAGTTGTCATAGGGCTCCTGCTAAACAGACAGTACCACAAATGTTCTAAATTACCTCTGCTAGGAATCACTGAATTAAAAAGCTAGAAACAGTGCAAATAGAAGTATAAAAAACACAACACACTGAATAAAATAATCCTTCATAGCTTTGTATATAGGGTTGATAGCACTGGTATGGTAATTCACTGCAGTTATTCAACTATGTTTTAATATATAATAGGACAGGGATAAATAATAGAGTTATAGATTATACTATCCATTTAAACAGTGTAAGAAAACTACAAGCTTCATTCCAGAAGCCACTATAGAGATCTTTATGTCCAAATGTATCAATTAAAACAGTGCTAAATAGAGATTCATATTGTCATATGGCCACCGGGCTTCATTAGGGAGTAATCAGAATAGGAAAAATAAGAAAAAAAACAAAAACTATATGTACAGTACAAAAGAAAAACATTATGTACAGTACAAAAGAAAAACATTCTTCATCTTATTAGGGGTTGTCCTACGTTTGTTTCTTCTACAAAAAGCATTTAATTGTCTATGTGTTTATAAAGTAACTCAGAGAAGGAATGCTAAATTAAGCAAGCTTTATCAGGTCTACGGTATATAAATGCACTGGTAAACCCTCAAAGTAATGCTGCTCAGAGTCCTCTGTGAAAAGAAAAAAAAGCTAATTTATTTCCTTCTATTGTGTACACAATATGTATTAGACTTCCTGTTTTCCAGAGCTAGGGCTTGAGCATGCTCAGTTTGCTCCTCTCCCATCCCTCCTTCCCTCCCTGCTGTAATCTGAGCTCAGAGCTAGGGGTGAGCAGGGACAGAGTCAGGCAAGAAGTGATGTCACACCAAGATAAAATGACAGCTGCTATCCTAAACAAACCGAGGGCTTCTAGAGCAGTTTACTTGGGTATGGTAAAGCATTCTGCAGAATAAGTATAGTGTTATAGCTTGCACTGTTTGTGGCTAATCTATTGGCAATATACTGCTTTTTGGTTTTTTTTAGACTGTTACCAACAAAAAGCACAGACTCTACATATTTGGGTAACTACATATAAACATATATGGATAAACTGCACACTCATAAATGCCATGATCTAAGGAAAAATTACCAAATGTTCAAATATAATAATATTCACAAAGCTGGCCCAAAAACTACAGAAAGGCAGATAAGCTTATCTGGTGTTGGTATTAAATAATGCACACAGGGATGCTGATTTATCAATAATATTTTTTAGGGGGATCTTCAAATTTCCGTTATTTAAAAAAATCTTGTGCATTCAAGTTGAAACTTGAATCCCAGAAACTCCATCACGTAGAAATGAGAAAGAAAACCTTGAACACAGTATAATCACAATTTACCCATTATTTTAAATTAATTCCGAAAGCTATAGCTTCAATTGACTTATACATGGCCAACTTTTAGATGGTGAACTTTTAGATTTGAGTTTTCTGTGCTTAATAAACCTCTAACATTTTATTTTGGGAAACTCAAATTTGCTATTTTTGCTACAAAACACCTCAAATTACTATAAAAGGTCAAATTAAAATGATGAAAAATTTGCCCTGTAGTATATTTAGGCACTTGAGGTTTAAAGCGATAGTTTGCATTGTTTTTTCAAAGGATGATCTGCGGAGAGGGCCTGTCATATGCAGTGTTAATCATTTAACCATAAACAACCTTAAAAAGAAGTAGTACAAAAAGTGTGCCCCTTTAAAGAGACATTCTCTTTTCTAAACTGGACGATTCTACTTTGTTTTCCCTGAGCCCTTATATAAAGGATATCCAACATTATCCTGTGGGTCTGGCTCAAAGGCATTATTTGTTTTCCCAGAAGTATGGATGTGTTTTAATATTTTTTTCTTTTTGGGTTTCACAACCATCTTTTCACTTAATTGCCCCCATTCAGGCAAGGCAGCATGTGCCATTTCAGTCGGCTCTGCTAGAAGAGAAGTCATTTTGGTTGAACGGTTTGGAGACTCTGGATACAGCTGCTTGTCAAGTCTTGATCCACTGCAAAAAGCAGACAAAGGAAAACTTATTTTTAACATTTCACTTTCTACTTATTTCTACTTTAACCAAACAAATCAAAATTTTTAATGTCAATAACAATATCAATAAAAAATCTATACTAAGTCAACACTGCATATATGTGCTTTCATGAAATAGATAAAAAAAAAATGAGTGTCTTATTTAAAACTATTTACATTTAGGGGCAGATTTGTCAAGGGTCGAATTTCGATTTCATTGGAGTTTTAAATAACTCCCATGAACTCTAAATTTTTCGTCAGGCAACATCCGAAAACGAACGACTGCGCGTGAATTGTGGCAAGGGTTTTCCAGTATAGCAGGTGGCTGGCAGGGAGAAGGCGGTTCGGGGAGATTGTCGCCCTGAGGAAGAGGCGATTTGTTGATGGGGCGACTAATCTCCCCGAATCTGTTTGTAGAGACTGACACGGACAGTTAAAAATTATTGCTCTGTGAGGCTACAATTTTACTATTATTGTTAGTTATCTTTCTCTGTAGGCCCTCTACTATTCATATTCCGCCATCTCTTGTTCAAACCACTGCCTGGTTGCTAGGATAAATAAGACTCTAGCAACCACACAGCCACTAAAATACTGCTGCTGAACAAAGGGCCAAATATCTGAAAAACCATAACAAATAAAAAATGAAGAACAATTGCAAACTGTCTCAAAGTTGTAAAAAGGTGAGTTGGTCTATCAATCAGTACCTTCACTGGTCAAGGGGAGAAAACTGACCGTGTCAGTAAAAAACTAGTTTAATCAAATTGCAAAGGAATCCCCTCTTGATCAGGTTAAATTCATACAATAAGTTAAAAAAGGATTTTTCCAAAGTGCTAGTGCTTATCAAAATTAAATTACTTGTGAGAATAAATTACAGTGACCATTAGTAAAATATCCTAGTAGGTTAACGGAGAATCTTAATCTCTTGGTTATCTATTCAATAACATTCCATTACGTCGTACAATTAATGTTTATGTTAATAACCCCCAATAATGTTCTAAAATATAAATTACAACCCAATATGTCACTATGTAACAGTTAAATTAATGATTTGATTGTGAATTAATTAGAAAAAAGTCAACTTAAATTAATTAATTACTAAAAAACAAAGAATTAATTCATCCAAGTATCATTTCCATATGTGTTTTGCCGATTGAATTAGTTTGGAAAAGGAAAAACAACTAACTAATTCAAACTAATTTCTTTGCAATTTGATTAAACTGTCTCAAAGTATCAATGTCTACATTGAATAAAAAGTTTATATAAAGATAAACTACTCCTTTAATAAACTGACAAAGAAAAACACTATTCTGTTTTATAGGGTGTTAGAGCCAAGCTGAAGTGAATCATTAATAACTGAAAATGAATACGTTTTTAAGCTAAACTTAAGGATTCAGAAAAACATTATTACGGTACAGTAAAAAATACTGATACAGTACATAATAAACCTGCCCTAAATGATTTTGCAGACATGTTGATGTTTATTGGATAAAAAAAAAACATCAGGCAACCTGGCTCATTAAAACAATGGGCAGAAGCCCTATGGCTACTAGATATTTGGAGACATAGGAACCCCCTGGAAAGGCAATTATCCTGCCATATGGTAGGGAAACTTACTCTGTCTCGGTTAGATTTGGCCATCACATCCACAGACTTCACACAAAGGGTAAAATACATCAAGTACCTCCCTAAAGCCCCATCAGATCACACACCCCTGCAACTATTGATCAGCACTACACCAAGGCAAGGACACTCCCTTTAGAGATTATCCCCCTTGTGGCTCAACAACATGGAGGTGACAGAGGCATGTATATCAGAATTGGGATGTTAATGCAGGAACCAGCACCTCCAATAAGGTCTGGGAGGCGTCTAAGGCAGCTGCCAGTATCCCAGCAATTGCTCGGGTGCGCACTATGGCTAAACGACTGTAACTGAGGCAGAGGGTCTGGGAAGCTGAACAAGTTTATGGTGAATGGGAGGGGGATGCCAACCACCAGGCACTGGTAAATGCCCAAAGGAACTTAGAACTAGCAGAAATGGCAATTACAAGGAAAAAATTACTATATGCAGCCCAGAGATCCTTTGACCAAGGAGATAAAAATGGGAAGCATTTGCATACCTAGCAAAAGAGGTCCAACAGTCCAAACACACCAACAGGCACATATACTGTACCTCTGACACAACAGAAATGGCAGAAATATTTGCATGCCACTTTGCTGACCTATACACCTCACAAGCCAGATACTTGGACACTGAACTGGAACAGTTCCTGCAAACAATCCCCTTTCCTCGTCTCACCAGAGCAGAATCCTCCTATCTAGACAGCCCAATTTCTTTGGAAGAGGTAGTAGATGCCATTGGCAGCCTTCCATCAGGGAAGACCCCAGGCCTCAATGGCCTTCCAGTAGCTTGGTACAGACCCCATAGTGAAACACTTGCCCCACAGCTCCATACCACCCTTCTTGAGGTTTAAAATGCAGGATCCGTCCCCCAATCTTTCTACTCTGCACGGATTGTGCTTATACCAAAGGAAGAACCAGACTTATGGCAGCACTACCTATGGAAAGCCCTTGAGAAATTTGACATAGGCCCCAACATAGCTTGGCTTACACTCCTACACATAACCACTGTCGCACAGGTCTGTGTCAATAGCACTCTCTCCAGAACTTTTTCTCTTACCCGGGGCACCTGACAGGGCTGCCCCCTCTCCCCCCTTCTTTTTGCCTTAGCAAAGAGCCCTATGCCATTATGGTCCGACAAACCCCCGAAATTATTGAACTCAAATGTGGGAAATTAGAAGAAAAAAAATCACACTATATGCGGATGATCTTCTACTATTTCTAGCTGGCCTTCACGACTCACTCACACTCGTGATCTCCCTAGCTGACGAGTTTGGCACAAACAGCAGTTTGGTCATATATATATATATATATATATATATATATATATATATATTTATATATATAAAGGGAAGTCAGTCTTATAAACTCTTGAAGCTGAACAGAGAGCAGGTGCAATTCAGGGACTACAGTGGGTATTCAGCATTAAAAACCTTGGTTTGACTATCTCGCCAAGCACAGAAAACTGTGATCCTGCAAAACAGGGCTTCAAAAATACTGTTAACCAATGGGCCGGTCTACCATTAACAGTATGAGGCAGGGTCAATCTATTTAAAATGGTATACTTACTCAAATTTTTATACTTCCTACAGAATGCCCCAATATGGATACCCCCACAGGTCTTTAAAACGTATTGACACCATTATTTTCCCCCTTTATTTGGGCAAATAAACCCCCTAGGGTCAACAAGTTAACACTCCTGGCTGCATTGGACAAGGAGGGCTAGCCCTACCGCACCTACATATAAATGTATTACTATGCAAGCCAACTAGTGCTCATACATAACTGGTTTAACCCTGACCCCAAAATCTCACTTACAGCACTACATGCTACTTTGACGGGCTCCCTTGAAGCAATTAGTAACACACCCTACAGGAAAGCCAAAGACACCACTGAACTGCCCCCCACGCAAAGTTGCCCACGCTTGCAACAAAGGTTCTTTCAAAAGTTGTGAGCCCTCAATCCCCCTATATCCCACTATGGAGAAACTCTAATCTGCAGCACTTATTACACCTACAGGATTTCAAGTACAGGCCAAAATTAGGGGTAAAACAATGATCAGATCTTTTAATAAACAACATCTTTCTGAACCTTATCCAACTAACAACTAAATTAAACCACCCAAACATAGCTTGACTCCGATATTTCCAACTCAGACATGTCTTTGCATCCCAATTTGGTAACCAAAACCCAACCACATGAAGACAGGGTGTGGGATCCAAATCCACAAAAACTGGTCTCTGGGCTGTACAAGGCATGGATATCTACTATCAATTGCCCATTTAACAAAGCTAAAACTAAGTGAAACGATCTTATTCTTGCTATACATGGCAATATATATGGAAGATGCAACAGGAGAACTGTACAGCTTTCTAATTTCTACAAAACATAGGATGGTACAATTCTGTATTATACACTGCACATATATTACTTCTATCAGGCTTAAATCCACCACCCAGACACTGGGTTCTTTCATCTGCTTTGGTCATGCCCCCTGATACAAAGGTTCTGGGCCAAGGTAATAGCCTACCAGACCAATGAAATCCTGTGCCCCGGAGCACTAACACCAGAGTTGTGCCTACTGGGATTGATGGATGAACTGGCACCTCTGAATAGAACGAGATGATAAAGTTAACATACATAACCAGACAGTGTCCAAAAAAAGTTTGAAAAAATCTGGGAACCCTGTCCTAAAGCAGATCCAGATACTCAATAAACGCAAATGTACAAGATAATATATGTAATAGGTCTATTTCTTCATCAACAATCCCTACTTTTGTTTGTTAAATCTATGTTGTTTGTTTAAAATGCAAAATAAAAACATCAGGGTGAAGAGGTGGAAGGTCCCTTTTCCTGGAGACATTTACTGTCATTTTCCTAAATAATAAAATAAGGATTGTTTCTTCTGGTCATTGTTGTGAAAGGCTGTAGGAAATCTCATGAACACCCTGGAAATACAGGATTTTCTTGATGTGCAAAGACCTTGTTTAAAATTCAAATGTTCTCTAAAATGAGCTGGAGTTTAAGGAGAATTTAATGACTGCATCACATATGCCTACCTGATAAGGGCCACTAACTACTTTGATTCCTCAATATCCATCAAAAGGAAGTGGATCCGTTTACCCCTGTTAAACAATGAACCGGTTTTTTTTTTGTTTTTATAGACTTTGCCATTTTTCTGCCTTAGGATATGACGAGTCTGTAGATATGTTGTATAAATATACCTTCAGCTTTTATCTATTAAAAAAAAAATCACAGTTGAACCCGTTTTATGTTTTTCAGGGAACCAGGAACCAAAATTATGTAGAATCTGGGAAAATGGAAAATCAGGGAAATGTGTTAAAGTAACTTTTTCTTCAAGTACTGAATGGATATAAGCACAGGAGTCTGTTTTACGTTGACATACAATATTTACTGTGTTGAGAACAGGGGTTAAGCATTGCAGTAGTAATGTTACACTATGGGGGCATGTGCAAGGCATCGCTATCACATACACAACCTAAAGCAATAAGTGATTGGTGCAGGAATGTATAAGGGCCATTTACAGGCAGAACCATGGCAAAATATACATCTGCCTAGTATTTCAAACATCTTTATTTCACAAATAATAACATTCATAGAGGGGGGAAAAATTTTTTGGGAACATCAGGACAGCATTTTGAAAATCCAGGAACACGACTTAAAATCAGGGAAATACACCCACTGAAATGCATTATAAATTGGTGCTTAAAATCGATGTTTCACTGTATGTCCAACTCATTTACTGGAGTGTTTATGTTGAAAATCTTTTAAAAAGAGAACTATATGGAAATCTGTAGAATTTGCTAAACAAATGCCATTCAGAGTGCTTTATAATGTCACTTGGCACTTCAATCCTTTTCATAACACAGATTTCTCTAACTGATAGCCAATTAAAGAGACACCTGAAATTAAACTATTTTTTACATCTATTATAATATTGGCTTTGAAAGCTACTTCTAACTTTGCCATAAAGTATTTGCATGATGCTTTTACATTACCTGTCTGATCCCCCATGTTCCTGTATGAGGGGGCTGCCATATTTGTGCAGCAGGAGTTTGTTAGCATTAGAACTGACAGACTGAGATGGGACGGTTAGCTTGGCAAAGTCAGAGTGTCAGAGAGGCAGGCTTAGAAATTTCAGCTAACAGTTATATACAAAAACAAACCTTTGAGCAAAAAATTATGAACATGACCTAGGTAACAATTAATGTACATTCATATGTTAAAATTAATTTTTTAGTGTCAGTATCGTGTACTGGTCTTTCAAAGGGCACAGGCTTATGGCTTTTTACTCAAGGAAGGAAAGCTGGTTTTAGAAGAATTGTAGGTGGATGCTGAGAGGTTCTAAATCACACTGGGCATCATGGCTGATAATTGCTGTGGGCATTTATCTTATGTCTTGTACATCATGAACACAGGAAAGCCTTTTACTTACATTATCAATATAACCCCACAAACAGTTGATAGAGTAAAATGCTTTAAAAGAGTGGTTCACCTTCAGTATAAAAATAAAAAGATAGGCAGTGCAAAATAAAAAATGTTTCTAATATAGTTAGTAAGATAAAAAATGTAATGTAGAATGGCTGGAGTGACTTGATGTCTAACTTCACGTAACAGAACAGAACATTACTTCCTGCTTTTCAGCTCTCTTGGTTCCACTGACTGGTTACCAAGCAGTAACAGTGACTTGATGGGGAGAAACATAACTGTTGCTTCTGAATCTGAGCTGAATGCATTATTAATTGCCTTTTTCTTCTGACAGGTTTTCAAATACGGGTCATGGACTCCATCTAAAAGCAAATGCTCTGTGAGGCTACAAATGTATTGTTATCATTCTTATTACTCTTTCTATTCAGGGCCTCTCCTATTCATATTCCAGTTTGTTATGCAAATCAATGCATGGTTGCTATGGTAATGTGGACCCTAGCAACCAGACTGCTGTTAAAAAAAAGCTAAATAACTCAAAAACCACAAAAAATAGAATCCAATTGCAAAATGTCTCAGAATATCACTTTCTGGATCATACTAAAAGTTAACTCAAAAGTGAACAAACCCTTTAAGAGCTTTGTCAAACTAGGTGTTTTCCCTGCCTGCATTTATGCTGAATGAGAATATTCTGATTTGCTAAATTCTGCCCCAACATCATTGTGCACTGATAAACATGGCATCTGCCTGTCAGTGCACACACAGCATTTCCATGCAGAAATCTGCCGTGTGTGAGTGTTCACAGGAGGTTTTGTAGGATGCTGCAGAATTGACAAAACACTTCTTACAAGTTGGATGTATTTGCATGGGTCAAAATATAATGGGACTGATATAAAAATCTGATGTGTAAACTACGTAGAAAATTTTCCATCAGACAACATGACGTGAACAATGCATGCTGCTTCTCCATTCAACAAGATAAACTCTAATGGTGTCTACCATTTTTCCCCCATTCATACAATGATGGAGGTAGATGCATGAACAAACTACACTTTTCTCAAAATCCAGTACCAGTTTTTTTTCCCATGGACTCCAATAGAGTTTTCACGTGATAAACACAAATTGAACCTCGTCCATTTCACATGATAAACCTTTTTCTCACTGGATTGAATCTGGGCCCTTATATGATCTGATATTACATTCTAGCTATAGGGGGTCAGATTTTGTAAATCTCCCCTAGGGGTTTATCCAGAAAAGCGAAGTTTGATATATTCCTAATGCAATAAACATGCGTGTAGAAGTGGGAAGCCCCAATGATTGCTAACTACTTTAACTAGACTTGCTGTCTACAGGTTTAAGAATGCGGTGCAACATGATAGCACCTATGCGAATAAATGTGCCCTAAGTTGGGCAAGTGCAGATACACATAGCAACCAATCTGAAATTCCTTATGATCAGAAAGTAGCACAGATCTATGATCAACTGCACTGGTGAAAATAGCTACCCAGCTCTTGGTGTCACTTTTTTCAGTAGGGCTAAGTAATCAATAATGAAACCAAGTAAACCTAAACTGCTCCCAACAAAAGAGGAAAAAAGAGCTAATAAATGGCTGTATGAAATGAAGTCACCGTTTTTAAACACCACAATTTATTTTATTCAACAAACATCCCCATAGGGACAGCATACTTTCCCATGATATAATATGTAAAGAAAAGGTAAACAGATGATAGAGGAAGTCACATTACTGGGTCTAATGTGCATACTTTATCTAATCAAATACTGATTGCCAGACAATGGTTTTATAGTAAGTGTTATAAAATGTGAATCACAGTTCCTAGATAGGGAATGGACAAAATCTACAAGCACATCCTGAAGATATGTATTTCTGGGACAAAGGTGGACCATTTTATTTATTTATTTAAAAAAAAAAAGAAAGAAAAGGGAGGGAGAAGTAGGAGCTTATATATACAGTGGTGTGAAAAACTATTTGCCCCCTTCCTGATTTCTTATTCTTTT
>CM044439.1:75570432-75583091 GCA_024363595.1 Xenopus borealis
TCACGCTGGCGAATAAGCGCTAGCGTTAGACGCTTCGCACTTTGCCCCTATATGTTTAGGTTAATGAACTGCAGGACTAATTAAGTAAAAGCAGTGGTGGGTGTTGGAGTTGGTCACACTTTAAATCCTTAATAGTACAGGCTATACAGGTATGGGACCTGTATACGGACCTGTTTTATTTGATTAAACTAAAGTCTATGGGAGATGGCCATCCCATAATTTGGAGCTCTCTGTATAATGGGTTCGCAGATAATGGATTCCACGCCCGTACTACAAAAAAAGTTCCAGCACAGAACACATTCTAAAAAATAGCAGGCTGTGTATTTAGTTTGTACATCACTTGTATTACACCTCTATTACTGCCATGGCAAAACCAGAGAATCTCCGAATACTAAGGTTCTTTAACCAGTTTATTGTTGTTGCTTTTTTGCTCTTTTTAATTTTAGAACTGTAAATGCTTGATAAGAACAGAGCAGCACCTTGCAAAAGGGATCAGGTCAAAACCAGAAAAACAAACTGAAAAACAGGACAATGTCAAAACCAAAAGATTTATACTAGGGACAGGAGTCAGGAACCGAAACAAAGGAGTTAGGATAAGTAGACTTAACTTTCAATAAGCAGTGAATGAACTGGGTTGGGGATTTTATAGCAAAACTGATGGGAAACTCAGAGCAGATATTAAGCAATATGAGGTGTTGCAGACTGCACAGAAACCAGTGTGCCCATGGTTTACGTCCTTTCTTAAAGGGATCCTGTCATGGGAAAACATGTTTTTTTTTAAATGCATCAGTTAATAGTGCTGCTCCAGCAGACTTCTGCACTGAAATCCATTTCTCAAAAGAACAAACAGATTTTTTAATATTCAATTTTGAAATCTGACATGGGGCTAGACATTTTGTCAATTTCCCAGCTGCCCCAAGTCATGCGACTTGTGCTTGCACTTTAGGAGGGAACTGCTTTCTGGCAAGGCTGTTGTTTTTCCTTCTCAATGTAACTGAATAGTACGCAGTGGGACATAGGTTTTACTATTGAGTGCTGTTCTTAGATCTACCAGGCAGCTGTTATCTTGTGTTAGGGAACTGTTATCTTGTGTTAGGGAGCTGTAATCTGGTTACCTTCCCATTGTTCTTTTATTAGGCTGTTGGAGGGGAAAAGGGAGGGTTTGATATCATTACAACTTGCAGTACAGCAGTAAAGAGTGATTGAAGTTTACCAGAGCACAAGTCCCATAACTTGGAGCAGCTGGGAAATGGACAATGTCTAGCTACATGTCAGATTTCAAAATGAAATATATAAAAATCTGTTTGCTCTTTTGATAAATGGATTTCAATGCAGAATTCTGCTAGAGCAGCACTATTAACTGATGCATTTTGAAAAAAACTTTTTTTCCCATGACAGAATCCCTTTAAAACACACTAACTGAACCCTATCTCAGTCAACCAATCCATCCTGCCTTCTGTCTTTATTGATGCAGGGGAACCTTGGCGTTACTGCCATCTTCTGACCAGACAATAGCCCTTCATGCCCAGTGTCAATAAAAGCAGCGCACTAGCCCCTGAAGGCCAGAGGTCATGGACACTTCTGCACAATTGCATCGATGATACATGCAATGAAGTGCCCGCATAGTTGCCATAATTTTGGTGAATCTGGCAAAACTACATTGGAACAGTTCAATGACCAGCCCCTTACAACTGTAGTGATGCTGAAATTCTGTTAAAAATACTGCACTGTATAAAAAGAACATGGCAATTGTGCTCTAAATTGCAATTTTTGTTTTTACACGGTGTGACAAAAAAAATGTTACCTTCTTATTGCACTGCTCTGGTTATCCTATTCAGTGTACAAGTCACCACTGTGCACCCCTTCAACACTTAAAATTAAACCCCAAAATTAGCATGTGACCATCAAACCCAGAATTATGGATTTCTAGCATGTACCAGAGCAGTTGTTGCAGTAGTTCTGTTTTTGGCACCTCCGAAAACCAGTCAGATAACGAAAAAAATTTCATTAAAATAAATAACTGCACGTGATACTACTAAAAGAATTAACTAGCATATGCAGATCGCTGCAATGGTTCGCTTAATTGTGCTGAACCCTTGTAGCAATAAAAAAAAAAAAAATGTGATTGTGATATTAAGCCACCGGCTAAGACTTTTACTTCCTCCACCTCCATAGTTGCCAAGGTCCATTCAGTTGTAACACTGGCAAAAAAGCAAAAGTTATTTTCTAACATGCAGCTGTATTTTTTAAGGATATTACTTAACCTTGAGTAATCCTGCTTTAGTAAACTGAAAATTTAATGGGCTGATAAAAAAAAGCAAATAATGCAGCACTAAATATATGAATAAAATAGATAATTCAAGAGGACTAGTGTGAGTCATCTGTTGTTAATGGTTTTGGATTTTAGCGCCAAATCTAGATTCATCACACGGTGCAGAAACAAAAGCAGGCATTGTTTCTAAAAGATACTGTGACAGGAGAGAAATGCCTAAGGGTTAATTAAAAGTGAAGCAATGTCAATAGCCTCAGAATTATTTATTATGTGGGCAAAGCGATCTGCCATAAAATGAAGATGATTGTTATTAATTATAAACATAAGAATAACTATACATTTTCGTCATAATGTTTCATTGTGATTTAAATGAATTCCTGTGCTCTATACTAAGAGCTACAAGCTGCTTTGCCTTTCGTACAAATATATAAAGTTACAGAATCACAATCACAGCAAATTCATATTTACTGAATCAGGAGAACTTGGTATGGGGGTTAGACAGGTCTTAAACATGCTAAATAAAAAATTGTGGGTGTTAGAGATTAGGCCCAATATCCCACATGCTGTTTTTGCCATTGTTTGATAGGCATCCCAAATCCATCTATTTAACAATCAGTAAAACATTTAGGAGCGGGAACCTTGCAGAGAACATTCTTTCTTATATAAAGCTATATTTCTTAGATGTGCAATTAGTGACTTAAGATGGCAATTCACTGTAAGATCCTCTAATTTGCAAATTAGCAAAATTTAGAAAAATTTGTGATACCTCAACTGATTGGGTTGGATTACATTGTTTTCGCCATGCAAACATCAGTTTTTGGATGGCAATCCCTTTAAAATAGTGTAATTTTATCATTACAAAGATAAAAGAAAAAGGAAATTAAAATTAATGACATCTAGGGGGTAATTTATTACAGATTAAGTTATGTTTTATTGAAAGTGTACCCTTGAAAATACACCACCTAAAACCTGTCAAGGTCATGTAGGAGTAAATGGTCATGATATTTGAGGGTTTTTTTCCCCGAGGGTTTTGCCCGAAAACTCAATCAAGTCGACCAATTCAAGTTTTTTTTTATTCGAGTTTTCGGGATGTTAACCCCAAACTGGCTGATTCAAGGTTTTTCAAATTATAAACCATTCATGTTATGAATTAATTCGAGTTATATAAAATTCTTAAATCCCCCCCCCTCCCCGTAAATGTATAAGAAAAAATTGCTGTGGCACAGAGATGCACAATTTCTTAAAATACTAAAATACTGGAGCCAAAGAAAGTGTTTGGTATTCTGTGGCTCTATGATGTTATACGGTGTGAAAGTGTTTTTTTTTCTTATAAATTTTAGTTAAGGGAACATCAATAAACCAACAGAGTGCCCTAAATAAAGGTGGCCATACACGTAGAGATCCGCTCGTTTGGCGATGTTGCCAAACGAGCGGATCTCTAGCCGATATGCCCACCTTGAGGTGGGCGATATCGGGCTGATCTGATCGTGGGCCCTAGGGCCCAACGTTCGGATCAGTACGGGCGGTCGGATCGCGGGACCGCATCAACGAACAGATGCGGCCGCGATCCAACGGGATTTTTAATCCTGCCCGATCGACATCTGGCCAACTTTCGGACAGATATCGATCGGGAAAGCCCGTCGGAGGGCCCCCCACACGGGCAGATAAGCTGCCGACACAGTCTGTCGGCAACTTTTATCTGCCCGTGTATGGCCACCTTAAGTGTTCACTTCCTTAGATTACACAACAGTTTTCAGTGTTACATACTAGAATTAAAATGTATTGAATGGGATTTTATGTAACTGAACAACACATAATTGTTACAAGTTTTCATCTTTATTTACAGATTAAGAAAATGGTTTAATGTGGCAAGCTTTATATTAGTATTAAACAAAAAATCATGGATTTTGAAAACAATTTGTAAGGGAAAAAGGATTGTGTTTCTTGTATCGATATCCCAGAAATAAGTATATGACTAATAATAAAGCTTTTCCATACTCTTCCCCCCCCTGCGCCCCTCTTTGAAGGAAACACTCAGAGGTTCTCCTGTTCCATGAATACATGCTATATATTAGCATGCAGCGAGATACAGGCGTGGCCCTCACTTTACCTTCAAACAGGCAGGCAGTTTTCTTGAGTTTCTGTGGGGAAAAAATCTGTTTTAGGAGGTTTAATAACCCCTCGTCTTCATTTACCTGAACCAAAAGGGAGTGCTATTACTGTGTCCCCTTATAGGGTTTGAACGTAGAAGAATCCAAGGCACTCAGGATATATCAAGCAAGGAACACCTTGCACGTTTATTGCGGAAGTGAGCAACGTTTCGGGGTCACACCCCTTTGTCAATCATGCTTGACAAAAGGGTGTGACCCCGAAATGTTGCTCACTTCCGCAATAAACGTGCGAGGTGTTCCTTGCTTGATATATCCTGAGTGCCTTGGATTCTTCTACGTTCATACAGCATTGAGGTGGCCGTGCCTCTACCAAAGAGCACCAGGTATCGTGTTTTCCATTCAGGGTGTGCGAGTGCCCACACTAACTTTGTCCCCTTATAGGGATGCCATATGTCCGGTTTTGAACTAGACTTTTTTTTTTACCAAGGCTACTCAGTTCAAATCGGGATGCATGGGTATCTGAGCTTTGGAAATCAAATAAAATAGTGTTTGATTTGTATAAACGAGTGTTTGATTGTCTGTGTTTGATTGGATTTCAATCCATCAAGATGCTGCCTAAAAGGTTTTTCTGTAAATCTTTGAACAGAACAAGGAGACTTCTGAGAGACGACACAGGGAGTACAACAATTACTTTGAAGGAACTAGTGTTCAGGAGCTCAGAAAGTAAAGATATACCAGATAACCACATGAAGAGCACTACACTGCACTAGTCTTATTGGTTTGTCACAAAACAGTCATTGCTCAGAAGAACTCTGAGGAAGAGAAATTGAAACATGCCAAAAAAGCAAGTGAGTGATGTGGTGAAAAGTTTTCTGGTCAGATGAGACCAAGCTAAAGCTTTGTGGACAACATCTAAAGGAATGTGCGTGATGCATATTTTTTTACATTATGCTTTGGGAATGTTTTGATAGGTACTTGCCAGTGTCGGACTGGGATGCCAGGGGCCAACCAGAAAACTTTAGACCAGGGGCCCACCAGAAAACTTTAGACCAGGGGCCCAACTTTCCAAACTATTATTCCTTCTCTCCTCACTTATCCTCTTTATTCTCCTATTCTTTTAGATCTACTTACTATACATATTCTTCCATTATTAAGCCTCTTTTTCCACAAAAAGAAATAGGGAATGAACATGAAATAAGCCAAATTGTTAGAAGCAAGAGGGCCCACTGACACAAGGGCCCACTGACACCTGGGCCCACTGACACCTGGGCCCACCAGGAGTTTTCCCTGGTATCCCTGTGGGCCAGTCCAACACTAGTACTTGCCAACTAGTTAAAACAGAAGAACCCAGAGCCTAGGTGAAAGTTCATCAGTTAAGCTGGCCATAGATGCAAAGATCCACTTGTTTGGCGACATCACCAAACGAGCTGAGCAGGGCTATATCGGGGCAATCCGGATGATGGGCCGAACGATCGGATTATGAGGAGCGCAATGGACTTCCGACGGGTCGGTCGGAAGAGAATCCAAGACCCGTTGGAAGCCCACGTACATGGGCAGATAAGCTGTCAAATCGGTCTAAACGACTGATATAGGCAGCTTTATCTACCTGTGTATGGCCAGCATAAGACAATGATCCTGAACTCAAAGCAAGGTAACAGTGGTTCTGAACAAACCCATCAAAGCACTCCAATTCACCATTGAGGTGCAACCCCCAATAATTGCTCAGTGGTGCTATCTGAGAAGAACCCGAGTTGGTTTTGCTTCCAATAAGGATTTATTATATCTTCCTTTGGATCAAATACAAGTTACTGTTTTTATTATCACAGAGCACAAGGAAATTATTTTTAAATTTTTTACTAAAATAGAGTCTATGTGGGACAGCCTCACGTAACCTGAGTGTCTGGATAATGGGTTTCCAGATGGGATTTTTTTTATGTGAATTATCAATTGGACAAATGCCTGCCCAGAAAAAGAGGCTAGAACACCATCAGAAAAAAGATTACAGCTGTGCAGAAATGTTCAGAGGTTGAACATACCAAGACAGAATCCAACTTTTGCTTAACTTGAAGCATCCTCATGGAGATTCTTGCAGCACTGGCAAACCGATCGGCAGCTGATATGGGAGATTCTTGCAGACCAACTATTTCAGAGTTATTAAGAGTGCCAATATTGCTAGAAGATTGTACTGCTTCAGCTTCAAGTTGGGCAACTGAAAAATTAACATAAAACTTTATACCACATTATTTTCAATCTTTAAGGCACAAGAACAAGCATTCATAATGTTAAAAACGCTAAACCTGCTGCGCTGAAACCATTTTGTCAAAACAAAATGTACGGGAAATTCTAGTGCAGATTTGCTAAAATTTTACACTAGTCCTAGGCAATGCACTTACTGCCCACAGTACTTTACAGAGCCTCTTTTTGCATTCATTTCAGTTAGATAACGTGTGGGATTTTTTGTAAACATTTGTAACACATCTCTGCATATTTTCAGAAGCAATTTTGTAAACAGTCATTTTGTTTACGAGGGAAATGTAATGATCTACACTTTTGTGCGTATTAATGTTTCAGTAATATATACCTGCTATTTATATGGAATTTGGGTTAGTAAGTCATAACATAGAGATGACTCATGCACATTTCCCAAAATGTCTTATAATACAGAAAATACAGACTGCACAGAAACATGCTCTAGTGCTATATTAGAAAAAAAAAAGTGACGTATCTAGATAGAGCAACCAGAATTTAACATAATGAGTAATATGTGCATTTATGTTATCATGGGAAACTTACATATGAGTATTTCTGTGGTGCTGATATGAATGGTTATCTCAATTCCATTATGTTAAAGCATGAAAATTGGTCAGAGGAAATATAATGTACCATAGAACTTTTAATATAGAAACCACAAAACAGCAACAAAACACTTACATTAAGAAACTAAACTCAAATGAATTAAAGATCAGCAGATGATGCAACCTGGTACTGATGTGGTCTAATGTAGGCTGCAATGGCTACATTATCTATACAACAATTTGCTGATTTAAGATTATAAAGACTGCACTACAAATACAATTCAAATAAGAAGTGACCTCTCTCACATTTTACAGTGTTAGACATAAGCTTTGCAATATGTATACTTAACAATGTGTACTTGTAAAACTACTGAATACCAGAATGCAAGCATTTGTAAAGATCTTAAATGTATTTTATGTCTTACTGAAACCACTAAGTAGTGCGTAAGCAATGACACCAAAGTTTTCTAGGCCATTCGTTGGACCTGTGTAAAATATATGCTGTTCATATGGATAGCATAACTGCAACTAAGTGAGAGAAGAGGGACAGAGGTAAGAAAAACACACAAAGGTGTTACTTCTTTACTGCTTCTTCTAATTATTCTTTGTCCTTTCTAATTTAGTTTATTTTCTTTTTCATCACATTATCTCTCCATTTCCATTTCTATCAGGAAACATTACCTCTGTCAACCTTTATTTTCTTTTCTTTTCATTTTCTTTCCTAAACACCCATCGCTTTACTGCTTACTCTGTTTTACAGAGTCGAACAGTGTGAACACCAAATAAAAAACTAATTAGCAGATATTCTGCCTTGGCCTGTGATTCCCAAACTCAATTATCTATAAGTATATACTCTATTGGATGTCAGTGAAAGAACATCTGAGGAACTACAGATTTAAGACCTCTCCCGGAAGCACAAACTATTGTGTTTTACATCTAGGTTTCATAAAAGACATTTATGTTTGTGTAAGTCATAACTGTATGCAAGTGAACAAGTCAAGCATATATATAGATTTGTGTGGCAAACTAAAAATTTTAGTGCTCTGAAGTTAAACGTTACAAGCCACGAACAATATGATTATTTTACTCATTTCACTTTATTACCACAAATGCTTTCTTTTGTACAACCTCTCACTTTACCTCTATGTATTTCACCTGTTTGCTATTTTTTTTTACTCCTTTATGACGTTAATCCCATAGATTTCTGATGTTTTTATCACAGCCATTACACTCTCAACCATATCATCTCAGGATGTGTTTGGTTCACAGTTTAGCCAGCTCTAGAAATACACCTCAAATAAATAGAATTATCGAGGGACTATAGTTTTCATATAACTATACCCAACATCTTTAGCCCTGGTTTGATACCAAAGGTTAGGTAGGAAAATTTTATACTGGATCAATTAGGACACAGCTAAATTGTTTGTTATCATATTATTGCAAGATGAGTTTTAAGATCTATGATTTATGTGCCTAGCAATGTCTCTTCCTCACCCTATCTTTTTCATCACATCATGCTCCAAGGGAGTTAAGATATATAATTTCCATCATTCATTCAATAATACACTTCTATCATGAGCAAACTTTTTTTTACATGGTTCAGTTTTAAAGGCAAAACTTGCAATATCACCAACAGCAAATATTTTTGTAACTATGCATCAGAATTTCACCATGTGTTTTGTAGGAAAAAAAATGCATTATTATGACCCTTGCCTTACACATACACCAAATCAGATGGGAGCGTGACCCTGTCTACCTTAGGAGCTGTCCAGCTGCCGAAATTGACAACAGAGGAACCCTTTTTGTTATAAACAACAGTTGTAGCATTGTGGAAAATAGATTCTCTAACAAGGCAGTGCAATGTATATGCTATTGCAGAGTTAAAAACACCTAAACCGCAATTACATTTTGCTTCTCGTTGATTCCAATGCATATCAGTGAAATTTTGCCATTTCACATAGTTGTGCATTTTTTTAATCGAAGGTAGACAAACCAATTTCACACATCACTTACCTAATCTCTTAAAGAAACACTATCATGTTTTTACAATCATGCTTTACAACATCCTTAGAATTAATTCCTATGAAAGTTTTAATTTAGAATGGTTAATGGCTATTTGCTTCTCCTGTCAAACAGCTTAGTAAGCAGACTTCGTAAATATGAAAATAGGGTATCACCTCAATGAAATCATCTGCTGTGGAATACATTATCACCTTTTAAAAAAGCTTTAACTTAGCTATCAACTTAAACTTAAGTCCATAAAATGTTACTTTTATGCAGTTCATGTACAGAAATATTCTTCCCTGGTCAACTACTGTATAAGACAAGTTCTGGGCTATACATACCTCTGTAATCATATATATATACAAGTATTGGCTGGTTCTGTCCAAAGGCACAAAATGCCACCATATGTTCATGAGGGTGAAAGGCAACATCTCGAAGGGGAGCTGAATATGACAGCTCAGAATACTTAGCAACCTGATCCCCTGAAACAGAAAACATTTAAATGACCTTTTCTGGAGAAGCTTAAGGAATTACTGAATTTGTTTCACAAATGTATATTGGTTAACTAAAGATTGTTTTTATATTGGCCAAAAGTTTTAGTAAACATATAACGGCATTCTGAACAGATCAACCTCCATATAAATATTAGCGGTTTTGGCATTTTTACATTTGCTTGCTTAGGTTTCATATTAACTATGAGGAATACATTTCCAAATTTCCTATAGTGGATTAGAACTAGAGTCATACGTTGCAGGGCACAAACATATCAGATTAACTATACCTATGGATAAACACATTATTAAAAATTTCTAAATAGCTATTACCATTTTTACTTCACATGGATAATACAGTAACAATTTCCCATTTGGAATAATGCAATGTAATGCTTTATTAATTCCAATGACACCACACAAAACACTAATCATTGTCCATGAGTTAAAGGTTTGTATCATGTTAGTGTATGTTTCAATTCATTCACATCAAATGATCTTCTTTGTTAAAAACCAGCTGGTAAAGAGATGCAGTTCTCACCAGTTTCAGCATTCCAAACATAAGCTATTCCATCTTCACTTCCAGCAAAGACAAATGTTCCACATGGAGTAAAGGCACTTCTAATTTTCTCCCTGTAGTTTGTGGCCCCAATATATTTTGTGGCAGCCAAGCTATAAAAAAAGAAGAAAAAAAAAATAACAATATAACATTATATTAAACACAACATCATTTTACATGTAATCTTGCAAGCCAGATAATCGAATAACAAGATTAGCAAATGGGTGAGATATATGTAGTAATCCTGCATACTGTAGGTCTTACCCATTTGGTAATCTTTTTTTTGGTATTAGTGTACTATAGTCAAAACTCACAATGGTTAAAAGGAAGTTACAATACTGTATGTAAAATACAATGTAATGCTTTCCAAACAAATATCATCAGTAGCTACCACTATTGCTAATTTTCATAATATCGTCAAGTAATTGATGGCAAACACTGTCCAAAACACAGAGAAAAATTCTTAAGAAATACATTTCTCTATGCTAGGAGAATAAGCAGATAAAGCAGTGTTACAATTTAGCGGTCTTTTCTTTCACAAAGAAAAACAGCAGAGGCAAATTTTAAATGGCTATAAAAATTAAGAAAATTAAAATGTATAGTTATTTTACAGCCAAAAAGTTATAAAAAGCCATAAAACCCAATGAATTTAGAAGCTGGCCCACACAGCACATGCTCAGCTACAGCTGCACCACTGGAATATCAATATGTAACGTGTAAATTTAAATATACTCTTAAGACTGTAGGGCTGTCTTTTACGATTTATGTGCATGAAGAAACATTTACAATACTTTAAAGGTGAACTAAAGGGTAATCAAACAATATAACTGCAACAGTAAAATTAATATGAACATTCCCAAATAAATTTGATTCTGCATACTTAAATAAAACAAATATTAAATACTTGTGTATTCTATTGAATATTAAAAATAAAACAATGTCTGCATGTGCAATGGAGAGTCATTTGAGGCCTATGGATTGGAGCTTGCTCTGATGGGCAAGTGACAGCTGCAGCAAGCCTATCAATGTAATTTGTGAAATGTCATAAAGCCAATTCTGATGCAGAGCTAACCAGGGGTAGTGGTAGAAAACCATTAAAAAAAAATGTTGCTAGGAGTGTTCATATCATGAATTTCAGTATAAACCCTCTTTAATAAAGACTCAAAACTGTTTTAGGAAAAGTTTGCTCCCATAAGCAGCAAGCCATATAATAGAAGAGTTTAAAAGACTACAGAGGCTGAGGCAGGACAGAACATCACAGAAAATGCAGTAGTTTAAAAGGCAACTTACATTCGAAGGTCCATAATCCGAAGCGTGCTGTCTTTTGAATGAATTAGTAAGCGTCTTCCATTAGGATGAAGCTGGAGATGATTTACTGGGATTCCTTTTATGTAATCTTCTTTTATTATCTAAATTCATGTTTAAAATAATTAACATGTATTTAAATGTAATCCTTCTGACAGTATTACTTTTCAGTAGGTATATTATAGGTGAGCTAAACCTACAGCATGATATTTTAAGAATTTATGCCCTTTTACAGTCACCTCTGCCCTCAACAGAATCACAAATCACATCAAAAGCAGGAAGAAATGTGTAAGGACACAAAATGTCAAGCAGGGAGATTTAGTTCTTCTTTCATGAGGATTCCAGAAGTAGTTTTGCAAAATTAGACACAAGGATTCCCACCACACAAAGAGTTTTCAAGGATACACCACACATATGGGTTTTCTATAACAGTCTGCAAGTAACATTAACATTGAAGAAATATTTGCAGTTTTACTGCACAGTACCAAGAGAAAAAGATGCACCAACGTTTTTCACTGTATGCAAGCATTATGACGTTATGTTCAAATAGCTCAATGGCTCTGTACTTGGATCTCTGCTGTTCTCCTTATATACATTCTCTTTAAATATTACATACATGCAGAGGATCCAAATACACCTAGACATCCCTTCACTATCCACTTACATTCAGACCCAGATCTCTAACTGCCATCTAACTAAGTTCCAATGGATGACCCAACACCATCTCAATCTGAACCTAGGTAAAGAGAGCTCATGGTTTCTCCAACCAAAACTGGCACTTCTCCTTGTTACTATTACAACAGATGGCATGACCATTTACCCTGTAGATTCAGCAAACTGTTTTGAGGATATCTTTGACCAAAACCTTTCATTCTCTAATCGTGAGAATGCCCCTGCCAAAACCTTACGCTTTTCTTCCATAAAATTGCAAAACGATGTCCCTTTCTTTCACAAATAACCGCTAAAACACTAATCCTTGCCTTTATCCTTTCGCATTTAGACTATTGCAAGCTCGTACTAACCACACTCCAAGACACCCACCTCCCTCCTCTGCAACTGATTTAAAACTCTACTGCTAGAATACCCCTGCTATCTACTAAGAGGGAACCTGGTTAAATCTAT